>WBMW01003135.1:168759-271159 GCA_013396635.1 Penelope pileata | reverse complement strand
ATTCTATGATTCTATATTCACATCCATCTTAACAAAAAGCGTGTTTGCTTACAGGAGCCACTGACATTTTTTGATCCCTTGCACAGAGAGCAATAACTACAGCTACACAAAACAGTAAAAGACAGTTTCTGCCATTCTTTATCAATTTATAAACTTTTGTGCTATTACAGCAGGATAGCATGCTTGATTTTTAGCAGTCACCTCTCTATGCAAAGTCATCTTTGTGAATGAGAGGACAATACAGCACTTTTTAGGAACTGCAATGCAAGAAGGAATAACTGACATTTGTCACGCTTTTGAAAAAAATATAACCTCACATAAGAAGCAGAGCTCTTAACTGTAGCCCCAGAATTATAATAAAAAATGAATACAAGCAGATGCACTTGCATAATGGCATCAACTCACGAGTTATTCTTCAGATCTTGTTCTTCTGGACAAAGAAATAAATCTGAAAAGCTGCAGACTTTATAAAGTAAGGCTTTATGACTTTATAACAAAATCTAGTAAAAGTTTTAAAAAATAAATGTTGCAAGCTATGCATTAGAAAACCCTCAACAGTATAGTTCTGAGCTTATTCAAAGACTTCTTTTTTTTTCTGATTAAAAGCATCACCTAATGAAATTTACTAATATTCCTAGTATGTAAACCAATAAGCAGGTAGATGTCAGGAGAAGAAAAAGGAAAGGTCCTCAGAGATAGCTTTAAGTCCAAGCAAGAAAATAATTTAGATTAGTGTCCTTGTGCAATGGGGAAACTGAGGAATTTTTCACTACTTGGTCAAAGAAGTACAGTGATTTATCTGTAGTCATAGAAGAGCAGCTTCCTCAGCAATTCAGTGCTTCTATCAATACATTTTTATCTCTGTAATATGTACTTTATTGTCATCCACATGGCAAGTTGAGGATGTTGATAGGCTTGCAGAACACTGGCTGTGTCTCAGATAGAGGAAGGAAACAAATAGGAATTCCTTTTATTTGTGGGCATAAAAATATTTCACTAGAGCATGGACTTTTACTGATCCTCATGTAACGATGGCTGTGGTCTAGTTATCTGCCTCAATTCATCTTCCTCACCATCTCTCTAGCATCTTGTCTGCAGAAAAACTACCCCTACCTAAGCTTCTCCCATACCCACACACAGCGTTCTTTCCCTTGCCTCAAAAGCCTCTCACAGGTCACATGGACAAGCCATGGGCTGCACCTCAGCAGTGCCCAGGTCCAAGATGGGCAGTGACTGATAGACAGTACACACAGCATTCCAATGTAACTCCAATGGGTAACATCAGAAAGTTTTAAACATCATTTCAGAAAATCAGTTAAGACTTATTTTCATGTGAAACATTTTGAGATTAGAATATGTGATAACAAATGCAGATATTTATGTTATTAACAGCCAACTATTCATTCTCCTATAAGCCTTAACCTAGATACAGAAACTTTGATGATGAAAAGTCAACCTAGGGCAGTGGATTTCTAACTACTTTTTACCTCTACACTCTGTTTCACCTGTTTGGAAAGTTATTCAAGTGAATTGCCCCCAGTTTGAACATATTCTCATACTCCACGCTGCCATGAAACTCCTGGGGGAAGAGTGAGGCATGAAGCTTGAAGGCTATGGCTTGGAAGAGGAAATGGAACTGGGATAGTGAGTAGATAACATCCCAAAGCTTTTTCTGTGACAGGGGGAATAGGAAACAGCCAGACTCTTCATCCTCAAAGTGCAGATAAATAAATTATTGTCCTCCAGCAGGACCCCTAGGAATGAGTAAGAGGCCCAGGACTGAGCTGCTGAAGTTAGTATATGTTCATCTGGATGATTCTCAGCTATATTCTTCCTCTGATTCTGTTGCATTTGCTGTCTACTTTTTTCCCTGTTGGAACCTCTTTGATGATTGATAGTCAGCTTGCTAACCTTAGCCCTGATGCATTTATCTTCCCCTGTACATCCCCAGGGACTTTCTAGAGTTTGAAAACCATTACATTAGGATACCTATTACATTTCCAGTATCACAGCTGTATTCAAACCCTGGCCCTTTTTTTCTCCTGCTATTGCTGTATTCTAGCCTATTATAACAGCTATTGAAAGCACTGTCTGTTTGTATTTTTGATCCCGCACATCCCTGCAGCCAAATTACTTTTCTGAACATTTCTGCTGAACTGTTCCTTCTCCACTTTGGCTTTCCTCTGTCTGACACAAGCTCTCAATATAAATAGCTCTCTCCCAGTTCTTCCTGTCTTTTAGTATCAGTGTCTTCTCCTTGGGCTCCCACCAGCAAACCATTGCAGCCCACAGTCTGCTCCTTTTCTCCACTTTAAATTTCTCTACAAAAGAAAACACACCTCCCTGCATTTCAAAAGCACTAAAAGACTGTTCTATAAATAGTCACAGTAAAAGCTACTTGTAAGAGTGGCTATGCCTCATGCAGCACCGAGAAGCTGGAGGAGGAGGACAAAAGGGGGGGGGTTGTTTGTTTTTTTACACAGTATAAACATGAAAGACTAAAGATGCCTCCCAGACTCAGAAAACTGAGAGATGAGAAGCTTTTATTTGATATTTAGCAATAGGACTAGAGGAAATGGGGAGGAATAACCGCATGTACCAGTACAGGCTGGGGGACGACCTGCTGGAGAGGAGCTCTACAGAGAGGGACCTGGGGGTCCCGGTAGATGACAGGTTGGCCATGAGCCAGCAGTGTGCCCTGGTGGCTAAGAAGGCCAATGGGATCCTAGGGTGCATTAAAAAGAGTATTGCCAGCAGGNGACGGAGCACTGGAACAGGCTGCCCAGGGAGGTTGTGGAGTCTCCTTCCCTGGAGATATTCAAGACCCGCCTGGATGCCTACCTGTGCAACCAGCTGTAGGGAACCTGCTCTGGCAGGGGGGTTGGACTCGGTGATCTCTTGAGGTCCCTTCCAACCCCTGCGATTCTGTGATTCTGTGATTCTGTGAAATGGCCTCAAGTTGTGCCAGGGTTAGGTTCAGGTTGGATATTAGGAAAAAATTCTTTTCCAAAAGAGTGGTCAGGCACTGGAACAGTCTGCCCAGGGAGGTGGCTTAGTCCCTGGAGGTATTCAATAAACCCCTAGATGTGGTACTAAGGGACATGGTTTAGTGGGCAATATTTGTGGTAGGTGGACGGCTTGACTAGATAATCTTAGAGGTCTTTTCCAACATTAATGATTCTATGATTCAATAGTTTTAACTTTACTCTGCTACCTAACATAATCATGGTATTGCATAATACCTCTCAGTGTGATGTTCGAATTCAAACAATAACTGACTACCTCATTCCATTGTAAGGACTGATTCTTACCTCTTACATTCATGGTAATTAATTGAAACTTCACAGAAATTAGTTTAGCAAAAAACATCCATAAAGTAAGATCCAGATTCTTGCTACCAGTTCTTTTTCACTTACGGATATACTTGCCTCCTTTGTTTATCTCCTATAAAGCCAGGGAAGCAGTTAGACTTCAACAGGATAAAGTAGCTGATAATAAAAGGGATTTTTTTTCTAATAATTTTGTTACAAATCTCCACAGCAAACCCACTAGTCAAAGGAGAAGACGCTATAAAGCAGATGTTTTGGAAGGTTTATTTAAAAAATGCTACAGTAATTGTAAGCCATTTCTTAAGTCAAGTGTAAATTACTGCCAGGAGGACCACTTAACTCAGAAACTCTGTAAAATGCCCAATACTTAAATACATCTAAAGTTAATAAGACACATCATTCTTGCTTAAGATTGCTTTCTTTCCACTATATGCTCTTTTTTTCCCCCCAAGGTTTTGTGACACTGAAGTACAGTGTAAAATTGTGGCTATTGTTGGCCTCTTTACACACTGTTCCTAACTTAACAAACAGAGCACTTTAGAAGGTCAAATAAGAAAACAATATCTTAAGAAAATAGCAACTTCTGTGGCTTTGAAATGAAAAAAAAATCAGTGCCAAAATGTTTATCTCCTCGGTTCATGAAGCCATAAAATAAGTACCGCACCGTGAATCACCTCAAAACTTCAAAGCTTGTATGCCCAGTGTACCATTTTAGGGTTATTAAGTTGTACAGCTACTGTACTCGTAGTAAATAGTTATACAAGACTGTAGCAACAGTGCCAAAGATTTCAGCCTTACAACAAAATCTCCTTAAAGCTAGACTCCTTACCACAAGCTCACTATGAGCTCATTGTCTCTTTCCATCTCAAGAGACTCCCCACAAAAAAAAATAATTTAGCATTACATTGACAATACCAGCTTCCTTTAGAGAATACAGTACTTTAGATATAGATATTATGATATACACAGTAAGTGAATAATAAAACATAGTGAGTTAATTCCTTTTAGATATCAGCATTTCTGTAAAAAATGAAATGTGGTTTTGCTCATTGCATAGAAGAGCTCAAGCAATATTAGATAAACTAAAAAACATCATTCTGATATTAAAAGTGATAGTATATCCCCAAAACGTTATGCAAGCCGAGAAGAAAATAGAAACTCATATTTATAAAGAATACAATCATTCAGAAATAAGCAACATTGTTACTCATCTACTCTGATACCTGTTTAAGTGTGATTTTTAGCAATTTGTCCCAATTAAATGGCAATCGGCTCAATTTACATGTGTGCAAAAAAGTCTGTCCCACTGCAATGTTTGCACCTGCCCTGTGTGCAGCTGCTCGCTATTCCATCTGGCTAGGGTAATCAGAAGGCACCACTACTTTCTTAAAGAGGCCATCTGGGAGGATTTAAGCCAAAACACCCATTAGGCCCTGTAAATAACAGGTCCTGTGGGGCATCCAGATATTTTTGTGTATGTCATAGGACACTGTACAAGTTTTTTGCATGTCATCTGGCAAACCCATTTGTATCAGCGGCCAAGATTTCAAAGGAAAATTAAAACAAGCTTTTATGCACTTGGCATATTGTGAGTTGCATTGTCATGGGAGAACTTTGTTATGACCTCAGTTAATAACTGTGTTATACTTAAATACTGAAGGCTTTAAGTTTATGAACAACAAGCTGCCACAAGTTCTCTTTTCCACAGCAATTTGTTAACTTCACTGAGGTTGTACAGTCAATTTAAGCAAAATTGTTAACATTAAGTCAAAAGTTCGAACTAACAGTGAACAAGTCACAGTAAAACTTTGGATCAGTTGTCACCTTCCCAATCAGGACATGTCTGCAAAGATACTCACTTTGTTTTGGAGTCTATCCTCAGCATGGCTCCACAAGAGATCCCTGTCTATGCCATACTAGGCAGCCCATTAGAAATTAATTTTCGTTATTACTTCCACCTGGTCCATCTTCTAATGAGTTGTTTCTTCTTCCATACCCATCTATTTACATCACCAGAAAGACTGGCTGACCAAAGCAGGGACTTCATTATTTGCCTTGGCACACTTGCTCTTTTTAAAGACTACATGGCGATATAAACTCCAAACACAATCTCAAAAGTCCCTACATTTATTTTTAAGTTGAATCTTCACTGAATTTCTTCTCTTTTAATATGTTTCTTCTGTCCTCAACAAATACGCTTTCAACCCAGCAACTCCTGCCTTTCCATCGAATAAGAGCCTGCATTTAGCTAAATGAACTTGTGCAATGTTTTTAAGGCTTGAGAGGTGAACATGGGAGAGGTTGTTTCCTGCAACCACTTTTTGCTACAGGTCAAAAGCTCATTCACTGTTCAGAAAAAAAATGTTTTTACCCTGGCTTCTGAAGCTTGAAACCTAGTAAATTAACCGAGAAAATAACTGAGCAGAATCTCACAATGCTGTTGTATAAAATACTTAACAGAAAAAGTAGTTGCTCAGTTTCTGTGTTTATGGATAATGTACAGGAAAATCCTCTCTAATTAAACAGTATAGTGTAATTCCTAGTAATGAGGCAGTATTCAAACGCGACACACTGTAGACGTGAAAATACAACTTACTTTGACAGACACATTTCTCTGGAAGTACAGTTATTGCAAGAACATTACAACAGAAGGAAGCTTCAGCAAACAATCCAAGCAAGAGTCCTATCTTTGAAACATGATCAATACTGCTATGATCTAATAAAAGTAGCTAAGGATACACAATCTTTTCTAGGACCAAATGACAAAACCAAAAAAAAAAAAGAAAGCCCAAACTGCTACTCTGAGAACTCTGTAGAGAAGTATGTTTTAGAAGCAGATAATCTGTTGTGCCCCAATTCTTTTAAATCCACTTTCTAAAACACCTTAATTTCTGCTTTTGGTCATGGATACAGTCCTGCAAACCATGACACCAAGAACCATCCAGGTCTTGAGCAAAGGCTTTTAGAATATCAAAATTATTCGTGTTCTAAGACTTTCATACACTAATATTCATGCAGTATCTAATAGATACAACTATGAATGGGAAAGAATACACTTTTTTTTTCCTAAAGTTCTCCTGTTTTATATTATACTCCACCTGTTAGAGTACTTATTCATGTATATATAGCCAGCCATTCATCTTAGTTTTTCCTTAGGAGATATTTTGGTGCTTAACAGGCACATTTATTTAAATGTAAAATACATTGGACATACATAAATAGTTGATAACCTTATACATTTGGTTTTCCAATTCAGAAGTTTTCTTAGAAAACAAAGAATATATTTGATAAAGTAAGCTGTTTTGATCTTTAGTGGATGTAATCATCTTGAGACAAGCAGTTTTATGGAGATTTCTGAACAAAAAATAGACCTGAGTTCCCTGATGCTGTTGCTATGTACGTAAACACGTTTTGATTAATTACATGAACTACTCAAATCAAATATCATAGAAGACAAATTTTCCAGTTGGAAAACAGAATGAATTTAGAATGTGGCATATTCATGTTGGGTGCAATACGATAGTTTGTAGCAGAGTTAGATTAATTATATCTCTGTAATCAGGAGATATGTCATCTGAATTTTGCTGTTTTTGTAGTGTATAGCTTTAACACTATGGACATGTACTCATTTTTCAAAATCGTTTTGTAAAGACAGGATCCAAAGCACACCAAACTAACAGGAGAACCTATCCTTGACTTCAATGAACTGTGGATGAGGCCTTAACCACTGCGACTTTGTAAAGAACAAAATTCTCAGGTGATTTCTTAGAAGATATGATGAGAAATGGAACACTCACAAGTTCTCATTGGTCATCACTGGAGTCCACAAAGTGACATGTAAATAGTGCTAAAAATGGAACCCATGAGGACTGGAAAAGACTCAAATTTTATGGGTTATTGATTTACCAGAAAGAGTCTTGCCAAGTTTAAATGAAGAAAACCAGAAAAAATGGCATCACCCAAGCAACGCTATTGAGGTAAAGCACTCTATAATAGTGAGTGAGAGATGTCGAAGTGTTCCCTAACATCCCTTTATAAAACAGCTACATCATTTCAATGAAATAAGCAGCCACAGTAAACATTTAAGAGATCATAATCACAGTGAATTTTAAAGAATAAATTACTGTGTATGCTGTGTATGTAAAGTACAATTACAGTACAAGCAATAAATTTTTAATAAGCATTAAAATGTTAATTTCTGAAAGGAAACCTTGTAGACTGACATTTTAAAAGATGATGAAGCTTAATTATGAAATTGCCATTTAATTTCACTAATATTAATTAATTAAACCACATAATAGAATGCATAAACTTTAGTCAACCAAAATGGTCTCAGAATTCTGAAATTCACATCTGGAAATGAGAGGTTAAAGCTAAGCAACCATGACGTAACAAAATGATAAAGATAAAAGCATCCAGTTACAATGGGAAAAGAATGTTCAGGAAAAGATTGCTATTCTGGATGACTTTTCAGACCCAAAACTCATGGAAGATCTCTAACTAATGGTTGAAAATGTAAATTGACAAATAAATAATACTAATATTTCTGGTCTCGGTGCAGATGCTGATTTTATGACATACATTCCAAAAATCTGAGTAACCTTTATTTCAAAAGGGACCTAGATAATTAATATAATTAGATTAAATAGACCAGATTCAGCTTTAATTATTCTATTTTAGCCTGAAGTTTGCTTATTTTTAATAAGAAAACAGAATTTATATTCCAAAAACTGTAAAACATTCAATAGTGTAAGGAAGATATTTTTCTTGAATAAGCCTGTCTTCAAAAGTCACTTACACTGCCCTACACTTTTCTAACAACCAATATAACATGAAATCTGTGACATTTTTTATGTATTTATAGTAGTTAAAAAGTTGCGTCAAATCAGGAATTTAAAACTATCTGTAGAATGAATGTACTTGTTGTATATGTTGGGGTTTTTTTGTTGTTGTTTTCTCATGTTGAGCCTTTTATAGTACATTAGGACTTTCTTTCCTTACCTGGAACTCTCTTTGCCCAGTTGATCATGTGCACTAATTCTCTGTCTGCAAGGTTGGTCAAGAGGGTCATCATAGATGCTTCGTTGAATGGTCTATTTGGATCATATTCAGAATAAACTATGGGTGGCTCAGCTTCCAGCAAGGCACTGACCATCTGTTCTGCTGTCAGAGATAAGGCTGGACTGTTCTTCTTGTTATGTTTAACCACTAGTGGACTTGTCCAAAGGGTGGGTGCTCGCAGCTCTGTAGAAGAAGCCTCCCCGTTCCTGGAATCCTGTTCCTCTCTTTGACGTTTCTGTTTCATCATTCGCCCACCTCTGCGGTCTTTCCGGATTCCTAGAGGCACACAAGAATATAATGAACTCCTTCCCTTGAACACAGGCATTAATAAATATGGCCTCAGCCAATCAGCAGCTGCTGTTGAAAGACCCATGGAGCATTAACTCCATGGTATCAGAAGCATAGTATCAGAAATAATGAGAAAAGCCAGTAATAGGAAATAAATGAACATTTTTTTACAGCACAAGCTTTAATGTCACGTCCTAACCTCTAGTATTTAACTATTAATGATTGATCAATAGTAACTTAATGATCTGAACAGGCTAGATGAACTACAGAAATAGTTCTCAAAAAACTGAGAAAGCTTTCCTCAAGTTTACCAATTTCAACTAAGCAACCTATTACTGTGGAGTATGTGATCTTCTTAGTTACATAAGAACCATCCAGAAAAGTTACCATCATAAGATGGGCCTATATAGCAATAAAGATAGCCATACAAGCAGATAAACAGAAGAAAGAAAAGGGAAAATAATTTCAAACTCAAATCTAATGTGGGAGACCTACTGTCAAAAGTCTGTAACAACTGGAACAGAAACTTTGTCGTTACTGTACTTTCCTGCAATCTGATTAGCACTGAACGACCCTGAACCTTTGGAAATTATCAAGTCAGCCTTACTAATTAGAATAACAACAACAAGACCTTACAGTAGAACAAAATCTCCCTTTGTGGAAAGGTTACAAGCAAAATATAATGATAAAGCCCACAGGGACTCCAACCATAAAGGGAAGATTAATGCTTGCTCCGAGTGGAGAAGGCACAGGCATTTTGAGACTCAGTTAAAAACTTAAATCAGTTACAAAATAGGTTGAGTAAAAAAGGAAGGCACATGAGGATCTGAACTGTGAAAAGACAGACAACTATGGGTCTAGCTAGCCTTCAACCATACCAAGGATTTCATTGCTGTTGAGTGGGCAGAGCTAACCAGACCATCCATGTGGGATGTCTACGCAGGCACCACCCTGCTCCACACAGTATCCACAGCTTATTCGTCCTAGCAGAAGCAGATCAATAGAAGACAAAATGTATTCAACTATACACGCATAGAAGCTAGGACACACCTTTCTATCCCTCACTTTCTTGTAGAGAAAAGAGGTGAAGAAGCTGGCCCACCAGGTTAGATACCTGCTAAAGTATGTGCCTTTGCAAATACTTGACTTCAGTTTCTGAAACTGAGAGAAAAAGGAGATAATCTGCAGTATGACCTTCTTCCACTTGGTAGTAAGAACCTCAGTTACTGAGACTCTCCAAATGTCCTTCAAAATGGCAGGAGGACTAGACAAAGCCGTGGTGGTAGCAGTTCCCTTATTTGAATTTCTGATTTCCCAAAGTTGGATGGGCACAGTGATACAGTGATCACTCTGGAGTCCCTGTGCAATATGGAAAAGCAGCACTAGTCCATATTTGAAAATTGAAAGAATAAGAAGGAGGCAAACTATTCAAGAAGCGGAGGGGGACCAATTAAAAAAAAAAAAAAAAGACCTTTGAAAACTGCTGTTACTTGAAATAAGTGAATATGGGTCTTTCTGATGCATGGGAGAGAGAAAAATACAGTTTTTGACCAGCTTTTCACACCACAAAAATATAAGCCATTAGGCTGCCAAATTTTGTGAGTAGCATCTTCTCAAATCCAGTATTTCTTCATATGTTCAGATTAATGGTTTTTGGAACATATCAGCAGGTATCCTTTCCCAGTCTCAACAAGAGACTCTTTAAATCAGTATGCCTCTTTCTTTCGATGTAGTGATATTTTCCCTGAATTAGTACTTGAAGATTAATCTCTTTAAATCTAACTCTTTCAAAATCTAGCATTCCTCCTGATTCTATTTTGTAAATCTTTCCATATACAGAAAGTTCAATAAATCTTTCATCACCCTTACTACTTAACCTCTCAACATTTTCACATTAGTTAAACTAGTTGTAAGCCAAAAGTCTAAAGTGCATTGCTGCTCCCATTTTTCATTCAATAATACCTACCAATAAAGTATTTCTGTTTAGAAGATGAGGGGGAGTTTCTTGCTATTAAGAAAAAAAAAATACAAGACTTATTTTGGCACAATGTCATCCTGAAGTTATTCTCATTGATAGCTTGCTTCATTTGACAACTCATTGGTATGCACTCTTCTGTGATATTTTTGGTTATATTCTTTATATCACTGTAATGCTGTTGAATTAAAATGACCCTTTGAAACATGCAAATGTGAACAAAACTACATGGTTCATACACACTAGGCATTTGCTGACTTTCCACATTCCAAGTTCTACAGCTGCTCATGTACTAATTTCCTTTTGAAGAGCAAAAACTATTCTTGGGGCCTCTACTGAACAACATGCTCAAAAATAGATGGACTCAGAACAGACATAATTTAGAAACATTATCTTGGGGTTATAATAATGCTGTAAAAACATCAGATAAGTTAGTTTAGAAAGTAAATAGAATGTTAGAAGTTACCAGGAGAGGAAGGGAGGACAAAGCATCTTCATAAATCAGATTATATTAACCCGTGAGGCATGCTATAATGAATGCTATATGTAGTACTGTTCTTCCCATTTTAAAAATAATACAAAACATATAAAACAACTGAATAAGTTCTGGTAAGTGAGAGACATGTAAGATGATAAGACCAGTGGAATAAATGTGGTGTGAGAAACAGCTACATTGACTATGTCTGCTTGCCTTGCAAGTCAGATACAAGAGCACAAATTGGGAGTAACAGGATGAATAATATACCAAGACTCACTCTTTTTTAATTTAAGATAATATTAAAGGAAAACACCCTGCAGAAGGTTCAGAACAACCAACAAGATGCTCTTTCTCACATCAAGCTAAAATTAAGCTGAACTTTAGATATTGGTATGTCTTTGAAAGGTACAGATCAAATTTGTTGGAGTAAATAATCCATCAAGTGTTAGTACAAACAAATACAGTACCTTTAATTCTTTGTGCCACAGAATACTGGTAGGAGAGGATTTTTTTGTTTTTCACATTAAACTTAGTCCAGGCTTGTCTTGTTAAATAAAACAAAGATGTGATGAACGTTTAACTTAACAGAGGACAGGTAGCAAATGTAAGCATGCTTAGCTGCTTACAAATAAACCAGATTCTAAATGAGAGCAATAGTTTTATTTTTAATTCACCTGCACTGACTTCTTGTCATCCTGAAAAACGTGGTGCACTGAGTGAAGTTGAACATAGCATTCTGAATTTGGAAGAAATGCTCTGCACAGATTTATTTTTATGTTTTTGTATCAGGATTAAAAAAATTAGGGGATGTATACTTTTAGAGACCAGATCTGAAAAATTAAATAAGATAGAGCATGCATTCCTTTTGCATCACATCAGCAACTTTTACAATCATAGACAGAAAGGTCTTTGAATCTCTATAAGCATCACGCTAGTTAGATATTTATAGAAGTTACTACTAACTCTTACTTAACATAGTGATTCTATTATTCACTTTCTTAGACCAAACAGGACTGAGTACCTCTCTGAAAAATGTACTTCCAAATCTCCCCCAGCTTAATCAAATTTTCTCTGTTAAAAAAGACAACAGTAACGTACAGTCATCAATTCCAAAAAAAGATAATACTTTTAAGCCAGTTTCATTGCCAAGTGTCATGATCCCATACGTTTGTTTTTTTAAAAGAAACATATGAATGTATTAATTTTGATTCCACAGTTCAGACAATAAAGGAACTTGAATTGCCAGATTATGAAAAACAGTATTCCACTAAAAATTGAAGTATTGTGTATCTTGCAAAAGCTCTCAAATGATTTTGACTTCAGTTTTAAAGTTGAAACAGTGAAGATTTTCAAAGACAGTTTTCTAAAACTTCACTTCTAAATTCAGCCAACCTTCTAGATACGGAGATAAGTTTCAAAACTGTTGAGCGATCACATGTTTTCGGAATTCAGTAGAACTTGATCAGCAACAAAATTGCATAGGGATTGTGACTTCACCAGGTGAAACTTTAACCAGATTAAGCACTTCAGTAATATTTTCAGAAAAGTGATAAAAATAAAACAAAAAATAAATTCCAGATAATTAAATAAAAAGTCCTGAATTGGGAATGCCTTGGATGAATACTGAATTTCAGCCATCCAATAGCGAGTTTCTTTCTATCTGAAGCTACCCACCTTTATGTATTATGTAGTAAAACTCTCAAGAACATTTAAGGAGGAAGAGGAGGAGAACAAATACAATAAAATATTCATTGCTTTGTGAAAACTGTAGAATTAGGCACTTTAGATTTGAAGATATAGGTATAGAGTATATCCTGTTTAATTAAAATATATTAGCAATAGATAACTTTATAAATTATTATATAATTTCTTTATTATTAGGAATTTTGTAGGAATACATGTCAACTAAAGAACATTTATTATTTGCAATAAATGCGAAGGGATTTCATAAACTTTTTTTGACACTAAGATTGCAGAATCAGCTTATTTGTTAAATCTAACAAGCCAAGATATTTTTGTCTCATAGAATCATAGAATAGATAATTTCCATATTTTCTAACATTTGAGAATTTCACTTGTGATTTTTATTGTGTTTTATTAATATACATAATGACTGCACACATCATTCACAGACAATAATTTTTCATCAATTTATTTGCAGCTGTCATTGCACGACACGTGTCACTTGGCAACACTGTTCTATTTTGGGACAGGATGTAACTATTTTATGTTATAGAAAAACTAAAGTCAGCGAAATGCAATTACACAAATTGTGAATCTAGTCAGGAACAATATATATTGTCTTGTGATAAGTGATAATGTTTCACCTGCAGTATTTTTTCAGATTATCTCACTCAGTAAAACTGAGTTAGCCAAGAGCTGTTTATCTTAGAAGAACTCAAACATGAAAGTAAAATTTTACTCAAACATGAAAGTAAAATTTTGAAGTCACCACCTTCTTTCTACTCCATTATCATTCTCTAGCCTGGCCATAAAAATATACTCACTTCCAAAGTAATCTATTTTCTTAACTCTCTCCCATACATGTTCAAAAGTACAACATATGCTGCTCAGTAAGAGGCGATGGCAGACTTGACTCCAGAATTACAGGTCCATACAATGGGATGAGACATATTTTGTTCTAGAAACTCCCGTATTAAGTCTACTGGAAACAGGAGTTTCTATTTCACCTTTTATAAAAGAAGAATGTTACCTACTATAATAAAAGAAAAAGACTTAAAATCTTGCAGTGAGCAAGTAAGAAAATCAACACTTAGACCACTATTCTTAATCCTTATCCACTTCAAGGTGGTACGCAGAAGTATCTTGTGTATTCTTTGATACACATTTCAATCTAAAACTTTAGACATAAAAAAAGTTTTCTATTCCTAGTATTTGTTAGCTCTGATAGACACAAACATCTGGCATATTTGCAGATAAAGTCTCAGCTTCAACATCGTTATTCAGTGACAACAACGTGCTTTTTAACAAAATAACAGAAGATATTTTTAATATTGGTAACTAGAACAGTAATTTTCTACTGCTGCAAGGAATACTTATGTTCCTTCCAATTGCATTTTAGATTCTCTATTTTCATATGTTGCCTGATGCTGTTAGATTTAGAGGGAAAACACACAGAAATAACAAGACAATGAACTGTTAAATCTCATGTTTCCTTTTTCCAAAAGTACCATCAGAGAAGCAGCACTCTAGTGAACTAAGTATCAATCAAAATGTTATAATCAAAGACGGAAATAATCTCTATCACAGTATCTGGCTTTTTTGTCCCCTAACTGCTCAGAAACCCTATACATGACATGGATAATGTTTCTTTACGGCTCACTATCTTTCCATTACCCACAGTGCTTTGGCATCAGATAGTGATAATAACAATAGTAAATGCTCCAGCCATGGGCATCAGAATGCATGTACTGCTTAAACATTCATTTTCATGTAACTTTGAGCAGTGCCACTAATGGTACATGTGTAGCACCAGGAATCCTTGCAATAGTCAATGCTCTACAAATTAACCTCCAGACATTCAGATTGCATTTCAAGCATTTAAAGTAGTGGAAACACAGTAGATTTGGAAACTTGACAAATCAAAACATGAAGGCAGAGTGAGTGCCAGAAGTAGAGAACCAGAGCTCTGTTTCTAGGCAACAAGCATATGAGCAATGGCCTCTCATTCATACCAGTGCTTTTTCATGTTTGACCGGAGCCAGCTAGCAAAATAAATAGCTTTTAACATGGGGAAGAAGCTCAAATGAGTTTTTAATTTCGGAGTTTTTCCTCTTCATTTGTGTCTTTCTAGTAAATGCAGACTTTTTCTTTTGTTGCTTCCTTTCCATTTCATCAACATAGCTGCCATGGCTCCTAAGAGGAACAGGTTCAGAACACAGCTTGTGGGAACATGATAGGAAAGGAGAGCTTTATGCACAGGAGAAGTCTGCAACACCTAGGCTTACCAGCTAACTGCCCAGTCTGGAGCAACCCTTGAACCTGAGGCTCTTTGTCCACATCTCTGATCCTCATCAGCAGCTTCCAGATGATAAGAGGCATTTCTTGACATTTCTTGGTACATACACAGCTTTGAAGCATTACTAACCTGTGCTTTTGTCCTTACAGTGCGTCAAAGGAGCATTTCAAAATTGCTTGGGAACATCTTCTCTTCTAAACAATTTGCTGCCTCTTTGAGACTAATCTACCACATCAGTTACAAACTGCCAGAGGTCTGTCCAGTACTTGGTGAAACAAATCTTGTCTGAGAAAAGACTAAACATATGTCATAATGTAGAAGAGATCATGACAACAAAGGAATCCTTCAGAAAGTCCATGTCCAATTGATGATCAGAGTATTAAAGGAGTATGCAGAGAAGAGCAAGCATGGCAGAGGTGCCACGTGAGCACATCAGTGTTCAGAAAAGAAGAAACTCAAGGTTTTTCTATGCCAGAAAAGCTTTATATGGAGAACAGGGGAATTCACTGAAACTGAAATTGACAGTTGAAGAGGCTAGAAATGAAAAGTCCACTCAAATATCCTAATACAGGACTTACTGCTGAGCTGCTGCAAAAGAGCTCTGGGGCTACGTCCAGGCTCACATTGGTATGATTGTTGCCATTGACAGAAGGGCACAAAAGTAAGGGACTGGCAAAGAATAAGTGTGAGAAAGCCAACAGTGCCCTTATGGATGCAAACCTGTGTCATCAAAGTGATGGCTTTAAAGTGATAGGCTTTAAAGTTATCTAAAAATTGTCTTAAGTGTGTGCATGCAAAGTAGCTGCCTGCCTATGACCTCTTAGAGTTATTTTGCTTTGTAGACAGACCACATTAGGCACACCAATGAATTCAGTACTTTTCAATGCCTATGCTGTGCATAGGTACACAAGTAGAGGTCAGGAATAGAGTTATCTTTGTAGATATATAATGGACAGAGACTTGCTTTAACTATGACTGCAGTGTAGGTCCTAGTGTTGTAACGTACCTCGGAATTATGTTCCTTCCAAGGAGATCTTTTTAAAGCTTTGATATTTAGGGGGTTTGGGTTTACTTTGTTTTTTTTTCACTTTTGTTTTTTGTTTTTTTCTACTTGGTTCTCTCTGTATAAATACACTATTTGGTCACAGGAAGGTAACACCACTTTCCAAATTCAAGTTTTATATGTTTGATATATATATGTTATATATTACATTTTATATGTTTGACATACATGTTTGGACTCGATGATCTCTAGAGGTCCCTTCCACCCCCTACAGTTCTGTGATTCTGTGATAAATTTCTTCTTTTGAATATTATAACAGAATAGTAAAAGAAGAAGAAACATAATTTTTTCTTTTCATTTCTGATCCTTAAAACACCTTCTTATTTTTTTTTCTTAACTGAACCAAACTAGCAATTAGTAGGTTGCCTTTAAAAAAATACTGTAATGTGTTTTAGGAACTCTGATGCTCCTGGGCATATAGCTTTGGACACTGTACTCAACATATCACTTACAGCAGGGGCAGTGGTATATATGCTGAGGACCTAGATAATTTCCTGAATGCCTCTGATTACAGATTTACCATACTCATGAGTGAAAAATGCCTAGTTGTTAGTGCCATCATTAGTATAGCAATTCAACGTATATGTGATATATAGACATACAGGAAAACAATTGAAGTCTTGAAGTATCTGTAATACCAGTTTCATCCCTAGTTTTTGTCCCTGTGTCATCCAGCCCTGTTGTTCTTCCTATCTCCTCAAGGCTGGCATCTTGGGCAGGGCTATATTCTTAGCTTTTCTGCATCAGGGAAGGGGCCAGAAGTAAAGCAGTTAAATAGCTCCCCTGAAGTCCCTGATAATCAGTTATGCCCTTGTTATTTAATAATTGAAAGCATTGACAAAGAAAATCTTTTACATTAAATTACACAGCTGTTACTGCAGAATTTGAGATAAGAATTTATTACAAAACTCAAAAATATTACAGAATGCAATTGGTCCTAAATTCAGCTAGGATTTAGTTTATGGAATTTTTCCATAAAATACCGTATATCATATGGAAGTTAAATTCATTATTGACGTATGCCATAAAGTCTTAATATTTCTCATCAGAAAAAATTTAACAGGGCCTGATCTACAGGCTAGCAAACACAAAAATGGGGGAGAAGAGTGGCAGTGCCCAATTCAGTTAGCAGAACAAGTGATGAGTGACATGCCATATATTTCCAGTTGCTAAAATTAGATGCAGTAGAAAGAATTTTGGATATGGTACTTATAATTAAGTTGTTTGTTTGATTGTTTAATATATACAGACAGCACTTGACTGTAATGATTTGAGTCAATTAAAGAAAAAGAGCTATTGCAGCTAGATCATCACACTGGAGCTGGGCCTAGTCATTGAATATTTATTCTTCCAGAGTAATAACATTTTGCAACTCTACATTAATAGGCAAATATTGCCCTGAGAATAGGCTTGGACAGTCCTTTATATCTCTATTTCCACAACAATGACCTGAACAGAATCTGGTGTACCTCAATATTTGTTATTCCTCTCTCTTCCATGGCAATACAGTGATACCAAGATTTTAAAAGGCCTCTACCAATTCAAGACAATTCCTCAAGACAATTACCTCACCCAGTATTGGACCTGAATTCAGTTCCCTTTTTTGCCACAACGTTATGTTGGACAAGGGTAATACCAGATGATTGTACAACAACTAGTACACGGAAAAAAAAAATAGAAAAGAAAAAAATTGACTGATGTAGTGACTGGTTAGCAACCTACCAAATCAGGCTTGGGACGGTTTAGGTTAGGCAATCAAAAATAAAAATCCAGGAGTTTTTGTTTGTTTTTTGTTTCAGAAGTAGTTCTCAACCATTTCCAGACAAGGACCTTTTCTCTCTATAATCAATGCTACTGCTATTAAAAGAGAGAGGGAAAGAGAGGCAGCAGTGGGAAGTACAGGGCCCACGTCTTGCATTCGAAGATCCTGGTTCTACTCCACCAGCTTGCTCACTGGTCAAGTCACATTAAGCATCACATTGTCCCAGTATTCCCACCATCAGCTATAACATAGATCATAAAAATGGTCTTCCATGTGAAGTTTTTAAAGATTTAGTGACCAAGAATGCTGTTAGCAATCAGACAAATGTAATTTAGGGTCTCTAATGACTATTCATAACTCAGAGCTTGAGAACCAATGAACTACTAATTACAGATAAAGGTGCAAGGCATGCTTCTTCCTAATATGTATTTTGGCATTCATTCTTTCTTCATAGCACATGAAAGAGTGCCAGAGATATACCAGAGATATACACATTTTAAAGAGTGTCAGATTTTAAAGAGATATACAAGATATACTCACTTTAAAGACTGACAGAGGAGATGCACGAGAGAAGCAACAGAAGTTCAATTATTGAACTGAATCACTTTTGGTGATTTCAGTACTGACATACTTGCACAAATCGTAGTAAATTTTGGCTAGAGTAAGAATGGCAACAGCCTTATTTCTATGTAGCCTTTTCAGTGAATCCATATACGTTTCTGGGTTCACAGTGAAGCCTTTAGAAGAGTCAGACATCAACCATGATTTGGAAAAATGAAATCATTTTGGGAATATGACTACATCAATACAATTCTCAAGAAGAAATTGTAACTGCTACATTTTAGAAACTACATAAATTCTTTAGGATGTTGAAGCTACATGGCCTAATATTTCAGGACTGATAATGCAAGAAATAAACTATAAATGCCTAACCAAAGGAAGATCCAAAATTTCTGGTACTCTAGGAGTTTCTCAGGCTCAGGAAGGAGAAGACCAGCTCTTCTGAGCTTGCATAGACTCACTTCAAATCAGTAAATGCACAGCGTTAGCAGGAGACACCTTCAGTATGAATAAGCAGGAGACAGAACTGGAAGCACAGCAGGAATCCTTATCTTCATTTAAAAATCTATCAATAATTTAAACAGGGACAGTCTTATTGCTGTATCTATTACCAAGTAACATCACAACTAAAATTGCAATCCCAATTAGGAACATTAAAGTATGCAAATGGCCAAAAAGAGAATGTAAACAAAAATGTAGATATAATTGGCTTTACAATCTCAATCAAGTAATGTTCAGTAGTAAAATATCACAAATTCTTCAGTAGTAAAATATTACTGCATAACTATCCAGAGAGTATAAATAAGCATAAAACTGATGTTTATGTCAGGTGTGGCTGCAGAATCTCTGTGCTTGGAGATTTTCATGACCTGACTGGAAAAAATCTTAAGGAACTTGGTCTGAATTCAATGTATTCCTTCTAGCCTGGACCATTCTATGAAGCAGAATGAGAAGATAAAATATATTTGCAAAAGGGTTCACAACATTTCATTAAAAGACAGGTTTTAACTTCATCTTCTTTTCCAAGAGGCTGCTCTTGTCTCACAAAACATTTCTTCAAATGCGTCTTGAGTACATGTTTTCAGCCCATCAATTACATCCTAAAAATGTACATTTCCTCAGGTATTTACCAGGCCTCACCTACACAGTTATTTGGTTGAGTACAGAACAACATGTCCAATAAATATTAAAAAGGTTCTCCTCAGACAAACCAAAATAGTTTCACATTGTTAATCCATTTGCCTTCATTCACCAAATTTCTATTTTTGATATACTATTTCATTAAAAGATAATTACATGGAAAACCAGAAAGCCTGGAACCATTCCAGTGGTTGCATCAGACATAGATTTACCTCTGCTTTTGAGAATGATTTTAATAACTCCAGCCTTTTCTATATTACTTTTTTGGGGGGGAAGGGAGATACCTTTCAACATAATCAAATACACCATTCAGTAAGAAAGCATAGCTCTCTTCATTTAAAGACAAAAATCAGTAAGGATCTTCTCTGAGCAGATGATAAATTTGCCAAATGCTTTTTCTTTTCCCTGTAAAAATTTGTCTTGAACTTATGTAATATTGTCACACTGAATTTCACCAGACTGAATTCCCATATTGTCACAGGTGGGTAACAAGTTCAAGAGAATGCAAGAGAAAACATGAAAATAGGAATGCTTTTTCTTTATAGCGTTTCTTTCCAGAAATTAAAATAAGGTGCTTTTGATTTCTGAGAATGAGATCATTTGGAGTCAAGTCATTAAAACAGTGAAGAAATGGAGGTCCATGTTGGAGCAGAGATAACCTAAGCCATAAATACAGTTGGAGCTTCAGGACTGTGACCTGTAAAACCTCCATTTGGAGCCCGGGAGTGTTTTGCAGGATCCCACATAGTGTGAAATAGTAGGTTAGAATATGGTTTTCCAAACCAGAACACAAAGAATTTTCATAAAACTTATTTAAAAAAGCAAGGGTATTCTTCCTTGCTACCCAACCAGATGATAAAGGTGCATGACATGGAGCTTCTTCCATGAGAACACTTGATCCCCACATACAAACACAGAGGTGCATAGTGTAAGCACTAGCAAGATTTTAAAGTCTTTTTGGCTTATTCAGAGAAAGAATAATTTGGACAAAATATAGCAGCTATAATCTGTCTCAGATGCTGACTGTATCAGTAGAGAATCTCTCAGCTTAGTTGTCTCCCAAAACAACGCAATAACCGATGCAGAAGGAAGCACATGCAAACACAAGAGAAGGGCAAAATCTCTTCAGTATTGGAAGAAGTTTTTGAAAGACTTAAGAAAAGCTGGGTGAAAAAAATTAAATTTCCACACAAACTCATAAATAAATATTCCTACAGTAGACCTCAAGAGCCACTTGAAACATGCATTTTTCTGAATGAAGGCCTAAAAACATTTCAGTTGTGTCCACTCCATTAAAAACAATACACATGAACTTTTTAACACTGCATTCAGTTAGGTCATATTCCAGAAGTAATACCTTTGAAATTATAGCTTATAATTTATGTTTAACCAGAAACAACTAAGTAGGAATTTACCTAGTGTCTCTCATATTTGTTGTTATTCAACAATTTCAGCTATTGCTCAGAAGTTAAATCATAGATGAAAACAAAATCTAGTCAGAAATCTTAGCTAATTCAACGAAGAAGGAAAACAGATTATGTTCAGAGAAAAGGAAGATTACAGAAGTATTCGACAATGATAAAAGATACATCATTCTAACCATGTAACAATTGTGTAACTATAAAAGTGAGATATGACAAAAAAAAATTTTTTAAATGCATGATAGAACTAATCCCTTTCAACAAGACGAATTCTTTCATATGAACAAAACAAGATTATTTCAATTTAAAAATTCTATCAAGATAACTATGAACTTTTAAAGGAAAATATAGAACTTGAGTTAACCACAGCACTGTGTGATTCAAAAGTGTTTAAGAGAAGAATTGAAAGAGATCTATTACAACAGAAAAGTTTAAGACATCTCAGGGAAAAAAAAAAGCATTTAAAAGTTAGTTTAGAAATTACTCGTGCTTATTCTTTCTAATAAGCATTTTTATCTTCATGTGAGAGAAATACAATAATCAAACACAATCTGGAGGTAAGAATTTTGCTCTCCTGCAGCTACTTGGAGAATACAGGGATGCCATTGAGTCCAGCAAAACCTTGAATGGTTTACACCATCCTGCAAAACTTTACCTTCCTTGAATAGTTCATCTGTAGGCATGCCACATTTGTAACCTACAACTAACTGAGGAATTTCAAGAATTTTTTTGCAGGCTTCTAAAATGCATATCCTTAAACTCTCACCTATGAATCAGTGGTGAACTTCAGTGCATTGTTAGTGGTCTGATAGGACCAGGGAAAACTTATATGTCCTCTTTCCTTGTTTACAGCACGCAAGTTTAGTTTTTTGTATTTTTTAAAAAAAACATTGACTATTTCTGATATTTTCAACTGCTATTGCAACTATAGAAATCTTATATTATTGTAAAAGGAAAGGATTAAGTCCATAGGACTTTAGTAAAGTGGACCATTGCATAAAATATAAACTTCAGAACACCTATTTCACAAAGAAAACTTTGAAAAAATAGCAGTACTTTTTTTTATGAGATTGAAAACAAATATGTACAGAACAGTTGAAAACATTACAACACATTTTACAGAACAGACACAAAAAACATCAGATTGCTAGAGTGGATCATTAACTAAATACAAATAAGCATAAATGGATGGAAATGTGCCAAATGAAAGACATAATGTCATCATCATCAAACATAATTATGTATCTTAACATACATAGTGATGTATCTGGAATAGACTGCATGAAAAATTTATGTATGACATTTTCCTGTATTAGTTTACCTTGTCAGAAACCTTAACTTGTCCAGACCATAGCAGTCAAACTGATTATATAGATTTCACTTTTAAAAGTATAAGAAACAAAAAAATCCAGATGCACAATTTCA
Organism: Penelope pileata; assembly: GCA_013396635.1. Classification (NCBI taxonomy): domain Eukaryota; kingdom Metazoa; phylum Chordata; class Aves; order Galliformes; family Cracidae; genus Penelope; species Penelope pileata. The sequence goes on along the minus strand of WBMW01003135.1, from coordinate 248,677 downwards.
CGAAAAATAAATGACCACAGTCTTAAGTGTTAAAATTAAAACATTTAACACCTTTCAGCTGCTTGCATCACAAAACAGAAAGTAACAAAATCAGTCTCAGCTCTTGTCTAATTCTTGATTTGAGAAAAATTCATATTCAACATCAAAGCACAGCAACAACTTTATTTTTTCCCCTTTACTCTTTCTCACAGGATTCCCAAATCTGTCTTACCCTAACTGCACAGACTGGATTTATAAATAAGCATATTTTTTGTGAAGGAGACATGTTGAGGTACTCGTCTTCTTGCCCCCACATGGTTGTTCTTCATGAAATAAGTAAACCTTAGGTATGTCGGAAAAGAGAGAACCAATCTCTAATTAAAAGATTAGCTCCTTCCTCATGTAAAATGTGTTCTAATCCTTTCTCTTCTAAACACTTAGTGTTCTGCCAAATTTTCACATAAAAATAGATTTTGATAAAGCTAGTGAATACCCTTCATTAATAAAAGCAATCTGATACTTTTAGCAGTCTACTTCAGTTTTCTTCTGATTTAGAGCACATATTTCCCATATGAAACTGCATGAATTCCTATTCATCTTAAATACCGATTCTTAGGGATGTGACTTTTTTAAAAGCATTAAAAATTGGTAACTTCTCTCTGCTTTTGGCAAATAGTACTATAGCATAGAATAGAAAGGGAGATATCATGATCAATCCAAGACTATGTTACAAAAAGAGCTGTTCCATCTCTGGACATAACTGTGGCAGTTATTCAGTATTGACAACTATTTCTTACTTTTCTTCCAAAATTTTAAAACTGTATATATATGTATATATTTAGAGTTATGCCACTTCAGCCTAGGCAACCAGTGTCTAACTCTTCTCCAACATCATTAGTATATAAGTATCTTGCAAGAAGGTGGCACCTATTTCAGTTAGCACAAAATAAGCAAGCCTTTCTGTTTTGTTATAGTTAATTCACATCATCAGTATGTGTACAATACTGGAATAAAGGAACTGACTTTCCCTTCCAGATATAAATGTAAAAGTATTAAGTATTCATAACTTTGTTTTAACAAATATGGACTGATATGAAATTACCAGTGATTTTCACAGTGAACTGCAAAATTCTACAAAATCTTAGGTTAAGCTTCATTCATCACAATCTGGTATCTACCACCAGAGACCAAAAAATCATACATTAAAAATATTTACAGAAGAATCATAGATCCACCAAAGTCCAAGTTCCTACAAATTTTGAAGCAAATTTGGCTGAAAGTAATAACATAGGATTTGAGATGTTTTTATTTTTCATTTAATTGCTCTTTGATTTAATATACTTCAGCTCAGGGAAAAAGAAAAAGAAAAAGTTTCTTCCTGCTTTAGGAACTATATATCTGTCCAATGAAGTTAAAAGACAGGAAAGCAGACACCAATGCTGAGGATTTGTTGACTGCAGTGTACATACCACCTTTCATCATTCCCACTTCATAGCATTTTCTTAGTCGGCAGGCCTGGCAACTCTTTCTTCTGTTCTTGTCAATGGTACACTGGTTAGTGGCAGGACACATGTAGTCATTGTGCCCTGCAAAACCAGAGGGAAAGTAAGGACACAGTTACACACAATCTCAAATGACAGACGTTACAAAGTCGGCTATAACATTTTATCTTATTTTTCCTTATTTTGTACAGATCTAACATCTCAGGAAGAAGGTAGGGTTACTGTCATAATCTGTCATAAAAGATATTAATGAAGCTAACAATTCACAATATACTTGTATTTATTCACAAGTTCTTTAAAAGAACTGTTAAAAACATGAATTAAAATCTCTATAGAATATTTTTTAAAAATGAACAAACAAAGCAGTCACAAAAGGGGACAGATAAATATGAACAAGTCACTTGATTTCTTTGTTCTTAGTTTGAGAAATAAAATGCCATGTGGTTTGTGTGTTTGTTTTGATACTTAAGCACTAAATGATTATATGCTTATAGAATGAAAAAGGCATATCCACAGAACTTTTTTGACATCTACCACAATTTCGGGTAGTTTAGAAATGAAAAACAACAAAAAATAGAAGCAATAACTATTAATTTAATGATATGTCAGGGAAAAATGAACCCCTAATTCCAATCTCTAACTGCCTGTATACTGATACATTCCAAAACTTTTTATCATTACAAATTCTTCTACCATCTGGTGCAACTCAGTTTGATATTGGTACCTTTTCTTCCGAAGTTCTACTTCCTTTTTTATTATGCTCTGTGCCTCAATTCTTTCTAGAAACATTTTCAGCATATCATAACTTGTTACCACCAACAAATCTCCTTCCTCTCTTTTTTCCCTTAAGAAGTATCAAACATGCTCAAGCCTGCTATTGAATTATTTTCCAACCACAGGCAAACTTTAGCAAGGATAAAAAGATCATCCAAAATGATCTTATTGATGCTTGGTATTCATCTAAACGCAACTAAGGTACAGCACACGACGAAACAATTTTACTGCAGAACTGTTTGTTCTTTCTTTCAGGTCAAGGGATCAGTTTGAGCTAGAGTAGGGTGGAGCTTTGACAAAGGCCTTGGTCTCATCAAATCATCTATCCTTGACTACAAATTAGAAAATAGAGTAAAAATGACTATCAGATTACCCCAGGAACATCTGCTCTCTAATGCCACAAAAGTGGGATTCAATCAAAATAAGCAGCCAAATGGTAAACTTGTTAATATGGTGACAGCTGACTACATACTGTCTTAAACAGACAGAGTTATTATTTATTAATTCTATTTAACAGAGCTATATATATATATACATGAATCCTTCAGGACTGAAGTAAAGAGGGAGAACAGAAATGCAACTCAACATCAGCATGACAGAGTATTTTAATTTTCAGTTCCTCAGGTATGATACAGACTGTCCTGTATCTAATTCAAAACATTTCACATGTAAGAAAAAAAAATCAAGTCAGGAAGAAAACAGCCTCAATCATATAAAAATGCTATATCTACAAGGAGAAATAACAAAAAGGTAAAGCTGTATCTCTTTGGAAATGCATTTTTACTAGCTCACATTAAACAGCAGCAAAAAAATTATAGTACCAGTCATCAACCAGCAGCCTTTTTTATAAGCTGAGCTCTGAAATAAGGTGAAAGACTGAAAACATTAATTAATGTTTTAAAAATGAATAAAAGTTTTGACAAGTTATCTGATTTTTATCCTAGCAAACTTAAAAGGTAAATTCACAAATGCTACAGCTGCAAGCTCTGAAATCAGCAAGTCATCATACAACCCTCTGTAAGAAAAGCACATAAATGTTCGTGCTTTGGTCAAAGCTGAAGATGTATTGCAACACCTTTGCTGGACCAGGTGATGCTCATAAGATTCAATTCATCCTTTTTCACAGTTCTTATGTGAGTGATAACCTTTTAATTTGATTTGAACCTAAATTTCCTGTTTCCAAATGCAAGAGTTTAGGAGTGCATTTCAGTTTACAGAAAAGTACACAATACAATCTTTATTGCGATCACACTACAGTCCCTACTGAAATCAATACAATTCATATTATCATGTTATAATAAGAAGTTTTATCTTTATATGCTTTAAAGTTTAGCTTAATCAGTCTGTTTTCATGCATGACCTGCACCTTAAACATTCTTATTCCAAAGTGTTTGACAGACCTCACAGAATAAAACCTGTAAAATTTTGAATGCAGAAAAAAACAGAAGAAAAATATTTGTGTGAAGGGTATAATTATTCTGATTGAGTGTCATAGCTAGTCATTGATTAGTCTTCACGCTAGCTGTAAATCTAGGAAGAAGACACTGTATTTAATATTTCTCACATTTTTTGGTTTAGTTTAACCAATGTGTCTCCAGGAGACTGGAAAGAAAATAAGCAACTTGGAGAAAATATTAAATAATTAAAGCATACAGTAGAATTTATTATCAAATGAATCAGGGAAGAAAAGAAAGAGAAGGAAGGGAAGAAAGGAGGGAACGAAAACAGGCAGGCAGGAAGGAAGGGAGGGAGGGAGGAAGGAAAGGAGGAAGAGAGGGAGGAACCTTTCCAGCTTTTTTACAATATCATCTGATTTCAAGTGCTCTATTGCAGGAATCAAAGACAAAATTTTCCTTTTCAAGGAACAGACAAGACCAAGGCAGTATAGCATTGGGTGGCACGGAATGGGAAAAGATTGAATAAAAACTAAGAAACAGGTAAAAACCAAAGATAACTTATAGTTCTAAGTGAAACAATTTAATAAATTTGAGATATACTGTCTTTTAATTATTCTACTTCTTACTTTATCCTTAAAGCCTGTCTCTTGGCAACACTGATTTTGAGCAATCTGATTTATTAGAAGGGATTCCTCACTGACTGGAATCATTAATACGACAGTGGGACGTAATAGGTGTCTCCCTGCCTTACAATTTGTTTGTTTGTTTAATGGACTCCAAAGAATAGTACAGGCTACAGGAGAAAATAATTAGACCAATCAGATGATTGGTATCATAGGAATACTGAGAGGAAGATATGTCTTCAGTAATCACTGATATTTATAAAGGGAAGCACTTGGACTCTGTGCTCTTATTGGAGTTTTTCTTTTAAGAAAATAAATTATCAAATACCATGCACAAAATTAGGCAGTGAATTTACTAGGGTAGAGCCCTTCTATTACATATACTTCCTTGTTTTAATGCCCATGTACATATTAACCACACTATCTTGAGCTACAAAGGAAGACTTTAAGGAGCTGTTGGAGGAACAGTACGGTTTTTTACATCTTGCACATTCTGCACTTCAAAACAGTAAAATTAACGCAAAGTATTTTTACAGCACTTTATTATGCGCTAAGGTCTTTCCAGAACAGGGTAATAAGATCTAGTTCCTCTGTCAAAGCACTAATTTTAGATATGACAATCTGTATGATAGCAACCAATATTATAGAGAGCGAGGTTGAGGAAGCGGTGTCAACAAAAAGATAATGGCTGAAATTAGGATGATTTTCAGCTTATCCTAACTGACCCTGTCATAATCAAGGCTGTTTGTTATTGGACACGCAGTCTGAATCTTTCTTGTCATCATGAGTCAAACAGCTAGTATTTATATTCAGAGACTCACATAGCTGTCAAAGTGCTCTCACGATACATGTGTTGTATACAAGAGCAGAGCATGCTTGAATCAGAGTGGAAAGATGGTCTGTGAGGATTTCAGTCAACAAAACACTTCATATTTCTTTAAAGCTAAGTGTTACTACATTCAGCAGAACATTTAAGCATTGGTGTACTTCTAGCTAGTAGTCACAGCACCGTGTATGTGTTTAACGCTCTGAAAGTAAAGCCTCCTATTTATTTTGATTGAAACTACAAAAGATACAAAGAGCACAATAACACTATTTGATAGAACAAATTCTCAGCTACAAAACACTATTTTTCGACATAATCACCACCATTAGCTGTGCATTTTCACTACGAATGAACAACAGTCTGCATACCGTGCTCATCAAAATCCGCATCACCATCTAGAATGTGGTTTTTCTTTCACATCGCTGCCACCACTGCTGAAACACATCACCCTCCACTCACTGTGCTCACATACACTATTTGGTCTCACTCAATGTTCAGCAAGCATCAATGAATGTCAATTTTTTCTGCATGGAAGAATTCAGTTCCACACCTTTGTTTCATCCACTCTTCCATGTCAGATGCCATTTTGTCAGAGCACCCCTCTGCTGCCATCTGCTTTACAGCAAAAAAATGTAATGGAATATTGGTGGGAAGGTTCAACCTCTACTTCCATATCACCGACATCCATCTCTGACGTGATGGGCCAACATAACGAAACAGTAGGCACTACTTTCCAAGCAGCCCTCATACATACTTGAGTGTTTCACTGAAGTTTTCATGTACTGTAAGAAAAAACGTGTGTGAACAGTAGTAACATTGCCCATGTTAACCCCATATGAACAAATGTTGAATGTAAAATAAAAAGTTATACCAATTTTAAGTCCAAGTGCCCCAATAAAAATGCACGGTAATTTTTAAATCCCACTCTTTCCTAACAGATTTCACAAAAGAACAGAAGGTTATGCCTAATTCCTTTATAAGCACAGACACTCACATTCACAAGTTAATTATCCTCAGACAAGGTCTTTGGATTTAGAGCTTGTATTCTCTTAGCAACTGGCCAGACCAGCTGAGAAGATGAATATTTTTCTCTTTTTCTATACATGACAGTAAGGAAAAGGGCCTACGCTGTAAAACATACTTTCTTTGCATCCTGTAAGGAAGTCCTTCTGCTACACATGCCTTTGAAAGAAAGATCACAGAGTCACAAAAGAATGAGAAAGGAGGAGAGGTCAAAATCTATATACTCTGTATTATGTCATGTAGCTTCCACACAATGTTCATTTTCTAGTGAAATCCTTTATCACCTTCCCATATGTATAGAACTGCTAACATGAGTAGTTAATTCAATCCATTATGATATTGAGAATTATCCATAATTATGATATTGACCTTTCCTTTACCCTTTCCGTATACTATTCAGCTAACAGGAAAAATGGAAAAAGAAGAATGAGAACAGGCATTCTTTCAGGATAACAAACCTACTTCCATCTCATCAATTCAGTAACTCATGAACATATACATTGAGGAAGACTAAAATAAAAAAAGTAAAATACTATTTTAACTTTTTAACTTTATAATTATATACATGTAAAATTATATTTTCTATTCATAGAATCATAGAATCACAGAATGGTTCAGGTTGGAACCTCCCACTAGACCAGGTTGCCCAAAGCCCCATCCAGCCTGGCCTTGAATACTTCCAGGGAGGGGGCACCCACAACTTCTCTGGGCAACCTGTTCCAGTGTCTCACCACCCTTGCAGTGAAGAATTTCCTTCTTATATCTAGTCTAAATCTACCCTATTTCAGTTTGTAGCCATTACCCCTTGTCCTGTCACTACCTGTCCTTGTAAAAAGTCCCTCCCCAGCTTTCCTGTAGGCCCCTTTTAGGTACTGGAAGGCTGCTACAAGGTCCCCTCGCAGCTGTGATTTTGAAATTTTCTTGTTAGACATAGTCCTAAAAATTGAGCTGGTGTTTCATCTATTATTTCAGCCTTATGACCCCAACTCCATTCTCATTTTTTTAATTTTAGACAAGATAATAAAATAAGAAGCATGTTTTTCCCTCACAACATATATAAAAACAGACACCAATCTAGATCCCAATCTGTACAAAATCTGGCAAGGAGTGTGGCATCTAGTTTCTATTTCCTTATCTGATAAATCACAATTGTTTTAAATCCTTGGCACATGATTAAACCAACTGCTGCGTTAAAGGAAAAACTCCCACAATATATTACTCACAGTCCTCTCAATATGATCTCTCCAGAGACAAAAAAACATTTTCAGAGTCATAGGCAAGCCATGACCATCTTATTCCTGTAGATTTTTAGTGATATCTCTTGTATTTTTAGCTTCAGTTTATTTGAGCTAAAATGGGAAGGGAAGGAATTCCACTAGAGAAAACTCCCACAACTAATACAAAGAGGCCAAAAAGTAAAAACAATTATAAATTATTCTTGTGCACTTAAAATCCAACAGATTGTTGATTACAGGAAAATTAATATATCTCTATTTTTATTCCAGGTGTAACTCAGTTTTTGTATTCCCATGGGCCTGTTGACTAAGTTTGGCTAGTCCTATTTTATATTTGAATCCTTGGTAATTGAACGTAAAGTTTGCAAGGAGCTTTAGTGTATTTATCCACAGTACACCATGTAAAGTGAAAGTACTGTTAATTTTGTTAAAACATTATAACAGCCTTTAAGATCAGTACGCTGACTAAATCCCTTTGCTACCTGTGAACCACTTTCTCATGCAAAATAAAATCTTTCATTTACTTAGGAGGGCTGCTTCGAAAGTAGTACCTCTTATTTCATCATGTTGGCCCATCACATCAGAGATGGATGTTGATGGTATGGCAGTAGAGAATATTCCCACCAATATTCTGTTCCATGTTGTTACTGTGTGACATATGGCAGCAGAGGGGCAGTCTGACACAATGGTGTCTGACATGGAAGTGTGGATGAAGCAAAGGTGTGGAATTGAATTCCTCCACGCAGAAAAAAAGGTACCCATTCACAACCGCTTGCTGAACATTGAATGAGACCAAATAGTGTATGTGAGCACAGTGAGGTGGAGGGTGATGTGTTTCAGCAGTGGTGACAGTGATATGAAATACAAGCCATGTTCTGGATGGCCATGCACAGCTGCTGCACCACAAAATGAAAAGCGTCTTGGTCAGTTCATCCATACAATTCAGCTAATGGTGATGACTATGTTGAAAAATAGTGTTTTGTAGCTCTACAATTTGCTCTATCCAATTGTGTTATTGTCCCCTTTGTGTCTATTGTAGTTTCCATGCAAATAAATAGGAGGTATTACTTTCAGGGTGACCTGTGCACCTTGGCTTGCACACTCATGCACTAACATCACCCATGCACGACACAATATTCATCCATTTTATATTTAGAAAGGTCAAAAAAAGAAAACTTAGTCTACTGCTCTACATATACAGGCAAGTTCCTGTGTTATTTAAAACGAAGTCCAATTATTTCAATGACTTTTAACTAAACTAAAACCAAATATTCGAGAGATATATAATCATATACAAAGAGCTGGATGGGGCTTTGGGCAACCTGGTCTAGTGGGAGGTGTCCTTGCCCATGGCAGGGGGGTTGGAACAAGATGATCTCTAAGGTCCCTTCCAACCTGAACCATTCTATGATTCTATGAATTAAGGCAATGAGAGTTTTGCTAGGCCTGTTGCTAAATTATTCCAGCAGATAATTTTCATGCTACCTCAGTAACATTTTTTTACAGTAACCCTGAGCTAGCACTAATACTTCCATAAAGTATTTTTAATTGTTTCCTATTAGAAATAAATTATCTCAAAGATCACTTCATGCACTTCTGATACACTTTTCATTTTAGTCATTTTACACAGTTCTCTCTAGTTTGATTTCCACTTCATCAAAGTGAATGCAAAAGGCAAACTTAACCTGCAGGAAGTATGAAAGTTCATGTAGTAGAACTTAGAGTTTACAAAAACATATTTTCTTTCACACTCTCTAAAAATGTTTGAAGCAATTAAGCATTTTCCTGCTGGACACACAAACATGTCCTCTTGTAACATGTCCTTTTTAAATATACAGTTCTTTTTTTTTTTCCCCTAGTGAATATTTTCAACTGCTAAGAGGCCCAGCACTGAGCTAGAAATAATATTTCATTGAAAATGAAATATTCATGATATACTTGCAAAATTAAATATTGTTTAACTTTTTTGTTGTTGTTCCTTGATAAGGCACAACAATCAAACAACATTTCAGAGGAAACACATAGGATACATTAAGTGCAGTTTCTAAGGGCTAGGAATTTTGGATTGCAAGTGGATAAAGCTTTGGCCTTAGCAGAGGAAGAATCTATAACCATGTATAAAATCAGATAGCAATCAGTGAGTGTTCTCTGCTTTCTGATAAAGTATGCTGCTCAACTTCAGAAAGGCTTTCAACTTATGTTTCAACCTATGAAACATTTGTCAGATAGGAAAATACAGTTCAGATTATTTCAGAAAACCAGTGTTGGGGAATAACTACCAAAGTTCACCATTAAAATAGAAACTAATACTGAATGAGGCTTCATAGTGTCTGTCATAGATCTAGTTCTATACAGTATTTTCTTCAGAAATGAATAATAGATTGGAGTATTTATTTCAATGAATGTTATTCATTTGTAGATGACATTTATGTGTGTTATAAGAACAGAAAAAAGACCAGACTACTCTGCTAGTCAGACAGAAATAAATCTGAAATAAATGACAGGAATCTATGGGAGTCTAGAAGACAAAAATTCGAAATTGTCTCGGCAAACTGGAGACAGAACATAGGAAAAAATAGGGCAAAATTAAAGACCAGTAAAAAGCACTAAAATAAAACAAGAATAAATCAGATGCACAAAACAAGATGGGAAACTAGTGGTTTTTTCTGTAGAAAAGAATGCTTCGGTTTATTTTGCATCACACACATTATGAGTGAACAGTGTCATGCTTTCATAAATAAGGCAAACATTACAGCATGATCAATATAGAGGAATATCACTGTCTAGGTTTATAAGATAATCCAATTGCTTTGTTCAGCATTGGTAAAGTGTCATACAGATAGAAATTATGCTTCAAGAAGAAAAAGAAAATAAGGCAAGTGAAGAACCTCCGGAGTATCACACAATCACAAAATGTTGGATGTTACAAGAGAAGTCTGGAGGTCTTCTTGACCAACCCTTCTGTTCAAGCAGGGCCACTTAAAACAGGTTGCCATAACTGTGTCCAGATGGCTTTTGCATATTTCCAAGGCAGGAGACTCTACTATCACTCTGGGCAACTGATTTCAGTGCTCAGACATCCATACGTTAATCTCTTCCTGGTGTTCAGAGAGCATTTCCTGTACTTCAGTTTGTGCCCATTGCCTCTTGTCCTGCCACTAGGCACCAGCGAAGAAAAGAATGGCTCTGCCCACTTTGCACTCTTCCTTCATGTACCTATATAAACTGATGAGATCCCCACCCCCACTGAGACCTCCCCCTTTCTCTAGGCTAGAAAGTCCCAGATCTCTCAGCCTTTCCTAATGAGATGCTGCAAACCCTTAATCACCTTCATGGCATTTTGTTGGACTATCAACAATATGCTCATGACTCTCTTGTACTGAGGAACCTAGAAGTGGACAAGTAGAGCAACTAGAGTACAAAACTAGAAAAAAACTTACTAGAAAAGGTTGAACAAACTGGTTTCTTTGGGTTAGGTAAAACGTAATGACATATTTTTAAAAGTGTGGTAACAGTCTTTGGTGGTTTGTAGGCTGTTGTATGGGAAAAGAGATTTTTTTTTTTTCCTGTGGCATGATAGACAGGAAAATAAGGGATGAACCTAACCTACAAGAAGGAAGATTCAAATTTCATAGTAGCCTTCAAAGATATGGAGAAATAAACACTGGATCAGATTTTAAAGAAGCAGATAAATAAACATATGTAAATATGTAAGTAATCTGCATCAGTTGATCTTATCACAGGACATAAAGATGGACTAAAGCTCAAGGTCCCCTGCAGCCCAATAGTTTGCTTAGACCATAAAAAACGACGAATTATCTTGGATGTAGTCATCTTAAATCACTGCCATATCCATACTGAACGCAGCATATAAATTTCATTGGAACAGTACCACTTTCATAATTGATTGACTAGGAAAATAAACATTTTGATTGACACTTGATTATCAACACACACTTTTCTGAAATAAGACCACCACCTAATATACAAAATACACATTAGGGAGCAACAACCAGAGCATGTATTTAACTGGAAGCTCTAGAGAAAAAAATACTATAAAGACAAAAATAAAGCAAAAGAAGTTTCAGATGAAGCTGACTCATCACAGGCTATTGGAACTGTTACAATGATGGCTAAAGCCTTCAGGTCTTTCCAGGTACATGTTTTCTAGACTTCAAACTTCTAACAGTCACCTACTTCTCAAAATGGAACTGTGTGTTTTCCACCCTGAGATTAGATATTGGTGTGCAGTCTGCCCGTTTATTGGATGTATATGTCTCTGGAAGTCACACTTAGGCTTGTGTTCTGTAGTTTTGCTCTTTCTGCTGACAGCTCATAGAATCAGCATGCAAACAGTCTTATCGGGGAGTTTCTGTCTTCTTGGCTGTAGGGTCAGTACAGCATTTGTAGCTGTTATCAAACAGATTACAAAAATACCATAGAAGCACAACGCAACACCAGAAAATTAAAGGGAATATTTCAGAAATCCCTCAAACTGGCAATCTTTCAGATGTGCATTGCAGCATCACTTAACTGCCCACTTATTAGTCTTGTTTTACCAATGAAAGCCTCCTCATCTCAGCAGAAAATATGTACATCTTGCCACCACTCCTAGCACTAAAATTTGAACTACGTACTTTCAACAGAGTACAGCTCTATCACTGTGAAATTAAAACAATTGATAACACTCCAAGTCTACTGCCAAAACTCCTACTTTATGTTCAAAAGACATAACTGTTAACTGCAATCAATGTTCAAGCCACACAACTAAAATACTTCCCAGCTTCAAGAATTCCTGTACTTCAAAGACCACCCTATCTCTGTGATTCAAGTCATTATTGGCAATCCTCTGAAATCCCTCAGCATGGCTATTCATCCGTTCTGAGATGCCGATCTATACTTGCTGGGCTGGTACTGCCTTGCATTAACAATGTAATTCTTGTAATTGAATATGAACAACATTTCCTAGATTTTTGGCTGAAAATACAGCTGTGAAGAGGCACACCTGAAAGGCAGAGAAGGTGCGCCTGAAAAAAATTGGAAGGGCTTGTGAAGGAGACAGGGAAACGGAAACGAGAATTTCTCGAATACTTCAACTGGTCTGAGATCAAGATGCCCTTCCATGTAGTGAGTTTTCTCTCTCAGTTTTCTGAGTCACTTGTTCTCCCTCTTCAGGTCCTTAGACACATAAGTATAGGCATTTGTTGGATGCTAGTTGGAGACATTAAAGAGTAATTCATTCCTGTCCCATACCCTTAGGTGGCTATACAAATAACAAGAGAGTTAGAAGGAGGAGAAAAGAACGTGTGAGTCACAAGAGGATTTTTAATTTGTAAATGGCATTTGTAAGGCTGACATTGAAATAATTCATCCAATTCTGCTATCCAGATTTTAAAAAAGTTATTATGGAGGAATCAGAAATGGTCTAAAGACAAAGGAAGTGACTCAGGAAATAGAAAGATGTACAGTGCGTGACTCAAGCACTTTAGCTCACTTAAGATATCATAGTGATTTGACTGTAACAAGTTATAACCTTCCCACTGGGAAGAGATACTAGGTACTCTAGAGATTGATTTGTGGATATGTTGTAAACCCCAAAGTAACATACATTAGAAAGAATTTTTTAGCAGATGGGAGGACAAATCATTAGAACAAGCATTGTAAGATATCTCTTGATTCCACAGATCAAGGCTAGGCATCTTCTAAAAGATTTACCTCCATCAAGCTACTGAGCTCTGTACACAGATGGCATATAAAGCTTATATTGAGAAGAGACCAGACTTGATCTAATGGCCTCTTTTGATCTTAAAATTCATCAATATTTTAATAGAGAAGTACAGTGTGCTGTAATGTGATGACTTGTTATGCCTCCGGATTCAAGTCAGTTGACCAACTACATTCCTGAAGGCTACATCTGTCATTCAAAGAATAACGTATTCTTATATCACAAAGCAACATAGTGTTCTTGGTGTCATACGATTTTTTCCTTCCGTAAAGCTTTATACATTAATATCAGTTTGCACAGTGTTTTCTCAAAACAAAGTCCCAAAATCATTTTTATGACATAAACTAACAAAATGGACTGGCATTGGCAATTTCGGGAGGCACTTGAGCTTTTCACCAGCCATCTGCTGTTTAAACAAAACTGAGCAGCTGCATGTATTGAAAGACAGTTACTAATTCAGGTTACCTTTTAAGCATTAACTGTTTGATAGAAAAGACAATACAGCATACAAATTTCACAAAATATCTATAGAGCCATTCCAAACCTTCTGGATAAAAATGAAGCTATTCATCTACAGTAAGGTCTAATCCAATGAGTTTTCACAAAATTTTGGTGGTTACTTGTGCAAATAGGTAAGCCAAAGATACCACTGAGGATAACATTACACAGCGAGGAAAACAGGTTACCCCATACAGCTCATTTGTGTCTGTATTCACTCACTTTTTCCTGTTGTTCTATTAAGAACAATATAGAATGCTTTGACTACAATGCATTAGGAACATCAATCTTCTATAGCAATTTGCTATGAAATCTGATGAAAAGCATAAAAATGACCAGTTATCTCTGTGTCAATATATGTATCGGGAAATATAGGATAGTAAAACACAAAAGTAGGATGTTCTCTTGCATTTAAAGACATATTATAAACAACAAAAGTAATTGCTGAAAATGTTCTGTATTGCATTTGTTTATGTAAAAATGTCCTCTTTACCTCAATAGAGTTTAATCATATGATTCCTAGGAAATTTTTGTCCCTTTTTTAGGAGTGCACATCACATATACAATGCAGATAAAACAAAATTTACTCCATATAGACTTCTATTAATTAGCAGCGTTCATTCCTAAACATCCAGTCAACCTCTTTAAAATTACTATCATCCGGCTAGGTGAATGGCATGTTTTCTCATGTATGCTCAGTTTAAAAATTAGTCATTTCTTTAAACTGGATACATGTCCAATGAGAACATGTAATTGTCAAGGTAGGCATCTCTTCCAAATTCTGTAAGAAATTCAAGAGATCCCTTAGTTCATCAAGATTGGACACCTATGACATTAAAATTACTTTAAAAGTCTTTTTACACTATCTACGACCAAGTGACCACAATTTTCTCACAAGTACTCATATCCATTATTTTCTTGATATTAGTGGATGTAATTTCTTATGATAGCTGTTATCCAAGTAAGATATGGATCAATTGAAGAAAGTACAGAGGAGTGTAACAACTGGGATCAGAAGTCCAGAAAGCATGTTCTACTGAAAGAACTGGGTTTGTTTAGTCTAAAAAAATAGAAGACCGAGAAAAGATATGATAACAGTCTTCAACTATGTAAAAGGTTGTTGAAATAGCTTTCTTCATGCCTTCAAGAAGTAGGGCAAGGAGTGGATTTAAATCAGAGCAAACACGAGTTAATGCTTAAGAGGAGCATTTCATGGGACACTAAAAACTTAAGCTTTACATTTTTAAAGACTACCTACTTAAAAATTATATTAAATATGTAAATGAAGCAAGATCTAAATTTACTAAACAGTGTGCATTATTGCACAGATAACAGATCCATTGTTGAGGACTGTAAGATTTACCCTTATAGACACTAGGGCAGAATCACCCAAGTGGTGATATAGAACCATGCAACTGAATGAAACAATCAGATTCATTTCTTCATCCATAATGACCAAAAGCTGAATATCTGTTCTGTATGGTTACTTGATAGTTAACTCTTAATTTTACTTATAAATCTTTCAATTTTCCTTTTGTTGCTGGGTCACTCAACACCAAGTCACACTGGTAAGAGATACAATAATGCATTCTGTCTACTTGGTATTGACTTAAACAATAAAAACAAAGATAGGACACAAGACAGACATCAAAAAATAATATGTTTTGGGTAAGAGGACTTAGTTCAAATTGAGTTCAAGGACAGAAACTCAAAATTCTACAAATAATTCTGATTTAGTCTGGGGACTCAAAATGAAAAAAACTCAACTGAAGGAGCTGTTCTCCCTACCTCACAAATTTAAATATGTCTTTCTGAAATTAAGTGAAAAGTATTTCATTCTTTCTACCTCCCGTCTTGCTTGTTGTTGAGCTCTGTTGTAATCACTTTCTTTTCCACAAATCATTTAGAAGAAGTTGGAAAAGCAGATACACAAGTAACTGCTAACTAATCACTGACATTCAAAGAATTTAATCAATGTCTACTCCATAGACAATCTTTTAGTTTCCTCTTTAAGCCCGTAAATGTTCTTGAGCTGAATGCTGGAAGTCTTACTTAACTCTGCGGCAGTTTTGTGACAAAACAGGAAATAATAACACCCAGTGATATAAGGTAAAATTGTTTCTTGCTATGTTTACTTCATAAAAAAGCAACAGGAATTTCTACTCGTGTCTATCTCTTGGAGACGTAAAAAACTATAGAAAACTAGCTAAAGCACAGCACTTTGCTAGTTTTCTATTTCTATTTATTCGGACAGGAAGAAATATATTTCATTTTCTTCTCCAGAGATACAATTTTTGGTAGAATCATATTTAGTTCTTACTCTTCTTATTTGTATTTAACAAAGGTAGAAAATTGGCCATCCCATAAAGTGACAGGCATTTTAATCAAGAATTATCTTGGTCACAGTAATTAACGCTGTTTCTGTTAGGTGCCCTCTATTCCAGTGGACATTTTGCACAGTACACTTTTAGACATGATATGGCTATGAACTATGCCATTCTGTGTATAGTTCAAAGCCCTGCTTTGCTGGCAAATACAAATATTATTTCATCAAGGACACATTCCTTTTGAACACTGGCACTCAAAGGATATCTCACATCTTCAAGTAATTGAGGTTTGAATTGAACCATATTCTTAATGGAGCATCAAATTAAGATTAAGAAATCAATCAA
The DNA here is from genome assembly GCA_013396635.1 of Penelope pileata. Lineage (NCBI taxonomy): Eukaryota > Metazoa > Chordata > Aves > Galliformes > Cracidae > Penelope > Penelope pileata. The sequence goes on along the minus strand of WBMW01003135.1, from coordinate 232,423 downwards.
CATGCATTAATCTTCATCTGACAGTGAATTCTCAGAAGAAATTGTTTTGGATAGGAACTTAATCACAAAGAGATATAGCTAATCTGAAGCAGTGGTAATCTTGATCCAATATGGATTTTTAAATTAGATTTCTTCCTGCCTCCATAATCAGACATACAGAAACCATGAAGAATGCAGAGAAGCTTTTGTTCTCTCTCATTAATCTTGGGTTAAATAACAATATATTACATATCTGCTAGAAGCATTCACCAAGTACAGAGCTAAACGTATATGCGAGAGCATAGTAGCTGCTAAAAAAATCCAATAAATATCATTATCCTGGGCTCTGGCTGCAGTCTCAAGTAGCTTCCTCAGAAGTAAAAAGGTGATTCACTTGAACAGCTTATTACCTTGAATACTCCTTTTGAAAAAAGCTTTGCAGCCCTCACAAGACCAGACCCCATAATGGTAGCCTGAAGCATAGTCGTTGCACACGGCACAGTACCGGGTCTCCTTGGTGGACTCCATGGACAGACACCCTTTCTCATTGGTACTAGACATCCTCTCTCGAATGCTGTGACGCCTGTTATCAGTGCTAGGCCTGTTAACAGAAAAAAAAAAAAAAGACATCTTTCAGCATTGTTAAGTCTCATCCACTTCTAAACACAAAGCAAGAAGAGAAAATCTATTTTCAAAGATCAAGATTTGAGAATTCTAGAGTTTTGAAGATCTAGATTTTGAACAGATAACAGAAACCTGACTTTATAGCACTCTTTTCCCTGTTCTAATTGGAAAGGTATAGAAAAAAGAAGATACTGGGAAATCCCTCACAAATTAATCTGATGTTATTAGGCATTGTAACTTGAAAAATTAGAAAACTATTTGACAAAGTAATCAGTTTTCCTAAAGATATTACAAGAATATTAGCAATTTTTTTAGTGCACCTACTCCTGCCCAAAGTGTTCAGCATGACTGCAGTATCAGTAAATAGTTTGATAATGTAAGGCAAAAATTACTTAAAACTTACACAAGAATTTGCAAGTATCTTAAATTATTTATCAGGCTATTTTTAAATCCTATTGTCCAATTAGAAATGAAAACTTTCATAGTCAAAGGTATCATATTGCATATAGTGATCCCTAGTCTCATTATAAGACAACTTTCATTAAAATTAAGAAGCAGTTTTAACGCAACAAGGTAAGTCAGAAGGTATTAAAAACTGTTGCCTAAGCAGTTTTGTTCTACTAATATACAGAGTCACAAATCTGTGGCATAAATGGCAATGAATTCACATTTGGTAAGAGGTTATTACACATAGTTGCTGCAGGCTTGGTAAACAAGATTCAGAAGTGAGAGGATGTGAAATTACTAAGAGGAACAGCAGTGATCTCTGAGATTCCTCATGAAAGGTAAATAGATCTCTCATGACATGCTTTGCAGTAAGAGTCAGAACTACAGATTGTTTGAGAGACAAATCCAACTGAGTGTAACAACAGCATACAAGTTAAAGCATGTAGAATACTACTGTTCATAGTAATTACTCACTTTCCATGCATGTTTTAATCGCTGGTTAGTAAACAGGTGGCTCTTGTCTCCCCTGAGTCCCAACATTTTCTCAAACATATCCTGGTTTTGAACCTCGGAAACTTGGGACTCTCTATCAGATTTCTCCTTATATACCTAAATTTTCCATATTCTCTTCCTGTATAGCAAAACTTCCTGTATTTTGGTAAATTGAGACATCTGGTATCAACAGCACCTCCTGCTGCAAACCAGTACACCTTTACAAGTTTCTGATGACTATTATACTCAACTGTACTCTTTCATCTAGGTAAAATTCCCCGGCACTTCCTGCTACAGTCAGCCTTGAACTCCCAAAAGCTTTATAGCAACCAAAACCACCCACACACTCTCACATGTGCTGCAAGCCACCTTTTTGTATCTACTTTCTGTCCCAAAATACGACATATCTTCATTGAACAGCATTGAATGAGTAACAGTTATTGGAGAAACAGACTGCTTCGCCATGCTAAACAGCATAACTTTTACTGGCATCATTCAGGAAAGCTGCTTTTTAAACTCAAAGTTCTTTACTATGCCTTATATACCAGCTAAGTTTGAAAACTTCCTTTAAAGTTCGTCTTTCTTCTTTAGGATCTGTGCATAATATAAGAAACTGCAAATGGTTATATTCTAATATGGCACAAATATTTTTTTAGTGATGTGTGAAAACCAGAACGTCTTAATTCTGAAAACATGAGATTATCAAAGTACACAGAAAAAAAATAATAATTTCGTATCTCAGATGTTAAACGTGAAAAAGCACAGTATCATTAATAAATCACTATGCATGTAACATATACATGATGCGTGTAATTACCTTTCCAAATCTGCCAAACCTAGATAGTTTTCTTATCTTTTACAAATCCTGAATCTTCCTTTGATTTTGCTTTACCTCAGTGTCTCATTTGATTAACTCAGTTTTTATCTACTGAGCACTGATCTATGTTGCTGCTTCTCTACCTCGTTCCCCCTTGCTTGCAGCTAGAAGATTTGATCCACCCAATTAGCATAACTTTCAGTTAACCATGATCAGGCTTTTAAAAAATATACATAAGTCACTCCTATTTATTTCCATGGAAACTACAACAAAGAACACAGTAACACTACGTGATAGAGCAAATTCTCGGCTACAAAACAGTAGTTTTCAACACAGTCACCACCATTAGCTGTGCATTTTCACCAGCAATGAACAACAGCCTGCATGCCGTGCTAAAAAAATTTGCACCAGTGAAGGTGACCTACTGTCACTGTCACCCGTGCTGAAATGCTTCGCCCACTGCGTCACTGTGCTCACATACACTATTTGGTCTTCATCAACATTCAGGAAGCATCAGTGAATGTCACTGGGTGCCATTTTTTCTACATGGAAGAATTCAATTCCACACCTTTGCTCCATCCGCACTTCCATGTCAGACACCGTTGTGTCAGAGTACCCCTCTGCTGCCATCTGTCACACAGCAACAAAATGCAACAGCTATTGGTAGGGAAGATTCAGCCTCTACTGCCGTACCACCAATATCTGCCTCTGACGTTGTGGGCCAACATAATAAAATAGAACACATTACTTTCAGCAAAGCCCTCTTATGTTTAGGTATGTATATCTGCAAGAACATTTATTATGTTTAGATTTAAAGAAAAAGAGCAAGCGAGCATATAACTGCCAATATAACTCTAACAGAAATAGCGTATTCAGGCAGGTATACTTGATTTGCTACCTGATAGATATTCTCAATGTTGGATCTTTTTTTTTTTTCAAAATTGATAGAAATATGCATGTTACACAGACAAGGTTCCAAAATAATTTTTATATAGGTAATAAAAATAAATTAAAATTCTAACTTTTAAATTAACTTTTCTAAAAGCACATTAAAAGCACTAAAATGAAGAAAATGACAAGTTCCAAATCAACTGCATATTTTTGTCGGTGTATGGTACTTTTCTAATACTCTCCTTCTTACTGAAGCAATCGTAGTTGGATACAAAACAAAACACTCTAACCAATAGGTAAAGTCAAAATATAGTAAAGAAATATAAAAGATTATCAGTCATCACTCCATCTGGATCATTTATTCACATATTCAAAAGATTTATTTTCACATGGATCAAGACTAAGCTCATAAATGTTTTCATTAAAAATAAGGAAATAAGAAATTACTGAAAAATTGCCTGAAACAAACAAGTAAAGAAAAAAGCTTATACTGTATATGTAAATCTTAACTATAAATCTTCTGACACAGGTAAATCAAAATGAATCCAGAGGACCTTGTCAGCTTCTACCCACCCACACGTAGTAAAATCAGTGACATTCAAGTACCACTTTGAGGCAAAGTTTTGAACACTGGCCTTGCAAAATCATCACATTCAGGCTCTTGTGAACCGCAGTGAGAAGAAAAATGGAAAGCCCCATCCTCAACAGAAATAACAGCCTGCCAACTCTTTCCATTTATACCACGGCAATGAAATCTGGTAATAAATCAACTTTGCATTATCACAACCCTAGTACTTTTTAGAAGATGTGAGGAGGCAGCCTTTTGGGAAAAGAGGATCCCAATAAAGCAGAACTTGCTAAATCAACATAACATCTCAAATTTCATCCAGAAATCGTCTTCTAGTTTGTGCACATCACAGACCACTGATGCTGTGTCTGACAAAAAATAACAGCCTGCTCTCCATCCAGTTTTCAGTTAGGTTTCAACGGTTAGCCTTCTGGAGTACAGAATGCAACAACCTAACCCAACTTTGGCAAGACTATGCTTCCCAAAATACAATAACAAAACCTTTTCAACAATTACCTTTGTAATCTATGCAAACAATAACAAAAGAAAGACCAAAAGTTCTTGTCAAGTATTTTTACCAAAGAGAAACATGTATCAAAAAGAAGGAAAAATCCAGATAAAGACCTTCCCCCAAGGCCCCAACAAAACAGAACAGATTAGAAAGCAAAAAACCTCAGGGAACACATGATTTACTGTTTTCCAAATGTAATGACACAGCAGACATATAAAATGGAAAGTGCTTTGGAATTTAAAAAGCGGGACAAAGTGTTTTCCACACTCACATTTATGTTTTCCACATATGTCACGCTGAATCTACTCTTCAGTAAATTTGTTAGCAAACAATGCACCTCTGCTTTAAACATTCACTGATCATCTGCAGCTCCAGAGCAGACAAGAGATCTTTAAACTCATGTTGACTATAAGGCAAAAGCAATGTGTAAATGAGAGAATTACAGTTTTGTAACGTAAACTCAATTTTTACATCGTAACACTGACTGACAGGCAAGATGAATTTAGACCATCCCACAGTGCACTATCAAGCCAAGAGTTAGGTTACACCAAATCTACTCACAACCCCAGTTTTATCTGAAATAAAGAGATTTCATAGGAAGAAGAGGTTAAGGGAAAACATTTTTGAGCAGTTAAAGGAGGCACTCTGAGTAAGACTAGTTTTCAGAATTTAATAAAGAATTTGCAGCTGCTTATTTCTTTCTTACCAGAATGGATGGAAGTTTTCAGTGTAAAGAGACTCAGAAACAATGCTCATTTCAAATGCAACCAAGGTCTAGCAAGAATAAGTCTTTCCACATAATGGACTTACTCTATGGTGTATTATAATATTCAATATGAAATTAATTAACTTGCTGTTAGAATGTGAATTTCCATATGGTGCAAAATATTTATAAAATAGTATTTGCCCAGAATTAAATGCTTGAAAATACTTAAAAGATATTCCAAGGAGAAGTAGTGCAGTAGGAACAACAGAGTATACAAACAGAAAATTGGTAAGCACACTAAGTGCCCCAAAACTGTACTCTCAGAAAGTAGATCCAATTAATCTGGAAAAAAAAAAAAAAAAACATATGCTACGCAAATTTAAATGTTTGCTTAAAACAAATATCCCCAAATGCCTGCGGTTGTACTTTAGCTAAACACAACCTGAAGATGGACAGAGGGAGAGGTATTAGACGGAGTTGTATATCAAACTGATATAGAATCACAGAATATGTTAGGTTAGACAGGACCACTGTTGACATGAGATGGATTACAGCAGAGAATTCTAGCAACAGGAGTAGAAACCATCAGCAATCCTTTGCTGAACCTCCACTGATGATGAAGTTTAGCTGGGGCTCATTGTAGGGCCTGAGTCCTGATCTGTGGCCTCCCCAGAAGAGCAAGATTTCATCTATGCTGCCAAGGGGGAAGGACCTTTGCATACCTCTGACTTGAACCACAATCTGGGAGAAGGTTACTCAGCCAGACCAAACCCTGCCCATTAAGCAGTGAGAGCTATCGTAACTGATGCTCATGCCCATGTCCAGGCCTGGTTTAGTCAACTGATATATGTGCAAGCTTGTCTTTCTCCATTATCCTCAGACTATTCCCTGATCATCTTCAAGTTAATATCTCTGTTTGTAGCATCAAAAATGAGAGCAACAAGCAGCTTCCCTAGATAATGATTAAGTCCCTTTCGGTTTACTGTCTCCCTCACTAAATGTGACATTCAAGCTTATCTACAATTTCTATATGGGATTAACATAGCTGTGGAAGTTTGGCACTCCTGGTGCTAAAGCTATAGGATGAAGAGAAGCAGCCTGAAGTTTCAAATCCCTATATGTACTGCATGGCAAGTCGCTTTCCTTCACTCTCCCATAGTGTGGCACTGCTCCCTGTAGCTTTTACAGACCTTTCCACTGGAGGAATTACAGAGGGCAGCCAGAAAGGACACCAGAGCAGACCCCTTGTGACCCATGACAACAACGGTGGAGAAGAGCTTCATGCTGGAGAAATGCTCTTGCAGCCATTTAATCTCATTTATTTGGGCAATTTGACTAATTTCAGGAATATGGTTCATCTCTTCTCCTGCAGGGTGAAAGCAAGGACATCTAAACAGGACTACATGAGCAGACTTGCCTAAGCTAGTGGTGAATGGATGACATGAAGAAATAATTGATATAAAGGAATGAGGAAAAAAATAGGGAGAACTGTAAAAATAACAGAAGTTATATGCAAAAGCCAACAAATAAAAAAGATGCCAAACAAACCAACGAAAAATAGGACAGAATTCAGTGTGGAGGGAAAAAAAAAACTGGAAATATAAATGAGAGGAGATAAATTAAGGAAAATACAATGAAATGAAATAAAGTTATGTGAAAGCTGAGTAATAAAATGTTCTTAAAATATTTACAATACTTCACAATGTAACAGAAAATGTATTTCACAGTCTGAAGACACTGGAATGTTTTCTTTAGAACTAGAATAAAACACAATTTGATTTGGCAGCTACAGTAAAATAACTTAAGAAAAATAGCTCAGTATTGACCAATGAATGATAGCGTCAAGGACAGGTTCTGTCAAGATGAAAACAAAAGCACAACTTGTTAGGTCACCAAAACTTCTTATTCAACAAAATTAAACATTTCCTTTGGCATTGTTTTATTCCTCTTCCTCCATCCTTAAGTCAGGTTAATTTTAAAAGGAATGACTGTGTATTTGGATATGGCAAAATTAAAAGATGCCATGTCTGAAAAATATTCCAACTTTTCTCGAAAATATGGAAGTTTTTCTTGGGAGTAGTAGTAGGGTGGTTCTTCAGAAGGGATAGACAATCAATCTGGTTGATAGTTCAACAGGCCTGAAATCGAAATTCCTAAAAAAAAAAAAAACTCTCCAAAAATCTCACCCTTTGGAAAACGATAAAATGGAACTTGGTCTTCTAAATGCAGAGAAATTGGTTGAGCATCATTTTCATTAGGCTAAAGTGAAGAGTGGTGTTGTAACTGTATGATACAGAGTAGCCCAAACTGCAGACAGTTCTGAAGCATTGGCATTTTTCTGTTCTTTTTGTTTCTTATGCATAGAAGGCTAATTAATAATTTCTTGCTGTACATAAGGTGAATGTAGAAACACCCACACACATGCTTTATATCAATATACATTAAAGGCAAATTAGGGTTTTAAATATAGCACATGGTCAAACTGTACCTTGCAAACACAACCGAAACCTTCGTTGATTCCTCCTGTACATACGTATTTTATATTTAAGTATATGAAAATATTCTTCACAGGAAAACATCTAATCAGTGCACAGAAGAAAGAGAATTTATTAAATGAGCAGCTACTCTGTCTTTGTTGTTTTTTTTATCCTAACTACTCTGCGTCTGGCGCTTTACTATCAGCACACTACCTGAATTCAACCATATCATCAAAACTGATTTCCTTCTAGTATTTCCATAATATTTCCACTATAACACTTGAGTAGTTGACAAATGCTAATGCTAATTTTCCAATGTTTTTGTGAGCTGAAAGGATGAAAAATAAGGCTGAAAGAGATTAAAGTCTAAAGAAAATACAGAATCACATGAAAACTCGAGTTTTTAAGTACCCACCATTAAATAGCATTTTATACGGTCAGAGTGCTGCTTCCCTTGTCTGAAATTGAAATGGTAAATGTTCAACGCTTACAGAAATCAGACTGTAGGACTGCCATTCAGCACAAAGAAAATTACAACACAACATGAGACTACATGTGAAGAGTTTGATTTAAAAGGTTTCTAAACTTCACAGAAGCATTTGTGGCAGAGTTAGACAGAGAACTCAGTTCAGGCCAACAGTCAGCTGCCTTCACATAATACTTCGTGAAATTTTTGATTCATTCCTTTTTTGTTTACCAATTGCTGTGAGAAATGAGTGGAGAGTTTACAGACGGTCTTATGTTTCACTATATGAACATGACACATTGTTCCTCTTTATATGCTCAAGCAAAAGTTCTCTTATGATTATCCTATAATTAATAAAATTGATTTTTATAATATGATTATAATAATAATGTAATTATTATTATATTATAAAAATAATATAATAATATAAATATTAGAAAGTGGAAGAACAAAGTTGCACAGGTCGCCTCAATTCGGGCTTATAAAGAATACATGTTGCAAATTGTTTTTTCTGTGTGCAGCTTCTCACCTTCTGAAGAGAATGTTTAACAAAACAAAAATTTTATTCTTTAGCCTTGTGTTTAAAGTCATGGAGAGCAGGCCTGGAACATGTTGGTGCACTTGCCTTAATGTAGGAGGCAATAGCAAGAGAAGACTCAGTCCCTTCCTGAGAAGCAGAGGAAGGATGCCAGTGATACTTCTTCACAGCTGTAAATAGTGACACTCCAAGCCACTACTCCATACTACAAGTAAAATATAGTAAATAGTCAGAGGCTTCTTCCACTACTGCCAGTGGCCATGTCTGCTTTATCCTCCTTCAGTGGTTGTTTTTCTAATACTCAGCCCCTCTTTTCCTTCCAGTCTCAGTTTCATTGTCCAGAAATAGCAAATTCCTCTCCTCTGGTGCCTGGAGTCCCAGGCAACTTATTCTTTGTTTAGACTTCCCATAGACCCTTCAAGCAAAGCTCTTTTTCCCCTTCCATCACTACTTTTTCTTTTCTTTGTTTTGTCTTAGGCTGGAAGGTCCCATTCTTCTGCCTCTCTCTACACACCTTCACAACTCAGTCTGCCACAGCTAATTAGCTCCTGTTAACATCCAGTCTTACATTCCTTTGACCTGCCTCACCTGTTCCACAAGCACAAACAGATTTGAAACTGAAAAAAGGATTGCGGGACCTTAGTATCATTATTACCACATATATATCATTAATCATGAAGGAAACAAAATTACATGACCTTTTTACCAAAGCTGAACATAAAATTTCTGAAGTTACGTGATGTGTCCTCTCTGTAAATGCTAGGAACTATTAACAAGTAAAACTAAGATGTTTCAAGTCAGTCCAAACACAATTCAAACCTTTTAAGGCTTTTTAAAAAAAACTGTATAATAGATTTAAAACTACAAAATTTCATTTACATAGGAAGCCTTGCATTATATGACTTGTACTTCCATATTTTCTCCTCTGGATTGGGATGGCATCTCTTACAACTCAAGCCTGCATCCCATTGGAGTCCTAAAGTTCTGGGCACCAGGACATTGTCCATGGGATAAAATGAGAACTAGAAGCACATCTTTGAAGAACCAAAAGAGATGCCATAATAGCCACAATGCATGATAAACACCATAACATTTCCCTCTCTCTCTTTCGTTTTTTTAACAAAAATTCAGTTCTGAATAAGGAAAAACATTGTGCTCTTATTTGTGTTTTGAAGACTATTGAAATCAACACAGAAGTTCAGCTTCTGAAAAATTCAGAGAGTAATTTTCAGCTTTTTTAACTTTCAGGGAAAAAAAAGTATTTTCTGTGGGAACTTCATTTGGCAAACATAGAAATTTTTATAAGTTTTGACAACACTTCCAACGAATAAGCCTCTCTATGGCTATTTGGTGCTTCATTACCCAGTGTCCAGTCTATGTCCTTCTCTGCTGGAACTTAAGCCCATTTGTCCTCAGATGATTCCGTTTAGCCCAAAGGGCAACTCGGTCACTGCCCTCTCAGTACAAATCTTCCCTTTGTAACGTTCCTGCCACATATCAGCCTCCAGCCTTCTCTCCACAAATTCTCCTCTCTAATTCCCCAGTCTCCTCACAGCTCTCATAAGGACTTCAATTGCATGAAACTCAGAAAGAGGCTTTGCTAGTCTCTCTTAAAACAGCATATTTACCTCTTCATCTGTTTGGTCTTCACAGAATACAATTTGCCTTTCCTCCATTTGACTACTCTGTTGACTTGTATTTAGTTTATGATCCTCCCTACCCTACTGATTTTTTCCTGCAATCCTTTTCCCTAACCAGTAATTTCTCAGTTACTATAATTTTATAAGAGATTTCTCCTTCCTAAAGGCTGGGCACTGTACTGACCCTGAATGAATTTCAGAAATGTTTAATGTTTCAGTTCCTATTTCAGTAAATAGCACTAGAACAGTTCTCTTATATATATGAATTTCAAGTGGCCCATTTACATTTTCTGCTACTTTTAACAATGGACGGATCCCTTCTGCTTATTTAAAAATTAATGGTACTTTTTTTTGTTGAATTAAAATCTCTGCAAGTTATGGTTTTGCTGTATCTTTTTAATCTGTGATCACTGGATGTCCTCCTACTCTTTTAAGAGTAGTACTTGTGAAATAAATATTTTGATCCACTTCCCCAGGATCCAGATTAATGACCAGCCAACTTGCTCAGGGTTTCTCTGCCCATTCCCACCTCCTGGATTTTGATCTGGGCACTGTCTGTCTCTGACATTTTCTCTCTCCTTCAGTTAGGCAACCTCACAGACTCCAGTGTATGAAGAGTTACATAATCTGAGGAAATACCTTCTTCCAATACCTAAAAGCATGCCAAATTAGACGGAGAAGTTGCTGACAGACAGCGTGCCTCTGAGCACTGCATAGGTCTGATTTTCTGGCAGCAACATTGAGATGGTGTGTGGCAGGGTGGCTCTGGGAACAGAAGCAACAGGAGGCTGTGTGGCAATCAGCTATGACCAGAAGTATGTCAAAGATGAGGGCCAGATGGGCAAAAAGTCTGAGAGGGAAAGGACATCTTACTTAATTTAAACAATCTGAAGAACGAAATATGTTTGCAAAGCTGGAAGCATGAAAAAAAGCCAGCTTCAGCTCACTGTGTCTGGCATATATCCTCTGCAGCCTTCACACATTCAGAAATATCTGGTTACTCTTATCTCTATTACAGTTAAAAACTAAGCTGAATACTCATACTATTACATTTCTAATATCATTCTCAGAATTATAATATGGCTTTTATGAAAAATCTGAAGTTCAGCCTTTCATATAAGAACATAATATGTCATCCAGAACAAATCTTTTCTCTGAATTTCACTGTTCCTAGTGAACTTTCTTCAGAATCACTCAGTAACTACACTCATTTTTTGTTTTCTTTCCAATGTCCAAATAAACTAGTATAACTCTAACATCTGAGGGGAGAAGGTTAAATGCACTCAAAAGATTAGAAAATTATGTTTCAGGAAATGCAGTCAGATTCCTACATTTACCTCCAGAATATTTCAAAGGTAAATTTCAGTAAAAACACAAGAATCAGTCATAAATCTTCCTTCACCTTGTCTTTATAGGGTTTTCATGGGTTCACGTGTTCCTTTTTTTCTTAGGCAAGCCCTCTGTACAAATATTTTAGATGCACACAATTAGACTGCAGTTTAGCCAATTACTCAGAGCTTCTTTGAATTCCTATAACAATCTTTCAATGATCCACATTAAGTAGGACATTTTTAGATAAAAATGACTGAAGGACATAAATGTTCACTGTCACACCATCTTCAAAAATTATGTGTCAAATAAGAATGCAGACTATATAACACACTACAATTCAGATGACGCTGTTTCAAAAATTCCAAACTAAACTAATCTATCACTTCAAACAGCTATTTTTCTTAAAATAACATTTTAAACTCAGAATGTAACTTTAAGGGGTACTCTCCATTTGCAAATGAGCTTTTGAAATAAAACACTGATAGAGCCACATATGGGTCCAACAAAGAAATCAGTCGTTTCTGGCCATAGGAAAATAAACCTTGATAAAATAAAGGACTAACTGAAGTTGTGCTTTAAAGTTCTTTGAAGTACATGCAGATTTCGTGAATGAATTAAGGAACAGAAGAGACATAAGTCTTTTCCCAATAAGCTTACCAATCAGGCCGTCTACAGCACCCTATGCCAACTGCTTTCAAGAATACAGGAGAAAGACTAAGCTCAGGCTCTGAGCCGGATGACATGATATGGGCAGAAGGAAATGAGCTGGCCCCCCTGGGAAAATCTACACAAAAGGCACAGCTGGCACCTATATGTAAAAATGTTTCTGTACTTGTCCCAGAAGATGTGGTTTAACCACAGTTCTAATAATTTGCCCATGTCCTAGGAACACAGCCTCTGCACCCCTTGGGCTAATTTTGCACAATCTGTGGCCCAGTGAAAGAAAAACGAATTCCTAAATGTACAGACCTATTTGTGCTTAAGCCATTTTAATCAAAACAAATTATTAGTACATGGGACCAGCACAATCCTAGTCATATGAGTAGATTAAGCAACTTGCAGGCTATGGCTGGTCTGCAATGGGAGAGCAGACAAAAGCCAGTGCAAGATTAGAACACACTGCATGTCCTGGTGCACCACTGGCCTGACAGCCAAACAGGCAGAGGCACCAATCCTAGCTGATTCCCCTGTGCAAGGAATACATATTTCAGAAACTCAAAGATGACTAATCTCTTGGATGCCTGAAAGCATAAGTGTAACAGATCGAACTGAAGCAGATGATGAGCACATGGTTAAGTGCTGCTGATCGCAGGACAGGTCACAAAACCCTGACAGAAGGCAAACAGTTCAAAAACATGTAATACCTACCAAACATTGCATACAAGCAGAGCTGCATCTCACCTACAGAGCTGAGCTTCTGTCAGGCTAATATAATACCTATGCTTCGTAGCTTTTTGTATACCTTTCTTCCACAATCAAGAAAAATGAGTAACAAGTTTTGTCAAGGAATCTGAACCCTAGCAGGCAAAGAATCAAATCTCAAAGCAGCACACTTTAGTTTGTTCTTTCATTCACAATGGAAGCAGGATGGTTGTACAGAAATATGATGCCTCACAATCTCTGCAGTTTGTGAGGAAATTTTGCTCCAGATGAGGTGCTTGACTCGTACTTGTCTTCTGGGAAGCGTTGAATGCAGCTTTGCATGTCAATTCATTCTTTGAATATTAATGAACAGTAAACCATGTGATAATCATGCTACAGTTTGAAACAGAGCAGTGAAATCTGACAGTGCCATGTAGCCTAGCTATTATGCGTGTGCTAGCAGGGCATAGTCATTACATGTGTTCAAGAGGGATTTACGGCCTGGCCCTGTTGACACTGTGAAATAAAACATAACTTATTAGATTTGTCATAAAGGACCTCTAGCAATGGAAAATTACATATGCTAAAAATACAGTTGAAAGTGTAAGAAACAGAAAATAACATTATTGAGAAACAGAACCTGGGCAGATTGTCATATAAAGGATACAATTTGAGACACCCTCACCAAATTGTTTTGGTTTATTCTTCCCTTCAAGGAGAATTGTAATTGTTCAGTACTCCTCTAAGTAACCTCTAGGCATCACATTAGAAAATTTGGTGTTAAGGTCTGCAAATGCTATCATTTTATTTTATGTTGTAGAAGTAGCAAATGCAAACTGCTGACAAACCGGGCAGTCTTGCCTTCATTTCTGGCCATAGGCACTTCAGCCCAGAGAAGCAAGTCGGTCTTATTCAACACAGAGTCATAAGACTTGAGCCGAGGGAGGAGGGCAGAAAATGCAGGATGAAGAGACAAGGGGCCTAATTGTGTGGTCATACTGGCTTGCTAACACATGCACTGTGATTACGAAAAGAAATGTGACAGAGGAAAGTCCCTTCCAGCTCCCATTCAGTTAGATCAGACTAATGGTTACATTACCACAGTATGAAACATTAAAATAGCAGATGGAGAAACTGGACTGGGTTGTTTTACTCATTTCTCCATATCTACTCTTTCCTCCTTGTAGACTGCAGATCTGATCTGTGTTTCTTTATGTGCAGGTGTCTTGATCATTAGTGCTAATTGAATAATATATAGTAATTTTTACATCTCTACATTATCTAAATTATCCCAAAGTATCTAATTCATTCATTCAGATTATATCTGCAGATAAATTTGCATAAACTGATTGCAAGCAATAGTAAGCAAAGAGCATATGGCTCATGAAATGTAGAAGATACGTCCATCTAGCCAACTGCACGTAATATTTGTTTACAAAACTGGTAGTTCACATATTTGGGGTAATTTATGCAGCAGTGTGTAAGAAAATAGATCTATGAGAAATCCATACTCTTGCCTTCTGTGTTAGTGATCATTTCTTTGCAAGACATCAAGAAGCTACACTGTTTTAGTATATACATCACCTACTTGTGTCATTTCTTATTCCTCATAGCAGCAGAGACTAAGCTTAAATGCTTCTGAGGTGCCACAATATCGTACCTCATTAATCTTCCCACTCTTTATTGTTGGTCAACAGTAATTGCTACCTTCCCTATAAATTACAAAGGAAGGAAAAAGTCTATTAGATAGACAAATGCACATAGGATTAAGTGTGCAGTATTATGGACACAGCAGCTATTTAATCTGGATGACATTTATTATATTATTATTACAACAATATTATTAGCTGCTCACATGGGACACACATAACAGCAGTGTACTACACTCAAAGAACCCCTGCTGATTCTTATCTTTTTTTACCCATATATGCAGGCTTCTTATAAATGAAAAAGAAAAAAAAAACATTTCAACTTCTATTTGTTGCGCAGCATTCTCACGTGGCTATCAATGAATAAATAAATAATCTGTTTACTCATTTCTAACTAAAATATTCACTCATGTTGCATACAGCTGAACATTGGAAGTGAACATTGCACTAAGCTTGGCATAGAAAACTTATTAACCCCTGATGGTTCAGCGCAAAGTCTCGTCAGGAAAGCTGCAACTCACAGTGAGGCTGAGACTGAAGGATGACTGCACCACTCCCCTCCTCACCTCTGCTCTGGGAAGGCAGGTGGGATCTGATCACAGACACTCAACCACTTCTGCGATTGGGATTGAGTAGTAACCAGCCTCTACAAGTTGCTTGCCTTCAACATAGCCTAACAGATTTTGCACTTCCTCCCACAGAAGTGGTCTCAAAAGTATTAAAGTGTACCTCTATAAGAGATTCAAAACCATAAAAAGATTCAAAAGAAGAAATTATAGGAGAACTAAAAGCATCTAAGACAAATAGATCAATCTTTCAGTCATTACACAAAGGTTCTTTGAGTTACTTCTGTTTGTTTTAATTATGTTCTAATATTAATAAAAATATACTGAAACCTCAATAACAGTTTTAAAATTGTACTGTCTTTCTTCACGTGGTTTCATCAAGCATCTCAGGTACTCATCTTTGAATTCAAGCATGTACCGTTGGATATCCAAGTTTGAAAACATAGTCACTTGACTTCACATACATATTTGTACAGAGATCACCAAGCTAAATAATTCTAGCCAATACCTGTTTGATGGGAAGTCCAGAATTTCAGACCAGTTTCAGTTAGGTCATATTGAAAAGTTTAATAAATAAAATGGAAAGATAAGCCAACAATGCAGAGTTTCAAACTGCAGAGGTCATGATTGTGTCTCCACTCTCCAGCTCCAGCACTGCTTCACAAACCCCAGTGGGAACTGCCACACAAGACTTATTCTTGATTCCTGTTTTCACTTGCTGTTGAAATGTAAAAACACATTTGCATTCCTAGCACAAGAGTTCATCTCCTCTCCAGCTCCATGTGCTGGAGCACATATCCCATTGGAATTAAACAGTGCAGGTGTACACACAAAAACAGGTAGAAGATGCAGAGTTCTGCATCATGGTGTTAATAAAGTAAATTGATTTTTTACTGCATCACCTCATGCAAGTTCGTACTACACAGCGTCTGTGCACGTGTCTGATGGTATAAACACAGCACGTAAGATCCTCAGAACATCCAAGGACTAAACAGGAAAATAAAAGAGATTGAGAGTTCTGATAGCACCAAAATGGGAATCTAAGGAATAAAAGTAGCTCTACAATTAACTGTTCCCCATGACAGTTTTAGTGTAGAGCCTAACACAGACATTGTACATTTCCCAGTTGCAGAAATACCTGTTGGAAACATTTCTCTACTGATTTCCATGCAATAATTCACAATACACATAACATAAAGCTTCTATTCCTCAACTACATTAAGATGACTAAGATAAAGAGTAAAGTTAGTGATTTCATTTACCTTGGTAAATGACTGAAACATCTGACCTTCTTTTCATTGGATCTATATTTCTTCTTTTTTATTTATTTTTATTTGTAATAGGTTGGACTAATGTATTTCTAGCATTATGTCTTTTAAGGAGTCTTACTTCTCACAAAAGCAGCCTTGAATATCTCTCTTGCTCAGACAGTTAAAGCTACAACAAAAACTCTGATTCTCAATCTGGGACTCAGAACTGGCCATATGACATAGACTGCATCCTAAATTTCCTCACTGATATCATCATAAATGGCAGACAGAGACCTGAGTATTTTCTCTAGGACAAGGAGATTTTCCTCAAATAATTTGGAGACAGTTCTATCCTACAAACAATGACCTCCAGACTCTATTCATTTTAGGTTGCTATGTGACTAAAACAAAGCTCTTGGTAGAAGTCATGAACCTGAGCTGCTGGAGATCTGTTCTCATTTATTTCTCACCATATCTGCCTTGTCATAAGCAAGACAACTCATTTTGCTCCCTCCCAGGTTTTAGTTCTGGAACAGTTTGGAGGGAGAGCAGAGACGCAGGGCCAGCCTCTTAGACTTTCAGGTTGCTTGCCATTTCCAGACAGCTCAGTATTTGTTGACAATAAAATGAATTAGATAGAGAGGAAACAAAGCATGTATGAGTCATAAAATGGGTCAAACATGAAAACAGCTTGAAGTCATTAATACCTAATGCTGCTACTTAATGAATAATAAAGAGGTTGGTGCTAACTGCTCACTGATGTTTCAGTTCTTGAAAACACAGTCTTGGCTTTGGTAATTTTCTTAAATGCTTTCCAAAAGGGGATGCAGAGAGCAATTAATATTTTTTGTGGATTGGCATTTGTACTGAAATACATTTCTTCCTGTGAAGAGTAAGATGCTTAGTGCTTTGCTGAAATGAAACCAGAAAAATCCTTCACCTTAAGGATAAAAGAAACTGAGGATCATATCTCAAACAGCGCATGTCAGAAGCAAATTAAAGAACATGAAAAAACATAGTGCATTAACTCCTTGTCTCTGTGCAGTCATCCCTTACCTACCTATTAAATAAATGCAAAGTAACTGAACATACAATTCCATATAAGGACGGAAATGGAGATCTAACTATGGTGGGTTTTTGTTTTTTGATTTTTTCTTTTTCCCCAAGAAAAACACTAGGTATGCACATTTAACAAGCCTATGAAATATTATTTTTGTTCCATTTCAAACAGTTTAGTAATATAATTTTTTTCCCAAATTATACTCGCTGACTGAGCACCTACTCATCTTTTTCATGTTTTCATCCTTGCTCATACAGAGCCTCATGTCTGACTTCTTATTCAAGTCTGCTATGAATACAGCCTTACTGATTTTCTACATATGATTTTCAATAGTACTCTTCATTATAGCAGCTGAGTACTTCACAGATACCAATAGATGTGTATTCATAAAGCTCTTGTGTGGTAAAGCAGCAACATCTTCATTTCACACATTTAAAACAGGCAGAGAGAAAGATATATGCAAACAAATTTACTTCTGGCACATTTCAGCTTCGGGAAGGCCAATGTCACAATCTTTCTGATGTTACTTTATTATATTTTCTCTGTGTAGATGTGAAATGCAAGGCTTTAAAGAAAGTAAATCAACACAATCTCATTGAGTCCCTGAGTGGCAGTCAGTGTTTCAGGAGTGATGGAAGCTCACACAAAAAGCACTGACCTCTACCACTTGGGCTACTGGAATAACCACCAGCTGAGCTTATCTATTACCTTTGAGTTGAATCTGTAACGAGCAAGCAGGAATTGCAAGAGTTTCATGTTAGGAGGAATATTGTTCTACACAGCCCCAGACCAAAGCCCCTGTCTCTCCCTCTCAAATTTATTTGCCGCATGCTCTGCAACAAACACTCATTCCATTTCAGTTCTGTTTACAGCTTCTGTCCCCAGTCCAAGTCTCATTCAGAAGTATTTCTAAATTCTACTCTTTTTCTCCAGCTCAGTCTTCTGGAGTTTGTCCTATTTTACTTTCCTGGTCCATCTCAAACTCTTCCAAGTCCTTATACAATATCTACTTCCTCCTGCTAGACCACTCCTCCTTTCTCTTTGCCCGTGTTTTGTCTGCAGTTCACAACAGCATCCTTACTAGAGATTCAAAGTTTCTACATCACTGGCCCCACCATGTTGCTTCTCATTCTATTCTTCAGTGAAACTTCCTTTAGTCACTCCTCTTTCCATTTTACAAGCTTAAGTTTTGACTGCATTTTACTGGACTTTTGACAAACTCTTTAGAACTAACACAAAGCAACAAGACATTAAAAACAGAAAAGAAATCATTTTTTCTCATGTCGAGTGTTGAAGCCAAATTGGCAAGATATGGACAGCACAGATGAACTGTAATGTGGGTGGAAAATGGTTGGACTGCTAGTCTCAACAGGTTATTATCAGCAGTACAAAGTCCAATTGTTGACTAGCTACTAGTAGCATTCCTGTGTAATCAATAGCGAGGGAGATATTTTATTAACATCAGGGATGAATGGACAAATTGCATCCTTAGCAAGCTAATGAGTCATACCGGATAGGCAGTACACACAGAACATAGTCTTGCTACCGAGCAAGGCTGTCAGTCAGAGGGACCTCGCTAGGCTGGAGAAATGGCCCAACAGGAATCTCAGTTTTCAACACTGACAAATACAGAGTCATGCACCTGGGACAGAACTTCCTGCAGAAGCACAGAAGGGGCTGGAAAGCAGCTCTGCAGAGAGTTATCCAGGGGTCTTGGAGGATGAGTTGAACAGGAGTCAGCAGTGTGCCCTGGCAGCAGGAAGACTACATATATCCTGGGCTGTACTAACATAAGCATAGGCAGGAGGCTCAGAGGAGAGATTATTCCCCTCTCTATGGCACTTGCAAAACTGCTTCCAGTTTTAGGCTTCTGAGTTCAAGAAAATCCTTCACAAACTGGAACAAGTCCTGGGGATAACCACCAAAATGGGGTAGTCCTCAGTATAGTGAGCTAAGACAGGATTTTTTCATTGTCCTCAGATATGTAGTGGAAGAGGGTAAAGGAGATGGAGACATTCTTCTGGGAGATGCAGAGCAAAAGTAGGAGAGCTGGCGCAAGTTTTAGCAAAGAAAATTATGACTACTCATTAGGAAACTGTATTTCACAGTAAGAGTGATTCAGGTTGTCCTGTATGGATGTGGAATATCCATTCATGGATATATACAAAATTCAACTGGATAAGGGCCTGAGCAAAGTGATAAAACTTTGAGGTTAGCCCCATACTGAGAATGATGTTGACCAGATAATCTCCAGAGGCCCCTCCAAACATGTATTACTCTTTGATTCTCATCTCACAGTAACTTGCCTCAGCCCACAGTAATAATTGCAGAGAAAGTCCTGTTCAAAAGCAATGCAGCTGTAGGGAGAACCAACCTGATCCATTCTGTCAGAAAAGGATGCTTTTGCAATCAAGTCATTATATAATTGCTGAGAAAGGATGAAGCATGCATGATAAAGATGAAATTTCATGTAATTTAGTCAACAAGTGCAAACTATTTCCCACCGTGAAAAGCAAGATGCTTTAAGATTGTGTAGCTTAAATTTGAGCAGGTTTTCCTCTCCCCAAGAAAACCTGCTCAAATTAAGCTACACACTCTTACACACCTGTTGTTTTGGGGGAAAAAAAAACAAGCAAAAATATCCCTGATTTTACACTACCAAATATTAAAGTTTTATCTATGCTAGAAAGGTGGGTAGGCTATCCAAGAAAAAAATTGCTTTTTGTTTTGTTTTGTTTTGCCTAAGTATAGCAGAATTTTCTGTCTCCTACCCGATACTTAACAAGTTGAGGCTTTTTTTTTGGTCGAAATGCTAAAATATATCTACCTGTGACTATCATTTAACACAAAAAATATACTTCAAAGCTGGACAGATTATGTAATCAGAAAAGAGAGGAAGCTAGGAAGACCTTCTAAGAAGAAATGTTACTAAATCTGACTGAAACTAAAGTGGAGTTTTGCTCTAGGGTGTTTAAAAAATTCTCAGCAGAATCTGATTTATTTCCTTTTCTTATTTTGATTGCTTGGATCAAGAAGACGTAATAGTAATTTAGCTTACCAACGTGCAACCTACTTCAGCAGTGTTGAAATTTTTAAGCTGCAATATGCCTTGAAGGTATTCTTAACACAGGCCTCTTACAGTTATAGTGCTTCTCATTTTGTTGCCATTAAAACTTTCAGTTACGATATTTTATACGGATTTCTATCCCTCTACCTTTCTCCATGTATCTAATTGGTCTGCTCCTAGATTATTAAGAATCTACTGAAGCACCATTTTCAGGATTTGAATGCTTTTAGCTCTTACTGATAACCTTGTTGAAGACAGCTAGGACTATATTTCTCATTGCTTGCCAAGACACAGCTATAAATATTTTTCGACCCATATGTTCTAAATAATCCAGACTATGCAAATCTATTGCAAGGTAATAAATGTGCTACAGGGTCTCATATGTTGGCAACATACTCATTTTTCCTTGCTTGTGTTTATCAGTTTGGCTAAAGGAGGAGTATCATTTTACTGCAGAATGGAAGCAAGCAGACAAAGCTGTTCTGTTCTTTGACATATTAGCTCCCCAAAGATATCTAGATCTGGCATATGCTCTCAGCCTTAGTATTCTTTGCCACTGCTACAGTTTCCTGAGTACAAGGATTCTGCGATATGTAATTTGAAGCAGGGATTCAAGGTGTAAGTAATAAGTAAGACAGGGAACACTTATTTGAATTAATTTTCGTTAGACACCAGCTGATACAAGTTACTGAGTAATAATTAGACATACTGTTTGATCAAGATAGCTCAGTACAACAAATGCTTTAGGAATGCTCACTAGCTTTATAAGCTAATAAAATACAGATGATGAGGTATTATATGACATTTCAGTTTTGCCAAAGAACAGATTTTATAATACGTCTTCAACAGAAAAATTAAAAATTATTTTCAGAGTTAGCACCTTCTAAGTTTATGTCTGTTTACAGACCAACTATGAAGATGGTAAAAAATGTAAGTTTCTAAAAATTGGAGTATTTTTCATAGACTTACAGATGAACATATCTTGGTTCACAAACCTCAATTACATTTAAGTTTCAAAAAATAAAGGAAAAGGAAAGTAGAAAGAAAGCTGTAGGTATTATATATTCCAATTTAATCTGGACCATACATAAAACCAGTAGCGGAGGTTATCTGGAAAGCATATTATGAGGTTCTCAGTCTTATTCAGAATTTGTAGCCTAAATGTTATGCTACTTCTGCAGCTACTGCTTTCTGCACCTTATCTTCCTAACCATTTGTATTTGTGAGCTGAAACTTTTCCTGTGTTGCAGTAAATTTCCTTTCCCCTTTCTTTCTAGCTTAGATACTCCCCTTGTATCATCCTAGAAAGTGTTCTATAGTTCTATCTTAGCACCACAAATCAATCCTAAAGCAGACCGTAGTGACCAAAGCAACATTTCACAGGTCTGCATGATAGCAAGTAACAAAATAATGGAGAAGACTGAAAGTATTTGATTTGAAATTGCAATTGAATTGGACAAGATTTTCACAATAGATCAATGAGACACTAAAAATTATTCAAAGGATGAATACAGGTTTTTGCTAGGAAATCACTCAAAAGTTGTTTCTCTTTCTGTGTATGATCATTAAGATGAAATAAATGTACTCCTTGTTCATGCAGCTTACGACTGGAGAGAGAAATGCATAGATATCAAATGCAGCCCAGTGCTGCCTAGCTACTCACTGGTGTGTCTAACTCAAGGGGAAAGGAAGGCTCCCTCCTGAAGCATTCAACAGCTATTCTACACAAATATTGCTGCCTGGGTCCTGGGGAGGTAAATTGCAAGAGTTGGCAGTGTTGTGAGACAGCAGTGCATGGATATGGAATGTGACACATTCCATTCATATAGTCATATGCTCTTGAAGTTGTAGGCTGATTTTCTGCCCACTGGATATGAAGTAGTTACATTCAAGTCATTTCATGGCTAGCCACCAACAGCTTGCATAAGAAGTATTTTTATTTACTTCTGACTTTCAACCTTTACTGTTATTTTCTTTTACTAATGGCTTCTGTAGAGAGGTTAAAAAAAAAAAAAGACATTCATATTTAACCCCTATGTTTTCTAAGGACTAAATTTCCTTGTTCTATTAAAAGAATAAAATAAATTGTCCCAGATCATTCCCAATTCCAACACTGTTGTGCCTTGTCAAGGAAGAAGATTTTCTTGCAAATTAAGTTTTATGGTCTTCTCGTCTCCAAGACGCATCACTGTAAGCATGTGGTAGGTTAAATTTGGCAAGCAGTGTCTCACAAGTCTATAGTCTATAGTCTTGCACCAGAAGATCTTGAGTCAGATGATATATGATATTCCAGCAACTGGAATCTGAATCTGGCAGAAAAGCAGAAATGCCTTGCTTTGCCCAGTGTTACACTGATCAGAGTTCCTAATGAGCTGTGGTAAACGATGTCCTCTTTCAGTTCAATGAAGAGGCCATACAAATATATAGGGACAGTGTACAATCTCAGATATGACTTCTTTCTGTCTAGCAAGTTTTCCGAGCAGCCCTCACCAAAATTGCAATGAAAGCAGTGCTTTCAATGAAAGAGTTTAAGGACAGCATTTTAATCTCAGTTTTGATGCCTGAATAGATAATAGAAAACTCCCTGCAGACAGAATAGGGAGCCCATGGTTAAGTTTAGTGTATTATTGTCAACAATACTAAATTACTTAGTGTCAAATTATTAGAAGTGAATGCATTTCATTTGCAGGACTCTTCTCCTTTGCATCATTTAGAGCAATGTCTTAGCTCTGATTAGCCTTTCTTGTTTTCTTAATCAAAAATGCCGACATTTGATGTTCACTTTGCAATTGCTGAAGGAACTGGTACCAGCACTTAATGCTTTCCCTATCAGAGCAGATATCAGACCAGCAGTGTTTGTTGTTTCAATAGTCTCAGAGCAAGAGTGATCAAGGCCAATGACACAGAGTCAATACCCTCTCTTCCTCTCAAAGTATATAGTGCAGTGTCTATCTAAAGGGAGATTACAGATGTTGACTTCTTTGACTTCTTGGAAATAGGACATGGGGTGGAATTAATTTCACGTAGTTTTGGACATCAATATACAGCTACCTCTGTCTCCATTCAATAGATACCTATACCAGAATGAATCTGTTTGGCTATCTTTATGGTACAGAAAGAGATACTCACAGACCTAGACCCTGATACACCTGGTTTATTTTAGTCATGCACCTTAGAAAGAGGTAATGTGTTTGTTTACAGTGCTTCTTTCTCTTTGTGTTTCCATAGACTAAGAAGGGTGTCATTGTGAATGTTTGATGCTGCTGTGTACGTCTCACGCTATTGAGGCGTCCTAGATGATGATCCTCACTGACAGCTACCTGCTACTCCAGGAAGTTATAGGTGCACATCAGGTCCTGTGTAATACGTACCAGTCTCATCTAATCTTACAGACTCTCAAATTACATCAATACATTCTCTAAGGAGAGATGAAAATACAATAAAGTTAGGATGTACAATCCCTCATGATTGTAATGTGTACATACCTCAGAACCTTTAACAGATTTATCTCTACAACTTCCATGAGATAGGTTAATTGCATGCTTTCCTATCTCTTCAATTACAGGTATCTGTTGCTGTGAAATCAATGTGTACCAGGACAATCTCTGAAAACAGAAACACTGAGAGTTCAGGAAACTGTGGTCAAATGTCATACCTCACTGGTGCTTAGTGAGGACATGAGAACAGATTGATTCTTTAGAGAAAAACAGTTTTACAGTACATAGTATTCCTTTATGTTATGGAATAAATCACACTGCATTTAAAAAAAAAAACACCTTTTTGATTTTTTGATTCCTTTAATGTTCTTTTAATCTTAAAATTTGAAAAAATCCTCTTGGTTTAGAACTCAACATGAGCAGCTACAAAAACTCATAATAAATCAGATAAGGTAAAAAACACAGGTTAAGTAACATTGTTCTTCAAACTGGATTTATGAACTACAGAAGAAGAATCAATATGTATTTGTAATCTTTCTCCATTTTGGAAAACATTAGAAGTTAAAGCTGCGATCATGCTCTTTGCAACAACTGGTTTGTAGCAGCTCAGTGTCAATTTCAGTATGATAATATGAAGTAAAGCTAAATAAATACTTTATTATATTAATCTAATTCCAGAGCCTTATGTACTTAAGGAAGTAACTAACAAGTTTCATCTAATATTTCTGCTTGTACATTGATTTTCCCTGGCTCTGTGACTCACTACAAACAAAAAACTCCCTCATCAGTTAGTTGGGAGGACCAGTCTCTTTTACATGGGTTTTCGTCAAATTCAGAAGCAAGACCAAACATAGGCTACAGAGAGCCTGAAATACCAGCACAATTTTACTTGAGGTTTGAGAAGTGCATACTCAGTGGGATAACACTTGAACATCACACACTGGAAGAACAAATAGGATTCATCTTTGCTGTTGTTTATAGGAATTTACTGAGGTAAATTAGCTATTGAATGGCTTCTTGATATTTCCGTGAATGAACAAAAACCTGACAAAAAGGACAAGGAAATAATTTGACCAGAACACAAATTTAGTAGTTAAGAACAAGAGAACTCCTTCAATTAGTTTGCAATCCATGGGTGCAGGATTTCCTGTAATAATAATCAACTAGTAGTCAGCCTTTTAATAAAATCTACTACTAAAAAAGGTGGTTGAGAACATAAAATATATGTAGGATCTGAAGAGGATTAAAAACATAACTAGTGCTGTGCCTTCTCCCCCTTACTGTACAGACACTGTAAGTTAGGGGAAAGGTATTTTAGTTTGACTCCTTATAAAACCAGCCACAAGGTCAGATATAAAAAAGGTCAAGCTAAAGACAGCACAATATGAACTAATTGAGGTCATTCTCTTTTCTCAAATTCGGATGACCCATGATTTAGAAACTATAGGAAGAAAGAGATGGGCATTATAGTTTTTTATTCTTATTATTTACAACATTTACTCTTTTCTCTATGTGCTATTATATTCTACAGCTAGACATAGACATTCATTATCTTGCAATAAGAAATAAAGTCTTTTGAAACAAACACAATTTGAAAGAAATAAAACATAACTTTGGTATTAATATACATGTGTCAATTAATACATGTATTCATAGAATCATAGAATCATAGAATGGTTCAGGTTGGAAGGGACCTTAGAAATCATCTTGTTCCAACCCCCCTGCCATGGGCAAGGACACTGCTCACTAGACCAGGTCTATTCATAGACAGTATGATTTTTAATGCTTATTAACAAAATCAAATCACATTAAAATTTTTTGTTATTACATGTGATATGTTTTGAGTTTTGTGACTGAATACTTAGAACATTTTGTCTGAGTATAAACAAAATACAATTTCAGCTCCAATCTACAATGGATTTTTATTGGCCTAGTCACTTGTATCACAGAATGTACTATTTGCATCTCAAATCCATTATATAACAGGACAATGAAATGCAAACATTCCAGTATTGCAAGCTAAACAGCACAGTTTTTACTCTGAAAGGCTGAATAAGAATTCCCAAGGGGGCTTTCTGAGTCTTAGGTTACATTACTTACTATCACAGCAAGCACTGTATCGTAAACTGATTATCAGAGATTTAAATTTTCCTAGGGGTTTTGATTTGAGATTTTTTGCCTTTACCACTCCTGCTGGTAGGTTATTTCAGAAATTCATCATTTTGGTAGTTAGACATCTTCCAGTCTCCAACGTCTATTTATTTATTGCCAGATTACACTGTCTCATGTTCTCTTTTCTTTCAGAATCCAACTGAAACTAATGAGAACAGATACATGAATAAAGCAAATTGGAAAGTCATGTATTAAAATTTTTGAAAGAACTTGTTATTTTATCCCATGATCAGATATTTAAATATTTTCCAGACCCTACCCAAATTATTTCTAGTAGACTATTGGAGTACAAGAATAAAGACCTAAAATTTAATTTTGTCAAGACAATAACTTTCTAAGAACAGTCTTGCTGAGATTAAAAAAAAAAAAAAAAAAGATTTATCAATTTAGTTCCAACAGTACTATTCCTGGTAACAAAAGATAATTGTATCGGGACTTTGATGCACATTTCCTATCACTATATCAAATGTGCTTTACAGAATCACGGCTTGAAGAGGCCATTAAATCAGTCGTATAACTCTGTATGCAGATAAACCCCCTGCATTTCCAAGATCATAAATTCACCTAATTACTGCTGCTTTAAGCCCCATCAATTGTATATGTCTAAAATACATTTTGAAATGACACACCCATCCTTGATTATAAATATCAGGAAATGGGGGAATCCAGCGCTGCCCTTAAATGTTTGCTCCAGTAGCTAGATGTCACTACTAATAAGTATGCTAGTTTTATTTTGAAGTGTCTCATCTCAATTCACCGTTAGAAAATACAATAATGTCATTTCCAAAGTTCAGTTTTCATTTCCAGATGATTCTTCGTTTTTCTTCTTCCTTAAGTACAAAGCCCTCAGTATATCACATTTCAACTGTGCATTTCAACTTCAGAAACTCACTGCTCCGCTGTTTACACATCTCGCGTCCCTTACATGCTTTCTGCCAGGGGTTTGCACTGGATATTCATGTTAAAAAAAAAAACCTCTAATCTAGTGTAAAATATATTTTTACTCCCAAATCACTGTCAAGCATTCAAGATCTTTATGCTCTGACATGTATTCATTCTTCCTAGAGATATTGCGTTTGGTGACACTAAAATGCATTTTGTTTGAATCAGTTCAGCTAAGAGATCACTTTATTGGACTGCCTGGCATGACCGTTATCTTTTCACCAGTCTTTATTCTACCTGATACCCAAAACTGATTAATCATTTGCAAAATGTGCAACAATCATCTGCTTTTTTGGACTAGATTCTGCTACCAGATTCTCTCAGGCTGAGTAAGACTGAGTTTAAGAACCTACATTGCTGTTCCCAGCAACATATTATATTGTACAAATAAGTCTGGTAGAGTCTGGTCCTTGGCAGGGAAAGAATAACCTGGTTTTAATTCTTTAGGATCACTCCATTTGTATCAAACTCACCTGTACCTCTCAAATAAACAGACACAGAGTTCAGAAAAAACAAAAGCAATATATAGCTAAGTATTCTCTTCAATTCACTGAAGTTTGTTATAATATGCTGGTGCAAAATTATGTTATTAACACTGCAAACGCTCACAGTGTGGGGATTGGTGTGTTTGATCATATTTTCTTGGAAGCCACAGCTCTGTCAATTTCACCTACATATTTTAGAAATTAAGTATATGCTTTCTCAATTGTTAATACATATTAAAACCCTTGTATTGAAGGATAATTATAAAATAAAATAATAAAATAATAGAATAATAAAATAAATTAAAAACTTTTCTTTTGAAATGCAGCATGCCAGATTTATGCTTGATATATATCAAAACTGATGAAAAATGCAGATTATCAGACACATAGCTCTTATGGTAGCTCACGAAGGTGGCTGCTGACTGAAATACTGTCACTGAGTCAGCTATAACGGCTCTAAGAGTTTGACTAGGAAGAAATTGTCCCTCTGAAATACTTCCTATTTAAGTCACTTATACTGTAAAGGAAACGAGAGAGAGAAAATACTTTCTAGCAGCTAAGAGCTGAACAAACAACTAACATCTTTTTACAATACTTTTAGACAGTAATTTTAATATATTGCAACAGGGAGATTGTTTGCCACTCCTTAATCAATTGATTTCATGTTTTCCCAGGAAACATTTGCACTCATTATCTAATTTGTTTCCCATTTATGCACAGTTTTCAAAATTTACAGCTTCCAGGCACAGTAAACTGTGAGTTACAGTCTTGTTTTATCCTCTGATATTTTTATGGTCTAGATATTGTGGATGACTCCGTGGGATTACACGGTCCTTAACACAAAAATGAAAGCCCAGGGCACACACATTTCAACATTCTGATTTTGTTAGCATAGCTGCTTAAAGAAAAAAAGAGAAATTATCTGTAGCACTTACCTGTAGAAGGCTGGAGGAGCAGCTTCCCTCATCCCAAAGCTGCCCTGTTCATTTTCAAGGTAGTAGGGTACCTGCTGGCTGTGGTGGTGGATGAAGGGTGAGAGCTGGGGTGCCGTTTGCAAGAACACCACTGGGCTTGGTGGGACATTGTTCAGTGAGTGAAATCCTGCCAGACTGCTGGACCCAAAAGATTCCGAAGTAGGGGCATAGCTGAGAGTAGTAGAGCCGTACACTGGAGCGGTAGTACCAAAATCGTAAGTGGCCCCTTCGGGGTAGTTAAAAACTCCTGTCTTGTTGCTCTCCACGTACATGTCGCTGAGCGATCTTTCCAGGGGAATCTTCAGCTGAGGTCTGCTCAGTGTCTCCAATTCAGTGCCTTGAATCTGGTGCAGCAGGGTAACTCCAGAGGCTTTGGTGTGAAGGGTCATGGTCATTGCTAATGGCAGTGAGCAAGGAACATATCTGCTTTTACTGTCAACAGCGAGATCAGCAGCTGGCAGTCCACCTAAAAAAAATACCAGAACCTATTCTGAGGCTCAGCAGAAATCATGTTAAAGCAGTACTACACAGGTATTCCTCTGATCTCAGCAAGGAGGAGTATACAAACAAACGCAGGGTGAGTGCTGGAAATACACATTCTGCCTCTCCCTCTCCCTCTAACTTTTGAGAACTCCTCATCTGTGCTAATATGTGCGACAAGGTGCTGGCCATGAGCCAGGGGCTCTTGCCTTCTGCCGACGTTGGTTTAAACATCACTTCAGAAACAATTAACTTTGGAATTACACCAAACAATTGTCCTACAAAATGTTACTTTATTCTTGCTAGTCGTTTAATTTTTCACTGCAGGGTAGCCAGCGCTCCACAGCAACTAACGGGAAAGGACACTGAAATCAGACCAGGAAGGCTAGTCCAGTGGTCAGCCAGATTACTGCCTTTTATTTCCTTAGCAGGCTCCAATCTATCTGTGCTTATCTCTCCCCATTTGATTCATTTTCATGTTTGTTAGAAATATGTAATGTGTACATTTTAATGACCCTGGGTAGGACTATGCTGTAACTGAGATATGGCAAAGCAGAATGTGTGTGCAAGCGCATGCGCTTTTGTGTGTGTGTAGCTAGCCTCAGTCAACAGAAATAGCTAACAGAAAGTAAAGAATATAAGAGAGGTATGTAGGAGAAAATTTTTATAACATGCTTTTATCAGTAAAAGCAACTTGAACTTGTTGGAGTGTAAAATTAGCATTAAGAAGTGAGGGAAACTTTAGATTAGCCTATAAACTTCTGTCTGTTTCTTTTGTAGCCTGTAAAATGATGAAGCAAGTCATCCTTCAGACTTCGACATAGTAAGATCTTAGAAGTTAGGAAAAATGGTTTGAGTGCATAACAGATGAATACAGGATTTTTTTCTATTCTTATGAACAAAGCTCAGCAAACTTGGATTTTGCAATCAGACCAGAAAATAAAGTAATTGAATGGAATCAGCCTTAAAATAAACTGAAATGCCTCTGAAGATATCTTTAGAAAAGGAAAAGGAGGAGAAAGAACATAATGAAAAGGTGTGGCATGCATGCTTCATCTTGCAATCTCATTCCATGTAATTTTAACTTTGCACAAACCAGTTCTCCTGAACAGGCTAAATGAAAACCTCCAGAAGCTGTTCCAAGATTTCTAGCATTATTGCTGTGGTCTGTGGTTTGCTCAGTTAAATAGGTTAATGCCAACCCAAAACACATTAATATTGTCTCCAGATAGTATGATTTGAATACTAGCAAAGTCTATACTGTACTTAAACAACTCCGCAGTTATTCAACCCAACCTTCAAAAAAAACAAGAAATCAAGAAACTGAATATACAGCCCACTGATCTCTTCTAGAAAAGTTTACTAAAGTCTATTTTATTTTAATAATAATATTGCGTTTTAGAACTCCCACTAAAAACTTATATTTGCAAGATTACACTGAAGTAGTATATATCTGTACCTCTGCAGATATACAGCTAAGGCAGCAGCACACACATAAATATGCACTTGATAGATTTCCTCACCCACCCCACCACCCTCCCTACCCTGTTCAAATTTCAGATTGTAGACTTTGATCAAAGAGATAAGCCTGTTTAAATAACACTGGACTAAACATGTTCCCAGTTAAAAAAAAAAAAGTAATAATCAGACAGTCATACCCTGCGGTTCAGAAAGTCTTCGAAGAGTTATTCTGAAAATATGCCAGAGAGTGTGAGAGAAAAAAAGAACGTGTGTGCATGTTTGCATAGAGTGGGTGAATGTGCATCTGCAGAGACTCACAAAACAGCAAGCAAGCGTAGCTCTCAACAGCCTGTCTGCTGGGCTACACAGTCTAAAATGAATGGCAGTTACGAGCTTGAGGTCAGTCACTCTTATAGATTCATTTCGTGCTTCAGTAATACATAGAAGAAGCATTGTATCACATTATGTTTCATAATCTGAGAACTAATGTGAATCTGTCTGCCTTAAGAAGTACCCACTTCTTATGTTCACTACAAAATGGACTTTAAATTTTTATTCAAAGCATTATCTGATGTGCATGCTATTTCAGAAATACTACATTGATACGTAATAAAATGCTACAGCAGAATATCTGTGCAGAAGAGGGGAGATAGAAGAGTGTGCACACACAGCTGACTTCTGAGTGTATCCTGTGCAACCTCCGAGCTCTTTATATGCAATTTTTAAAAACATCATGAATTATTTTGGTAGGGAAGTGTGTTATCAGTGAGACAAATATTTTAAATTTCCACTATATACAAACAACATTTAAATGCACTGTAGTGTTAAGCAAAAGCAGCATCACATTTGCTCCACACCATTTAACCAGAGACCCTATGACCAATTTTTGACAGACCAGCATGGAAAGTTGCAGTCCTACCTCTAAAAGAACTCAGCAATAGACAGCTGCAGTATTCCTGCAACACAGCCTCGTACATATCTCAGCAGAAAAAAAAAAAAATGTGCCCCCATGAAAGCCTTAGGGGTGAGCTATAAATCTCTGTGGTAGTACTCTGTACTGTTTACCTCAACTTTTTTTTTTTTTTGCATGTGTGTGGAATAAGATCAAGGGGGCAAGCAAGGGCAAGGACTGGGGGAGGGAGGTGAGACTGGTTAATCAAGCAAAATTCTAGGAAAAAGGTGAATTTCTGATTTGTGAATACTGCATAAACGCATTTTTTGATTCTGCATACTATTTAGACATTATTTATGTCCAAATATACATTATTTGAGTCTAAATAGATTTAGACAGATTTAGACATTTTTAAAAGAACAAAACAACTGTGAAATGCAACACATTCTCAAAGAGGGTTATTCTCCTTGTCCTGTACAGTGATGATTGCCCTACTTGCTCCAAAGTAACATTTAGAGCTTCACTCTACTTTAGAGATGGCATTGAATGTGTTGGCTTGTGGGCTTTGTCAGGAAAGAGATAAAAGTTTCTTAAACCTGATCTTCATGCCAAAAGGCCAGGACTTACTCCGCTACCCAGTTTAATCATTCTGATGTAATACATGTCACATTTTATACATTTTGAACACAATCTGGAAATGTATACAGGACATAGCAATAAGGTTTTGTACTTTTCACCAGTGGATACCAACAGTCTATGCAAAAACTTGATTATACTAAATCCCACTTCATGCATACATTCCGTAGAGAAGGACTTGCTCAGTCACTAGCTATTTTTTAGAAAATTATGTGTAGTAACTCTAAACTAAACAAAAACAAGAACTGGCTACAACATTTTTATTTCTAGTGCTGAACAGAGGTGATCAAAAAATACCATGTCAATGAAAAATCCACTTTTTAAGAGATAGTAATTTCTCCACTAATGTGTATTCAGCTGCAATCAAGCTTCCCTATACATTACTCTCACCTTAATAAAGGCCTCACTACTGAGAACATACTATGGGAGAAAGTCATCTATCCCAATCTTTCTCATATCTCCATAAAAAATTGATGGAAACTGATCCTGATGACTCTGAAAGAGTTTGTAATTTTACACCAGATACAGGTTTGGGGTTTTTTGAGATATGACTGAAGAATTAATGGTGGTTTTGATCCATATATGATATGTATGCATATGTTAAAACAAGGGAGAAACAGAAAGGAAAGACAGAATAGCAATTAATGAATACTGAAAAACCAGGATGCGACAGTCCACTGTAACCAAGGAACACTACAGACACTGGCAAAGAAGGTCAAAGCAGAAACTGCTTCTTCGTACCCAGCAATTTTGTTAGATTGAGTCAAAAGATGAGTTTCTGAATCAGTGAAAATTTAAACTCTTTCTCGTAGAAAGGAGAAATTAATTGCATACATGGAAGTGGCTGACTAAACCGTGTTTCCCTTTTTAACATCGCAGCCTATTTTCCTTTTCTTGATAAATCAGAGTTCCAGTGCTCAATTCAGATTTTGCAGAGTGTTTCACTCTAAATTACACTAATAAATGGGCAAATTTTGCCCATCTCAATATATTGATTACCACAGTTTTCTTCTAGTTCGTGCATTTCTGTCCTTTTTTTGGTGACAATCATCTATACTGATCAGATTTAACTAGCAGAGTTTGCAGTTAGGCTTATCTGGACCACTAGTCCAATACCCTTACCAGCTAGAAAAAGGAGGGTCTTGAATCAAGTTCAGGATTCTTACCATAATAGAAAACATGAACATATTTTCACTTCAAATCTGGAACATGGCAGAAAAACAAGAGAAGTTGCCTCCTTTTACTGATTGCAACTAACCTGACACCAGCAAAATGGACTCATAAAGAGAAAAAGAGAAAGCAAGGATAACAAAACATATAGAAAATATTACTCAAATTTATCTAAATAACTAAAAGAAAGTTTGGGAATTTCCAGTGCCATCATCAATTTTCTGTTAGCTAAAACTCTCAAAAGCCAATCAGGGTACGGTAATAGAATAAGTTCAATTTAAAGGGAGAAAAAAAAGCAAACAAAATTGAAGAAGAAACAGCCCAAACTGAACAAACTCTTCATTCTGGAAAGACAACATAGCTGTTTGGGGGAAAAGTAGATGAAAGTAAAAACTATATATGAAAACTATTCAAAGAAGAATTTTTAACAATAGCAAAACTCCTAATCCTGTACTGGTTGGGTTTTTTTCAGTGCTAGTTTTAGCAAGTATTCCAACAGAAAGTGGTAAACTCAGAACTGAGAGGATATACTATAAATTTTCCATAAATCTGCTGACAGTTAGACCATAAACTTCATTGCTTTGGTTCCACAACTATAAAGATAGAAGCTTTTTTTAGATGCCGCAATTAAAAAAGAATCTATTGCACATAACAGGAGGAACATTATGTTTTTCCAAGATTCCACTGTAGCATTACAGAGAAGTTATGTTTAGTCCAGTAAGGAAACTCCTCAAGATAGATAGCTGGAGAACAGCACCATCTACCCCACTGCTTTATAAATCTTCTCAAAAAAATAAAAATAAATAAAGCTCTTGATATCACTAGGCAAAGTGTGAGGTATGTTTAAAAATTCCTTAGGCTTAGTAGAGACAAGATTTTCAATCTGTTATTGGTAGCTTATAACATTTAAAATTGTTGTAANCAGTCATGGTACAAAAAAGGGTGGACCCAATATTTTTAATTCAACATTTATATTTCAGGTTGTTTTTACAGTTAAAAGAGGAGTTTCTGCTTTCATCTGCCAAATGTAAGTAGAGAATTTGAGAGCATTTTTTCAAAATATTTATTATTCCATAAAAGAAACTGTGGAATACAATTATTCCATATATATGTTTATTAATTTATATCATTTAGATATACCTTCAGTTTTGTCTATACTCTGTGTGAGATCATTTATTTCAACTGAAATTATCTGCGTAATCAAAATATAAACTAGGCTGGACTGTCACTATAGCTTTTGGTAAAGTATTCTGGTGCATTATATTTTAAGACTTTGCTCACAGCTATTTATGATGTGATCAGTTTTTTACCATTGAGGTACAAATTCTACTTGTCAGTTATAAGCTCAGAGAGAATGACTTGGAAATATTTGAGCCAATGGAAAAGAATTTTTCTGCTTTTCCTGATTTCTAGAAAACATTTTATTGTTGTTTTGAAATGAGAAATCGTTTTTGCTATAGTAAGTAAGGTTTTATGAGCAGCAACTTTGAATCTGGCAAGGAATTGAAACTGTGTCACAAAATTGCGTTTTGTTGTTTCTCTGAAACTTCATCCACATTTCGCCAATTTTTAAACCCTTGAAAAAACGGCAAGTTTTTAAAAGATAAGATTTCTAAAAACTGTCCTAACTGAGCCCGTTCTTTTCTCTCTCAGATCCTAGTCCTAGCAAAACTGGGCATGAAACCTCCCAAAAGAATGGCTGACGTGCTACCAGCCAGATGATTATACATACTGACTGTTTTCCCATTTTATTACTACATTTTTGTTCCTGGGCAGAGTAAGAGTCTGAGACTTGAGCGAAGATTATTGTCCCAGTTAAAATGCTGAATTTCAGTCATCAGACCTGCAAACTGAATTTCTTGACACCAAAATGGGACACCATCTTCCTTTTCAATTCAGCAAAACAATGTGTAGAAATGTACCCTTTCCTAAAGACATAGAAGACATGCTGTAATATTACTAGCTTGTGTATTTCTTCTGTATTTTTGTGCCTAACAAAGATAAGAGAGGATAGCACTAAATAATTATGCCCAACCTATACAGGACAAATGAGTTACTGCATACATGAAATGGGCCAAAATACCTGAGTACTCTGGACAAACTCAAAAGATATTAGCAAGTACTGATGTTTCAAAGGGTTAGCAGATGTTTTCATGCAGGCAGGGAAAAAAAAAAAACAAAAAAAAAAACAGAAAAAAGAGGTACAAAGACATCTCTGCTTTCATAAGGAAAATATTAACCACTTGTGGGCAAAGATGTTCACTGGTAGACAAGTAATGTTACAATACTATGATTTAACACTGAGGAACATATTTTGCTTAATCACAAATGCAGCATCATAACAGATCATTCCTCATGGATCTAGCTTATCTTAAAAAGAAAAAAGGAGTTCTGAAAAGCGAATCTGGTGCTTAGTATCCCATATTCATATTAATTTATTGCGTTTATTTCAAAGACAAATTGATATGAGTGATTGATCACCATGAGTTAGCATTTTGAAAAGAGCCTAGCAAGGAGACTTTGAAAGTCTTCAGAAAGAAGACAGCTATGTATCTGTTAAGACTCGATTAAGGATAAGGCATCTTCAAAATGACCAAACATTACGATGTCTGGACTCCCAAAAATAGTCACAAATTGTTAATCCCATTTGTGTGATGATATAAAGAGTGACTGAAAAGTTTTGTTTATGAGATGCAAGGTATGAAAACGAGCACAGAATTTCAGCATTGCCCAGTTAGGTGAGGAAGACCACTGTAGATAATTTATTTCTAGTTGCAAAAGCACAGTTTGAGGACACAAACTCCTTAAACCTAAGAGTAAGATGTTTTGAAGGAAGGATGTAGTAATGGTGTGGGAATGTAAAAAAAAAGACCAATTATACAACCAAGCCAGCTTCTCTAGTCTGACAGCGTGAGTTTCATACAAGAATTGACCCTTTTGGTATGAGTTAAGTGTGTGTCTTAATTAGACAAAATAAAGAAGTCTCTCAGATACCATTATAAATATGTAACAGTGATACCTGTCTTCCATGTTTGTAAATTCTTAATTTAGTTTAACCTTAAAGTGCCCTGGGGTGATTTCAGGCTAACTGGCACGCACCACTGTACAGCCATACACCATCCCTATAGTAGTGTAATTCTTTAAATGATATTAGAGCACTATTAGTAAAACATATCACATCCAAGAACTGTTCTTCAGATCACTTAAAAAGTAACAGGTTGTACAGTGAACAATACAGACCAGTCTGTAATAATGCAAGAATCAACGTGGAAGATACATCTATGTATACTGCATCCAGGTCTGGGGCCCCCAGTACAAGAAAGATGTAGAGCTGTTGGAGCGGATCCAGAGGAGGCCATGAAGATGATCAGAGGGATGGAGCACCTCTTGTAAAGAAAGGTGAGCTGGGGCTTGTTTAGCTTAGAGAAAAGAAGACTCTGGGAAGACCTCATTGTGGCCTTCCAGTACTTGAAGGGAGCTTAGAAACACGAGAGAGACCAACTTTTTACCTTGTCCAATAGTGATAGAATGAGCTGGAATGGGTTTTAACCATGGAGATTTAGATAAGGTACCAGGGGGAAATTTTTCACTCAGTGGTGAGGCACTGGCAGAGGCTGCCCAGAGAAGTTGTGGATGCCCATCCCTGGAGGCGTTCAAGATCAGGTTGGATGGGGCCCTTGGCAATCTGGTCTAGTGCCTGATATAATGGTTGTCAACCCTGTCCACTGCAAGGAGGCTGGAACTAGGTGATCTTTAAGGTCCCTTTCAACTCAAGCCATTCTATGATTCTATGATTCTATATCAGAATTAGCCAAAAAAATAAAAATATTTTTGACATGGAAGAACAGCCTGTAGACCACAAACAAATACTCTTCTCCCCCCTGTCCCCTTTTCCCCATCCTTTCCCCCAGAGAGTTCCATTATTTCAGAAGGTTTTCTTAGTGGGTGTCAGCTCCATTTGCTAATTAGTCATATTTCAAAATTAATTGGCTTCACTCACAACATTGTTTCTTAAGATGCCTTTTCCTGCCAAATTTATGACAGCATACTAGGTAGCAACAACAGCCTCTCAGATTTCAGACTTAAACACATGCATGCAAATACTTCTGTGCACTATAATACATAATTCCGCAACAAAATCTTCAAACAGAAGATATTAAGCAGTTTGTTGATGGTCTACCTCATTCTTGTTCTCCACAGATGCCTGATATTGAGAGCCCGTTTCATGGTTTCATCTCTCCTGCATTTTCATCAAGATAAGATATCTGTCTTTATCAGTTGACTTGCTATTCTCCCAAGATTAGATAGGAACTAAGGAAGTTCCATGGGCAAAGACAATGTTTTCCTCAATTAATCTATTCACTGGCCTGATCAACGTCAAGACTCTCAGTTCCCTACCTGATACTCTCTTATAACAAGAGTTAAGAAATAAAAGGAAACTACTGTCCTATCCATACTTTCACAGCATCTTTGTAAAATGCACCAGTCTAGACACAAAATGCCTTTGTAGCACCATGTCACAATAATGTGATGTCAGCATTGTCCCCTGCTGAATGAGGGGGGTGTCCTGACAACGGAGGATGCTGAGAAGGTGGAGATATTGAATGCCTTCTTTGCTTCAGTCTTCACTTCTAAGACTCCCCCTCGGGACTCCCCAACCCTGGAGGTGAGTGATAGAGTCCGGAAAATGGAGGGCTTCCCTCTGGTTGAGGAGGGGATGGTCCGGGAGTGTCTGGCTGGGATCGACGTGCACAAATCCATGGGCCCTGATGGGATGCATCCGCATGTGCTGAGGGAGCTGGCGGATGTGATTGCCCTACCACTCTCTATCATCTTTGACAGGTCTTGGAGAACGGGAGAAGTGCCTGAAGACTGGAGGACAGCCAATGTCACTCCGGTCTTCAAGAAGGGCAAAAAGGAGGATCCAGGGAACTACAGGCCAGTCAGCCTCACCTCTGTCCCTGGAAAGGTGATGGAGCAGCTTGTTCTGGATGCCATCTCCAAGCAATTGGAAGAGAAGAAGGTTATCAGGAGTAGTCAGCATGGATTCACCAAGGGGAAATCATGTTTGACCAACCTGGTAGCCTTCTATGATAACATCACTGGCTGGGTAGATGGGGGGAGAGCAGTGGATGTCATCTACCTTGATTTCAGCAAGGCTTTTGACACTGTCTCCCATGACATCCTGATAGCAAAGATGAGAAAATGTGGGATAGATGAGTGGACTGTGAGGTGGGTTGAGAACTGGCTGACTGGCCGAGCTCAGAGGGTAGTGATCAGCGGCACAGAGTCCAGCTGGAGGCCTGTAACTAGCGGTGTTCCCCAGGGGTCGGTGCTGGGTCCGGTCTTGTTCAATGTCTTCATCAACGACCTTGATGAGGGGATAGTGTCCACCCTCAGCAAGTTTGCTGATGACACGAAGCTGGGGGGAGTGGCTGACACGCCAGAAGGCTGTGCTGCCATTCAGCAAGACCTGGACAGGCTGGAGAGATGGGCAGAGAGGAACCTGATGAGGTTCAACAAAAGCAAGTGTAGAGTCTTGCACCTGGGGAGGAATAACCGCATGTACCAGTACAGGCTGGGGGATGACCTGCTGGAGAGGAGCTCTACAGAGAGGGACCTGGGGGTCCTGGTAGATGACAGGTTGGCCATGAGCCAGCAGTGTGCCCTGGTGGCTAAGAAGGCCAATGGGATCCTAGGGTGCATTAAAAAGAGTATTGCCAGCAGGTCGAGGGAGGTGATCCTCCCCCTCTACTCTGCCCTGGTCAGGCCTCAGCTGGAGTACTGTATCCAGTTCTGGGCTCCCCTGTATAAGAAAGACAGGGACCTCCTGGAAAGAGTCCAGCGGAGGGC
Organism: Penelope pileata; assembly: GCA_013396635.1. Classification (NCBI taxonomy): domain Eukaryota; kingdom Metazoa; phylum Chordata; class Aves; order Galliformes; family Cracidae; genus Penelope; species Penelope pileata. The sequence goes on along the minus strand of WBMW01003135.1, from coordinate 193,479 downwards.
CACAAAGATGATAAAGGGCCTGGAGCATCTCCCCTATGAGGAGAGGCTCAGTAAGCTGGGTCTGTTCAGCCTGGAGAAAAGAAGGCTGAGAGGGGACCTGATCCATGTTTATAAGTATCTTAGTTGCGGGAGGCAAATGGAGGTGGGGAACCTCTTTTCAGTGGTCAGTGGGGACAGGACAAGGGGCAATGGCCTTAAGCTGGAGCACAGGAAGTTCCGCACCAACATGCGGAAGAACTTCTTCACAGTGCGGGTGACGGAGCACTGGAACAGGCTGCCCAGGGAGGTTGTGGAGTCTCCTTCCCTGGAGATATTCAAGACCCGCCTGGACACCTACCTGTGCAACCTGCTGTAGGGAACCTGCTCTGGCAGGGGGGTTGGACTCGGTGATCTCTTGAGGTCCCTTCCAACCCCTGCAATTCTGTGATTCTGTGATTCTGTGATAACAGACCTGCCTGCTCTCAGATGTCAATAGCGCATATGTGAACATGTACCAAGACTGAAGTGGTAAATTCTTAGCCAGCTCTTGTGGTTTGGACAAAATAAAGCCAGCTGCTTCTTTTGATGGAGATGACAGTCTTCATCAAGAGAGCCAATCTGAAGCATCATCTACAGGTTTATTTCCCTCTGTCAACATTTTTCCATACATACACATAGTGCACAGACATGTACAGCAAAGGTGATGAGAGCATCCAAGTGTTTAGGAGATAGAGCCTAACTACAAACCAGAAGATGGTGTAGAATCGAGCTGCATGGCTTAGTTCTCTCACACTATTTCTCTCTAGTAACAGTATTCGAAGATATTACAACAACTCACACATTCACATTTTCTTGCTGGAAGCTGATCTTCCAACACAAAGGTCCTTGTGGTGAGGACAGTCCTAACACCCCAAGAAATTATACTTACTGTGACTGTGAGGCCAAGATAACTCTTGGTAAGATGACTTAGCAAAGTCTTGCTTCAGTATCCTACTCTGGTCTACAGCAATATCTTGTTTCAGCTACTGTTAGCGGAATTCAGAGAATTATTTGCTTTGGATAATCGTTGCTAATCTTTCTTCTTTGCTTTTGCAAGCGTGGCTACGTATATGTGTGAATAATCTGTAACCAGCGCATGAAATCCTCTTGTGTATCATCTTCCTTCTACCCAATTGCAGGTTGTCACAGAACCATTGAATTATTGCCAGTGTCACACAAGGAAGGTGTCTCAGTTTTCCTCTGAGCCTATTCCCATGAACTTCACGTCAAAAAGGAAAAGTCCACATGGTTATAAGTCGTTCAACTAATCAGTATTGCTACACATTTTTCTGTATTTTCTCCCAGATGTCAACAACTGGCTTGTTATTGTCACCACCAATCTAGCAACCACTTCAGACACATCTGAGAGACTCAGTGCTGCTACTAGTCATCCACCTAGCACACGCTCTAGAAAAGCAGTCTGCCAGTAAATGTTCATTAAAAATGGTCATGTCCAGAAAGGAAAGTACTGACTGCAGTCATTCTGGGCAGTCCCCAAGTGAAACAGCAAATTCAATATTCTAGATAGAAGAAGCATGGTTAAATGTTGTAGAGAAATATGCGATGAGTTAATACTTCATCAGTTTTTTGTAAATGGGAGTTGCATTTTCTGTCCTCATGTACTTTCAACAACTATCAATCACCAATTAACAAAATATTTCTTAATTCTAACAAAAAATCAATCCATTTTGAAAAGAAGTCTCACTAAAATGGTCCCTCAGATGATATGATTTCTTTTAAAGAGCAGAAATATATCATCCAATTTAAAAGATCTGTTTTTGAAGCCAATTAACAGCTTCTTCCATAAGAATTATACCAAAGACATGCAGGCTCAGGAAGATTTTGAAATTAATCCTTATAAGATATTTTCCAATACTATAAGATTTTAAACTAATAAAAAAAAGTGACATTGTATTAAATATGTAATCCCAAATAAGGTTGCAATATGTTGCAATATGTCTTCCATGATGTTATGAATCAGTCACTGTCTTCAGTGGAACTGATTGTGATGAGCTAAGTCAAAAACGAGTCTAAGTGCTTTGCTGGAGCAGGGCCTATGTCTCTGATCTTCACACACAGATCATCTCCAGCCATCAGAGAAATCCAAAATTAACAGCCATAGTAGCTATATCTCATTTTTTGGGAATAACTTGCAAGTTTTCCAAAATTCTGTTTCTATAATATAAGGTACACCTCTTACTGCAGAGAAAAAGTCCAATTTTAAAACTGGTTTAACGAATCTACAAGCATGGTCAATGCAATCTGAATATAAAAGCAATGCAAAATACTCAGTTCTACAGTAATTATTATCAGAAGGTTCTTGTTAAGTACTATGTATACTTGGAACAAAGACTGTTTACTTAATAGCATAAATATCCAGCTTTATCCTAGTGACTGAAAATATCACCCTTAAAAAAGATTTTCAGTACTTCTTCACGGAATACAAATAGATCTGTACCTCCTGCTTCCACTGTAATGTTGCATTTATTTAATAAAACTGAAGTCTGCTTTCTAAAGTCAAAATATGAAATCTTTTGATCAAGATATCAAACAATTCAAATTTAACAAACCTGTATAGAACTAAGGAATTAGCACTAACAGAAATTTGTTCAAAGGGTCAGGGTTTTACAAAGGAGGCAATTGCAGAGGGCACTCACAAACTGGATGTGGTCATGGGCAATCTGCTCCAGGTGTTCTCGCTTGAGCAAGAGTGTTGTATATGACCTCCAGAGATCCCTTCCAGCCTTAATCTGGATTATGTGGGTAAGTGGAAGCATCAATATGTTACTGTTGTTGAAGACTTCAGTTTCTGACAAAGCAGTATAGATAATGAGCAACAACAAAATCATACAACTTCAGTGTTGTCTAACCAGTATCAAACAGAAAATGACATTACAGTTACCTGCAGTACACTGTCTCAAGGAGATGAGAAACAAACTCACTCAAAAGAAAATGGTCTATTGAGAAGGAACTAGGATTCTGGTTAGTAGGATTCTTTACAAAGCTTTCAAAGTTACTTCCATATTTCTTTAGAAAGACAAAAATGCATTGTCATCTGTCAAGCGGAACAAATAGGACCTTAGTGATTCAGTAACAGTTGCACTCTCCTGGCAGATATTAGCTTGTTTAAGGCAGGGAAGATCAAAGGACGCAACTGGATGTCAGCAGGGAAAAAAAAAAAAAAAAGGTCAAAGTTATTTATTATTTCAGCATTCCCCTATCTTTATTTGTTCTTCTACAATTTTCATTGTTTTGTGCAACAAGATGGAGGTCTTCCTGAAACAGAGCAGTCAATAATTCAATGCATTGGGGTTTTTTGCAGTACAGGCTCTCCTGTAAGTTCAGAAACCCACCAGAGCAACAGGTTCCCTATTCTTAAGAGTATGTGAAATACAAAGTCCCACAAAGTCATTCAGTACAACAGAATAAAAGCCACAGGAGAAGCAAGTATTCATTAGCAATGAATTAGAAAAAGCATCAGAATGAACAGGAATCATTGGCATGGCAGAAATCTAATATAAGAATATTGATATTTGTTTTGAAACTATAGAAAATCCAGGGTTAGTGTTAACTGGCAGCCATTTTCCATGCAGGTAAGAAACCTTTAAAAGGTGCACACACTGCTATCAGAGACTTCTTGCAGCTGTGGTAAATTTATTTAAGGTTTAAAGGTGGGTCGTTGGTTTTTTTTGGCCTGAGGAAATATCAAGAAATTACAGTCCTTATTGTGTAACTAAGTTATAGGGTTATTACTAATATGTCCTAAATGAGATCTTGCCCTAATCAAAACCTCAACAATTCACAAAATGTGACAGGAAAAAAAAAAAAAGGCAGATCTGTGCTATTCAAAGACAACTGATGCATAGACTCCCAATCCAACTTTACATGCTCTGGAAAGTGAAGAGAGACTGCTGCCAGAACGATGTCCTGCCCTGGATGATTAACACATGTCTCACAGATGACGTAATGCTAATATAGTTATATTGCTTTGTAGACCAAGTTACTATCACTTTGCAATATAATATAGGAATTAATTCAGGCGATAATTTAAATTCTTTCTATCATGCTTCTTGAGTAAGATAGGCATGCTTAGAAAGGCTTCACAGGAAATAAAAATGCTTGGTAATGTAGACTCTCCACTGTTGTTTTCTCATCCCAGGGTACAAATAGTTCTGACATCACTGGAACTGTCTGGACTGGTGACACAGTAGAGGACAGATCCAACACTGTGACACTGCACGTGGCACCACAAAGACTGTATTTCCTACAAGGAGGGTAGCAATCAGAGGCTGCCACACTCATCAGGGATGGCAGCAAAGACAGGATTATCAATGAAGACATTGAAAGCATTTTTCTCAGGGAAATACTCGTTTTATAAGCTAGAAGTGGACAAAACCCCAAGCTGCTTTGTCCAGTGAAAATGTGACATACCTGCAGATGTTCTCTGGCACTGGAATGCTGTTGCGCTGTTAACTGTTGGAACGTTCCCCTGAATAAGTCCCTGAGCATTGTTGAGGCATTAAAAAACTACAGGGACCATTCCCATTATTTAGTTTGCATCTATTTACCACTTCGTGGAAAGTATTATCTTACATGCAAGATACTCCAGGACAACTGGTCCAGCTGGCAATAATCTTGGGTGAACTTGATTTGTGTTTATAGCTAGAGCTCCTGGCTTTTAAGTGTGTTACAAGCACTGATTTGCAACCCGTTTGTTAGGTGTCAAAGTTCAAGAGCATTGCAGATTGTTATAAGCCTGGGCATGTCTCACTCTCAGCAGCTCCTGCATGACTTGAGCATGCACAGTGAGTCGCTGGGCACTTCTGACTCAAAGCAGTCAGGGAGCATCCGCAAGGCACAGAAGAAACATATTCCTGTTTCAGTGTTCAGTGAATTCAAATTCCTGAAAGCCAGCCTGGAAAGGCGATCTGGCATGCTGGCCAGGGCTTTAAAAAGGATACTTTTGCAATACAGTTCAGGTGATTTCATGGTGAACTGCTGACAAAAGTGGTGGCACCCCTCCTCCCACCTTTGCATTTCCACCTCCTTCTAGGCTTCTAGCTTGGCAATTGGTGTCTGCAAAAATCTTTTAGTTGTTTTCTGAAAGGCAAGAATCGTGTTGGCGCAGCTCCTGAGCCAGCACACGGGAAGCTGCAGGAGCGTATGGCCAGAGTAGAGAGAGGGAGATCACCTTTTTTCAGAAGTAGCCAGCCCCTATATTAATTTATCTGTACCATAGAAGTACACTCAAAGAGAATAAGGCAAAGCAGAAAAGAGGCAAATTGCTAATGGGACACTTGTCCTCACATATTCACATTGGCTATGGTGAAACTGAATCTATAGTGTATGTACATTATATGGTTAATTTATTTTTCTATTTTCCCTATTAATCTATGCTCTCCTTAAATTATTTTTATTTTGTACAATGATTCAGGGTTTGCAAAAGAAAGAATGCTTGCTGCTTATGACCACAGAAAAATATTTCATTTTTCACAAGTTTTTATGAAGATTTCAGTTCATTTTTTCCACATTTAGATGCAAAAACTCAAGTATGGTCTTGTAAATATTTGAAATCAGCTAATTTTGGCAAATAATGATTTATGTAATTACTATTAAAATTATTTGACTCAATTCTGTAGTGACACTGTTTATTTTTATTAGGAGAAAATTATTGTTCTCTACTATATCCTACTCAATTAAGAAAATGGAACTAGCGTATACTGTTAAATTCAATAACCAAAAATTATAGGCTTAGTGACAGAAAGATCAATAATATATCATCTATAATATAAAGACATGTACATTATACTTTTTTTTCTTTAGAAATAAAGGTAGTTTCACATACATTTTAAAGGGCTGCTGGAGACAAAATATTATGACTGACAGATCAACTCTTTGCATTAATATAGCAGCAATTCCTGTATGTCTATGTTTATGCTTTTCAGAGAAAGACTGAATATGAGTAAGTCAAATTACAAAAATATTCCTCATCATATCAGTACGATCATGGAAAGACTTGTTCTGCTATTGAAGAAGAAAATTTCTTGTGCTTGCTTTCCACCATCATGTGGTCACTGCTCATTAACCAAAAGAGCTCCAAAGCTGTAGCATCAATTAAAGTCTGAAAAATCTGCACACCCAGAAAGTACATGCCCTGCACCCATCACCAGTAGTCACTGCCAATATTTTAGTATTCCAAATTATGAAATAAATATTTGTATAGCATTCCACCTTAACAACAGCTTCCACAGCTTAAATGTACTGCAATAAAAATTCTCGTATTTCAGTCCTCAGACATGAAAAACTGCTAGAATGTCTTTTCTAATGTAGTCTGGGCTCTGACACATAGTATACATCAACAAATTGTCTGAAAGTGAATGGAGAAGTTACTGTTTTCATGCAAAATTTTATCCTGCAATGTTCACAATTCTGGTCTGAATGTAAACTAGTTTATATTCTTCTATGTTTCACTGAATCACTTTTTTCTTATAGTGATCCACTGAATGTTTGTGTATGGTCCTGGAATGTATTTACAGAGGTAAGAATTTTAGGGCAAGTATCTAGAATTTACTTGAACAGGTGTTTTTTCTTGAGTTTATGCCATAAATAGTTTGTATTCACATTAGAAATGAAATGCGAATGAAATTCAATCCTATAATGTAATTTAGGTATTTTTAATGATATTAAAGCGGTTTTGGGTGAAATATAGAATCTAAGTTTGCCCAGAAGACTGAAAAGTCTGTCAAGTTATATATTGGATATTATACAAAAATGGTTGGTTATCAGTCTACAACATATCTTGAACAACTGATGACTTGTAAAGATATCTCCAACATTACTGCATGGCATCCAAGCTCCAAATATTTCCAGCACACAAAACACAACTTCACCAGTGCAAATTCTAGTTTTGTGAATTTGGACACAGTTTATGCTACCAGTCAGTTTGATCCGCTTTTCTCACATAGTATTAACTTACTGTTCGTTGTTTGTGATCAAATAATATAACAGGAACTCATAGACGAAAAATAAAATCTCAGTTACAAACCTAGCTCTGCTCTGGGACAGAACTGTACACTGAGCACAGGTGGCTACTTATTTTATCCAAAGTGTCCAAACTGCGTTAAGCCACCCTTGATAAAACAGAATGGACTTCATCTAAAGTGACACATCTGCATGACAGTGTCCTCACTTAAATCAACGTAAAATCAATATGATTATTCATGAACAAATTTCACCAATGCTAAATAAGTTAATTATTTACTATTAAAAATGTCTGAACTCCAGCAAAGCTGAATGATTTTTTAATTTTTTCAAGCACTCAGTTTCTCTGTTTTGAATAAATTAACTGTTGTTTTATTCAGCCATGCAGTCAGTAGCATCTACGGATATGCTGCAACACCTCTAGCCAAAGGAGCATTTGACTACTTTTGCTCTCTTGGGTGAAAGCTCACGAAGGTAAACAGAGTAGCCTTACAACTTTAAACATGTTCTAGATAAAATGTTTGTTTTACAGAATAGAGAAATAATATATACATTTGCTCTTCATGCACTCTTCCTTTAATAGACAAAACAACTCCAAAACCATATTTGTCAAAAAAAAAAAAAAAAAAAAAAAAAAAAAAAAAAACAGGCTCTTGTAAATTCCTATCAAAGGGCATAACTTTTCAATAAATGGTTAAGAGACAAGACTACCTGACTCTATATTTATTTTTGCCTAAATAAGTTAAAATAGCATCAACCTGGAGTTGTCCAATAAAAAAAAAAAAAAAAAAAAAAAAAGAGAGAGAGAGAGAAAAAAAAAAAGGTTATATTAACTTATATAGTAACAGTAATAAATAAAGCAGTGCCCGAAGCTTAGAACATGCTACAAGAACCCTGGAAACAGCCACATCCTTCCAATATCTCATATTTACTAGATTTTATAAAGTCCTCTAAACATGCTAATCTTGCAATAAGGTTTGCAAGTCAATACATCTGGCCTATGCAGGACAGATATGAGGGCATGAGTAATTTACCTCATATTTTAGATCAGTTGTTTAATAGTTTCAAGTCACCAGTTTTCTCTTTCCTATGACAAAGCAGGTCAAATAACATATCTTTTCTGATTGAAACTACAGCACCACCAACTTGAATTCTGAATCATTTTCTCAAGTAAAGTTTCTTGTGTTGCTTAAAAACACGACTCAGAAAGAAGCAATCAGGAGAGAATAGGGTGTGAAAGAATCTCAGTGTGAAACTGTAACCTTATCTCAAAGAGCACACATAGGATCACAACAACCAACCTCCATAAGACATTCCTGCCTTTAAATCAGAAACGGATGGAACAGCATTCATTTTTGTCAAAATTGGGGCCAGCAGCTAAAGGCCTGAAAACACTGCCAAAGATACCCCCTCTTCAAATGACTGGGTGATGCATATCAGCAACTAAGTGGCCAATAGTGGCTGTCACTGTGTAACCCTAACTGCTTTCCAGAATCTCTGAATTCCGCATGTATTTTTTAAATCTAGCTACATATTCTGATCTTGCTCCAATTACAGCCAGTCACTACATAATTACAAATTATGCCAATTGAAAAAGCATTCAATTGAATCACCTCTATTTTAAGGGAATCAAGTTTAACAAGGCAGCATTTTAGATGCAGTCACAAAATATCATAAAACAACTTTTATATGTATACGAGATCTAGAGCATTACGAACAAGTTAAGATGTTATTTAATAGTCTTAAATATCTACATCTACGTGCTTACAAACTCATTTTTGTTTTCTTCTTTGTTCCATCAGTGTGCTGTACAGACAAGAGTTCTGAAGAAAAAAGTAAGCAGAGCCAGTTGGGATGGCTGGCTTCATCCATATTACCTATGAGTGACAGTTGAGCAAATCTTCATTATTGCTTTACTGCCTTCCAGACAGTCTTGCGAAAGCTTGTGTCTTTCCCTGAGTATAACACCAAGTCGAGTTAGTGCTCCCTGCTTTGGTGACCACAGAAGTACATTCAGACCTATGAAAAAATACCATATAATCCACATAGTAAACAGTCTGCTATATTTACACTTAACAACAGTCTTTTCAAGTGCAATTCTGTAGCCTAAATATATCCATTTCATGTCATTTGAGACACCGTAGTCTATACAAGACACTACGCGAGGCTGTTATATATAACACAGTAGTTAGAGGAGACCTATAACCTCTAGAGCAGCTATATGTAGACAATCAGTAGTTATACTTCAGGATCCATTGATACACATAAATATATACACACACATACATATATACATATCTACCCAAGAGGATTTCATTAGGGGATAAAGGCTATAAATTTTCTATTCATGCACTTACGAAAAAGCAGCAAAAGGTGAGTCAGAATAATTTGCCAGTTTAGCTTACATACAAAAAAGATGCAAAAGTATCATTCATCATAGAACTCAACTCACTTTAAGAATTGCTCTGCCAGCATGATCCAAAGGCATTCCTATATATTTTTCTAAAAAATACTATCACTTTCATATTTCATGTTTGTACTGTCGTGTGACCTACTGTGTTCTGAAACTGATATAGCTAGTGTGGATTGTGTTTCCATGTGGCATTAAAGTCTGTCTTCTAGCATATGCTTTATTACCACTTTCTATATGGAACTCAAAATGAATTTCAAATATATTCTGTTTATTTAACTCATACCTTATACTCATTAAAAACAATACAAGCTTTTAAAAACATGAATTGATCAAAGTACCCATCCACCTTTAAAAAAAAAAAAAAAAAAGTAACATTTAAATATTTTTAAAAATGCTTTGGTTTCAGATATCCATTATTATCTTTATAAATTGAATTTGTTTTCTTCTTGTATTATCAATACATTTTACTTTCAAAAATGGCAAATTTTGAAAAAATTCAAATTGAATTCTGGTATAGAGCTCTTTCCTGTGGCCTTTTCATTTCATGAATCAAAGGCAGAACTGAAGAATTAATTTTGCTTTTCCAGGCTATTGTCAATTTTTTACATTCAATTATTCACTTTGATACATATTTCCTTTGGAGATTTACTGATTGTCTACAACAGACCGAAAGATATGATATCTGAGGTCCCCAAAATGAACACAAGTATAGTGTTTGAGGATCCAAGGAGGATCAAATCTACTAACCTTACATAATTTTAACTAAGTATGCGAAGGAATGTGAACATAGGATAGACAGGGGTAACTCTGTGAAAAAGTAAGACAGTACCTAGTTCAAAACTGATACCTAACTTTGGATTTTTAACTCCGTAATTTTGCCTAAATGGGTATGCAGAACTCATTGCAAGACCTATGAATATCCACAGTGGTTCAGATTCAGGATCCCTATAGCTCAGTATCCTGCCTTCAGCAATGTTGGCTACAAATTGAAATTCTGCGAAGAGAAGGAACAGGGCAAGTATATGTGGCATTTCTCCTCTGTATTCCGCTAGCTTCTATTTTCTGTTCACAAGATTTGTTGAGTCTAATCCAATTATCTACTCAGTAACACTCAATGGAACTCTCTTGCAAGTAATTTTCAGTCTCTCTTCAACTTGCCTAAACTACTTGTATCCACAACAGCTTTTGTCAAGGAATTTCACAAATCCCTCTTTTGTGGGAAGTTACCTTCTCTTGCTTGTTCTGAATCTTGTTTCTTGAAGCTTCACCATGTGGTCTAGGAATAATTCTCTTTTTGGAAAAAATACTTGACACTCATCTGTTCCCTTAGTTAGAACCAAAACTGGAATCCAAAAAAGACCCATCAAATCAACTCTTAAGACTCCTGGAGGAACCTCAAGTCATTAAAAATCTCCTCACTTTGTCTGGATATAATAGCTTTTCTCTTTTGGCATACCACAGAAGCTCCTTTAGCAGCTGGCTGCCCAGTTTCATGACTAAGGCAGACTGAGATACGAAAAAGAGGTAGAATAGCATTAAAATCCTCTATGGGCAATTTGGAAGGAGTGCTCTGAGTATGCCTAACACATGTAGCACAACTAAAAGAGAAGCCTTAACAAAAGTTGTCTGTTTATTTTATTTTAAGTGATGAAAGTATAAGCAGAATGTCGTGCTTTGACTCAGCAGATAGCTAAGTTCCACACAGTTATTCACTCACCCTCCCCCCTCCCCAAATGGGACGGGGGAGAGAAGTAGAGAGATATGCAGTAAAATGCGTGGGTTGAGATAAATGCTACTTACTAAAATAGTAAAGAGAACAAAAGAAATAACAGTACATATATATACAAAGAGGATACGCAGAGCAAAGGCTCACAGCCAGTGGCGACCCTTCCTCCCAGCTAGCCCCTTTCGTAACGAAGAAGCACCCGGAAACCCAACCAACCAATCACATGATGTTATATGGGATGGAATAGCTCTTTGGTCAATTTGGGTCAGCTGCCCTGGTCCTGTCCCCTCCCAGTTCCCAGCTCCATATGCCCCCCTTAACTATTTCACTGGCAGAAGAATGCAGAAGTGAGTTATGTCCTCGGCTCCATTCAACACTGCCAGGATGTTATCAGTATCTCTGAGGACACAAGATAGCTTCATACTAGACATTACGAGAAGCGTAACTTCTGTTAGAAACTAAGACACAGAAGCAAGACTGTAGCCTTGTGGTTAGAGTTTTCACTTGGGAAAAAGAAAACTTAAATTTTGCTCCTCCTCACAGAATAATTTGTGTTTTATTCAAAGTCTATTTTCATATAAAACTCACAAAATAAGTTTTAGAATGAACACTGTAAGGAATGTGCAGCTTCCAAAGGACAGGAAGACTAAAAATTTCACTTGGTGTCTATTTGAACTCTAATAGCTTTACGCAAATTATATGTGCTATGGATGATCCATAGTACCAAGACATAAAAGTAGACTCAAAAACCTGCTGTGGACAGAATATGTAGCCACCTCCTGCACACACTATGGCACACTAATTTTCTGCCTGTGAAAGCGACAGAGCCTGAAAAAAAAAAAAATGCTCTTAGATCATTAGATCAAAATCATTAGATACAAAATAAGATTTTTATTTCTGATACATCGTTTCTTGAACATATATTTAAGTGTGTAGTCAAATAAACAATTTCTACATTCTCATTAGAGTCCTAGATGACAATATTACTAACATATGCAATTCTTCCTTTCGAAACATAGAAAGGCATTTAACAAGTGTTCTCATATGGTCTTGGGAGAGGGGTCAAGGTATTATATTTACATCAATTACAGTGTTCCAACTGAAAAACAGAAAGTATTTTTCACCAGAGTATTTCTCATCACTAATGACTAGTTTCCTGCCAAAACTACCAGGATAACTTGAATATTTTGGTAACTAACAAATACAAAGGAATTCTAAAATGAATCTGCCACATCACTCAGAGTTTATCTTAGTTTTATATTTGTATATGTAATTGCAGACCTTGGTTGATATATCATAAAATCAGTAGTCCAGACCTACAATACCATAAAAAAGAATGATGAGGTTGGTGTTAGTTTGATTACTTTTCCTCACTAAAGTACACTGCAGTAATTCATTAAAAAAAATTGTCCATGAGTTTTCTGTGTCTGACATACTCACTTCCTTATATGAGGTTGAGACATACATCCTGTATGTAATAATCCACCTAACGTCACATCACAATTTATATGCTAGTACAAAGCACTGTTCACAAAACAGTGTTTTAAATAACAATGTTTTAAATAACAGTGTTTTAAATAATAAATACTAAATATCAGCAACATCTTTCTCTGTACAACACTGGGGAATTGCAGTTTGTCCAACACCATTTTCGTAATAAAGCAGGCTAAAATTTAGAAAAGAAATAATGGTTTCTAGCTTCTTGATCCAACTATGCAGCTTTTCCTCACTGAATATCATCCATCAGTAAAGTATAAAACTCAAAACCACATCTCTGTATAACATAATTTTGTAGGATCCAAACTCCTGACAAAACAAAGAAATCTGAAGCTGATATAAAGCAACTTTTGACAATCGGAAGCTATGTAATTAATATTCCTGCCAGCCAACTTTGCAATCATATCCTTGTTGCCCAAAGGTGGTAAATATGTATGGGAATGGCTTCAGTTAAGCAGAAGTGAAAGCACTGGAGAAGATACCACTGTACCGTAATCCAGAGATCTACCAGCATTTCACTGGAGGTTCTGCAACTAAACCAGGTGTAACTACGCTGAGAAGTAGTAAGATTAGTCAAAATGATTTGTAAATCACTCTAAGTGGTTAAATAAATAAATAAATAAATGTTTTCCCCTAAGAGATATTTTCCAGTTGTGTGATTTTCTTATTGTGGCTACTTAGCAACAGCAATTATTTTCTATACAAGAATCCTCCTGGTACATTGAAAGAGCCCCAGGCAGACTACTATATACAATATTCATTATTCTGAGTGAAAAAGTGGGGGAAAAAGGTACTGAGTTCAAAATAAGTCCTAACTGTTTGACAATTTATGCAAAATATCTTTTTCATATACTCCAGACACAGACTTCTTTCCATTATTAGTCACGTATGGCTTCTCTCTCTCTAAGGAAAAAAAAAGAAAAAGAGAGAGAGAGAGAGAAAGAAAAAAAGAAAAAACGAGAAGTTCTAAAAGTCTGTAAATTATTGACATCAGCTTATTGGCACAGCTTTCAGCTATATTTGGAGGCACAATGCAGTTCAACAGCTCTGCAACCATTTCACGTACTATTTACTATAATCCTAGTTGGAATAAACAGTTCGACATCAAAAATGTTGAATACTCACCTTCCCTAATGTGTCTAAGGATACCATCAGCAGTGGTACTTTGGGAACCAAAATGTAATGTTTAGAAAACACAGACAGAACCATATTACTTCATCATCAAAACATAGAATCATAGAAACACTAGGTTGGAAAGGACCTACAAGATCATCTAGTCCAACCGTCCTCCTATCACCATCCCTACCCACTAAGCTACTAAATCATATCCCTTAGCACCTCATCCAGACGCTTCTTGAACAGCGCCAGGGATGGTGNATCTGCTCCATAACTTTCCCTGATACCGAGGTCAGACTGACAGGCCTGTAGTTCCCCGGACCAACCTTACAGCCTTTCTTGTAGATGAGAGTCACATCGGCAAGCCTCCAATCTTCTGGGACCTCTCCAGATAACCAGGAATGCTGATAGATGGTGGAAAGCAGCTTGGCAATCACCTTCGCCAGCTCCCTCAGCACCCTCGGGTGGATCCCATCTGGTCCCGTGGACTTGTGGCAGTCCAGATGGAGGAGCAGGTCTCTAACTGTCTCAGTGTGAATCACAGGGGGTGTATTCTGTGCTCCATCCCAGACTTCCAGGTCAGGGCAAAAAGTACCCCGAGGATAGCTGATCTGGCTATTAAAGACAGATGTAAAGAAGGCGTTGAGAACCTCAGCCTTTTCCTTATCCTCAGTGGTCAAACATGCCTATTGCAAGAACCATACCACTCTATTATCAAAATTTTTCTCTTGCAACACCAAATCTATTTCTTGTTTATTATAATTTAGTATCATTGTGGTTACTCAAAAGTGTTAATTAAAATCTAGTTGTAGTGTTAAGCTCCATCTGCTCTCTCCTACTCTGTTCGTAGATTGGTTGGAACATATCCACACTACAAAAAAATGTCCTGTAAACATGGTATTTCTGATTAATACAAAAAGGGGTACGGAAAAATAGGAAGATGTCTTGCTACTCTGTAAAACCTGTGAACCCAGTTCAGTGAAATCTCAAAGCTTAAACCTCTGTGAAAGTAACTCAAAGCTATTACCAAGATTTCAAACTTGGATAAGATAGTTCTTTCACTCTCATACTTCTTTTCCAGATTTCAAGTAATTTTTGTATTCTTTTTCAACTTTTCAACATCCTTTTAAAAACATAGACAAAAGAAACCATATTTTCTGTGCTGGTATACTTAGAGTGCTCTTCATTCTTTATGCTCTTTCCCTGTTTCAACATCCAAGGATTACATTAGCTATTTTTGTCATAATACTGCACAAGCAGATCATGGCTGCTTGGTTCCCTCAATATTCTTTCCAAAGTCATTGTTTCCTGAGGCATAGGATAAAATTTTATAAAAGCATACATACAATATTCCCTTGGCTCATCGTATGATTCATCCTTAGGGCTCAGCTTCCCTGATTGGCTACAGTGCCACACTTCTAAGCTCATTCCTGGGATGCCTGCTGGAGGCATCCAACCAGTTCAGGCTGCAGTACAACTGCAAATTCTGCATTTCCCAGTGAGCACAAGCACAGCTGAATTCCCCATTTGTTATAAGATCCTCTTCAGTTAGAAAAGGTGAATGCATACCATTTTAATTTTCCCCTTCCAAAGCATCTCAGTCCTTCCAGACTCAAAAGGACTTCCATTTTCTACACCAGCAATCAGCATATAAATGACAATGAAAAACATATAGGAAACAGCACATTGCTTTAAGCTGATTCACTATGATATCTTTGAAGACAGTAGTAGCTTGGCTTCAAAAAAAAAAATTGGAATTTTTTAAGATCTCAAAAATGAAAACTAGGAAACAACTGTGGAACGAGTGGTGTTGGTTATAAAAGAAGTTTGATTGAACTTGAATAAAGAGCATTCTCTAGATAAAAACTGCAAGAGGAAGAAATGCGTGTAATAGCAGATAAAAACTGGCACTCGACTGAAAATGCATCACAACCAGTACCATTTGAAATACAAATTCTGGAGTAAAAAAAAATAATAATAATAATTTAATTGTCCACTTAATATAACAGAAGTACCATTGTTTTTGTATAAAAACTCATGATAATTAAGCTAAATTAGAATAAAGTAATTTTATTAGGGTGGATAGGAATGGAGCAGGGAAAACCACCCATGCAAAGGCTTCGATGAAGTGACTGTGAAATGTAACAGCTATTTCAGTAAGATTTCCCAGTGTAAATAAATTCACAGAAAGTACAACAGAGAAAAATGTTCTCAGTGATCCATTGTAGGAAAGTAATGAAGCAGAAAGTGCTACAACTTGGAGCAGTGGGGTTGCAAATAAAAAAGCAATAAGTTGAGTTATTTCATATAGGAAAATGGGCAACTGTCCAAGGTAAGAATAGGTAGGTGTAATTTACCTGTGCTGTGCTTACCTTTGATTTCACCACTGAAAAAGCTATCTTGAAGGATTTACTTTTAGGATATTCTTATCATAGCGTATTGCAGGAAATGGGAATGTCATGAAGTCTGATAGGTTTCAAAATCAGTATACGGAGATAAAATGTTATAAAATTTGAGAAATCATTTCAGGAATTAGCTATTAAATTCTAATTGCTATTACTCTGTTAGTTTTATATTCAGAACTGAAATATTTGGGCAATGGGTGTCAACCTCTATTTGGACAGAGAAGGGAGGGGCTAAGTGATAGAAAAATTCTTGTTAACCTGACATCTGGTTTGTAAAAGGAAACTCCTACATACAGATTAAGTGAATGTCCTAAGAATACTGATCTGAATCAACAGCTAATTTGAAGCAAAAAAAAAAAAAGTCTCAGTGACTACATTATAAAATATACCCTTTTGTAGTGTTTCCAAAAGAGAAAGCAAACGTTAACAAGCATAAAAGCAATGAAGACTTCACAAAGAGTAGTCAGCCAACAGACTTGGATATATGCCAAAAGTCTGAGAAGAAAAATTGAATGGAGAGCAAGGATTTGTACAAATTCAAAACTGTTGAATAAAGCAATGAAATTAGGAAGATTTACATTTTCTGCATTACATGAGCTATGTCTTGAAATTAACTGAAGCCTGTGTTTTTTTCCCACTCAATACTCTCGTTGGTTTTGGCAGATATGTCTGCTCGATTACAATGTTGAATTAACATCATGTATAATATCGCTCAGAAGAGTGTTTCTTCAGCAAACACCATTTGGAATTTCCTATCTCATAGAAAAAAATGTCTGAATTCTGGACTGCAGTAGTAAAACGAGTGTTAACATCATCTTCATGAGCTAGAGGTAAATCAGGTAGCCATCCATGGTTCTAAAGAGAAAATCAGTTTAGCACAGGTGTGCTACCTTGCCACTGACAAACAGCGTCTCCCAGGTAGAAATTGCCGTGGGATACCCTGGAACTCCCTTTGAAACAAGATACCAGCTTCATCCTCACAGTACATGACTGGTTCATTAAGGTAGGCAAAGACATGTACTCCACTTTGTCACTCTGAAAGACACATTTGCAGGTAACTGCATATAACACCTTTTCCACAACAATACAGCAACTTTTATTTCCAAAGCTCTGACATTTCAGATTACTTTCAGAATGTTGGCATGAAGCTTACACAGAGAGAGGTCGAACAAAAATGATCAGAGAGCTAAAACACCTCTCCAACAAAGAAAGGCTGAGAGAGCTAGGGTTGTTTAGCCTGAAGAGGCTCTGGGGAGATCTTATAGTGGCCTTTCAATACTTAAAGGAGATTTATAAGAAAGATGGAGGGAGGCTTTTTACAAGGCCCTGTGGTGATAGGACATGGGGTAGTTGTTTTAAACTGGAATACAGTAGATATAGACAAGACCAAAGAAGAAATTCTTGTCTGGTAAGGCATGGGAACAGGTTCCCCAGAGAAGTTGTGGATGCCTGGATGTGTTCAAGGA
The DNA here is from genome assembly GCA_013396635.1 of Penelope pileata. Taxonomy (NCBI): domain Eukaryota; kingdom Metazoa; phylum Chordata; class Aves; order Galliformes; family Cracidae; genus Penelope; species Penelope pileata. Next base: position 175,857 of record WBMW01003135.1, on the reverse strand, counting down.
CAGGTTGGTTGAGGATTTGGACAACCTGATCTATCAGGAGGTGTCCCTGATCATGGCAGGGGGGTGGAAATAAATGGTCTTTAAGGTCCCTTCCAACCCAAGCTATTCTATGATTCTATGATGTACAAACCTGGCAACAAAACTTGATTCTCTTGCAACCATGTTTTGGGCTGATATCTTTTTCTTCATTTCAAAATTGGACAGTTCTGCCATCTTCTTAACTACCAATAACTAACTCTTGGCATCTAGCCATTCCTTATCTCGTATGTCTCCCAGGCCATCCCTTATTCGCACTCCCAGTAATACACCACAAGAGAAGGATACTACCACTAACTCAGAAATCCTCTGAGCTGCAGACTGATGAATATGGGGGGAATATTCTTGGGTAAATGTCACAACAAACAGTCTATTATGTTCTTAACTATACATCCACTTCAATCACTTTTGGAGGCAGGACATTTGGCTACATAAACATTTGGCCTGACACAGGGTAGCTGTTTTTTCCTTCTTGGAGTTCGCTTGAATCAGATTGTGCTTGCTTAACCTCACTTCAGTTTCTGATATGAAATCAAATGTATTTGATCTCATGAATTCTAGGACAGTGAGGTATAAGTTGACTGCAGCTACTTAAGTAGTTCATGAATGTTCTACACCCATTGATGAAAATCTGTAGTAGAGCAGCATTTCTAAAATGTCAAATATATGGGCAAGATTCAGCAAACATATACAATGTATTTTTAAGTAGTTAATCAATAAAAGAGATCTCGAACTAGAGAAATGTGCCATGAAGCCTCTATAACAACCATAGAATTCACTCTTGCAGATATACGCTTGTAACCTTTACTCTCCTTGGAGCACGGGAAGAGTCTTCCCTCTACTTTCTTATTTTGTTGAAAATAGACATGTTCCCACAAAGTTCTGAGCCATTTTCCAAAGGGAATCCTCTCTAAAGAAAGTATAAGGTATAAAAGTGTAAAAGAAAGTGTAAACAAATCTTCCCAGAAGGGTTTAAAAGTTGCCATTACTTCCAAGTGATTATTACCAGTAGTTAAAACATTTAACAAAAGTTGCATATAATCATAAAGGTCAGAAACAATGTCGCAAACAAAAGAGCAATATAGACTCAGCTTCTGAGGCCCCTGCTAAATCCAGTCAACTCCCGTAGCTCATTTCCACAGCTACAGGTGACAGGCAGCCCAAAGTGACCTGCGGTCATAATGACATTCTCACTTTTAAGAGGACAGAAGACATAACCGCTTCATGTTTGCAAACAGTGCTGAACACTATGATTAAAATTAAACAAGGGCAAGTGTTAAGTTAAGAAAAGTTAAACCAGGAGCATAACAATGTGCGGCTACATGAGCTTCTGAACACAGGAAAGCAAAATGACAACCCATCTTATGAGCTCCCTTTGTACGGCGAACAGGACAGACATATCCAAACGGGGTCTGCTCACCCTTGAGCAGACAGGAGCATAAACACCTCAAAACTAAAACAGGATATTCACCCCACAAAAGGCTGTGCAAAATCCACACTTCTTAATTGTCCTTTTGGACTTATCTAAACAAGTTTTAATGTTATATTCACTACCACGATTGATGTCTGGCCATCTTTTGAAAGTGCCCATGCTGATCCAAGCTATATTTTACTTACCTCTCATCTAGTCTCTGTCCTAGCTGTCTCTTCCCATCTCTGTCCTCTCCATTGCTGTTTTCCCCAAGTTTTCATCACTTTATTTTCCTCATACCCCCAACAACAAAAAAAAAGAAAAAAAAATCCCACAAAAAAAGAAGAAAAAAAGAAAACACTAGAACTCTGAGGAAGCAAAGGATTAGTAGAAGAGTTGTATCTTCTTCCTGGTGGAAAATGGGAAGCAAGTTTAACTCTTGAATGAAAATAAAGTTTTTCATCAGCCCATAAGTTCTCACCAGATGAAGCCCCACAGACTCCTACCTACTACTCATGGATTCCCAACAGAATATGTTAAAATCAGGAATGCACATGCAATATTTGCACTGCTTTGCAAGCATCAGTGGTGGAAACAGTTGAAAAATATCTGTCTGTCTATCAATGCAGAATATCTAAGTTGTATAAATGGTTTAGAGCAGCTTAGGCAAAATGTTTTTACATATGATATGTACGATTTATGTAAAGAATGACAGAAAGGCAGATACTGTTCATCAGTACTGATCAATACTTACAAACAGTCTGTAGGCAGCACTCGTAATATTGACATGAAAGGTGATAGGATTATTGTCACTATTCAGTTACTAAAGCTCAGCAAAGGCAATAGAGAATCATATTTTTATTTCAACATCTAAAATGGATCAAGGTTTATTAAAAAATAAGCTGAATACAAATCATCTTACCTTTTAGTGATATAATTCCATTCTCTCTATATGGTTGTTTTTCTGACCTTTGCTCAAGTAGTAAGCTCCCCCTTCATCCTTCAGGCCTTTTTTCAGTTTGTTCCCTTTAATATGTAATCACAATCCCATGCAAACTGTAGTAACATCTCAGACGTTCTTGCAGCAATAAAATGATATCACTAACAAAAAGTTTCTAAGAATATTCATGAAGTAAAGAGAAGACCCATGGTCAATATTATGTTAATACTTTCTTGCAAGATACAAAAAGACGGATGGAGATTTGCTGTCTCTGCATGTTAGAAGAAAAGTACAGAGAAAGAACATTTCCTTTTCCTCTTAAAGATCATCCTTCCTAATCTAAGGATCAAAAGAAGACTGAAGCAGTGTTTTTTGGACATAAGGTGGTTAGAAAACTCTTATGCATACTCTTATGCACATATATATAGTTCTTCTTAGATTTCTGAGGGCACCCTAGAAATCAATTTGTTTTGATCCTTTCTTTTTCCCTTTGTCATTTCCCACAAACAAGATGCCATTTCACCAGATGATAACGTCCAAGATAACACCAGCTACAGATGTAGATGAACTTTCCCCAGCATTTTGAACCATTTTTAATCTCAGAGTTGATTAATTTAATTGAATGCTGTATTACCTGAATAATGCAAGTAACGTATAATGCTAAGAAAGATGTGCAGCTGAACTGGAGACGGAGGAAAAATATTAATTCCTATAAAACAAGTTGAGGAACAGGACTTCAATGGTGGTATTTCCTGAATGCTCCCAGTACTCAGAATAAGGAAGAGAGGAAGAGAACAAGATTTAATGTTTTCTTCAGAATATGGCAGAAAGAACAGAGATTCAGACTCATCAGGAATCAGTTGCTTCCTCCTAAAAAAGAAACCTGCAGCAGAAGAAAACAGGAAACAAGCTGCTGTTACTACAGAACTTGTGTTTTGAGGGACTTAATCTTCTCAAATTAATATCTTTTTCGTGTGCTTCCCCTGAAATGTTTCACTTAATGCTGACAAAAGTGATTTGGATTGTTTTTGTTTGGGAATTCTGTTATCAAAGAATTAATCAGATTAGTGTGGCATACTCAACATTTGGTAGATTAGTATTTAATTTTAATCCACTGTCCCCTTACTGCCCAGTTTTTAATCCCTTTTTCCTTCAAAATGTGTTCTAAAGCTTAGCATATAATTGAAGTCAGACTGTAGTAAACCACTCACCACTTAGTTTTTCAAATAACAGATACTGTCTTTGATAATATTCAAAGTATTTACTTGACAGACAATAAAAATTTGGGGTTTGAAATCTCAGGAATAATTTCTCCCAAATGATTTCATCATTCTAATTTAAATACACTCAACATTAAGCTTTGATTTCACCTTTAGTTGTTTCCATATCCAAACACCGATTCTTTTCAGCTTCATGCCTGTATCATAAACTATTACTGAAAATCCAGACAAAGGGGTTATTTAGTCATATCTAAACTATTTCCAACAATGTCTTCATCTTCAGAATACTTAAGAGGAGATCACAGAATCACAGAATTGCAGGGGTTGGAAGGGACCTTCAGAGATCATCGAGTCCAACCCTCCTGCCAAAGCAGGCTCCCTACATTAGGTGACACAGGTAGGCATCCAGACGGGTCTTGAATATCTCCAGAGAAGGAGACTCCACAGCCTCCCTGGGCAGCCTGTTCCAGTGCTCTGTCACCTGCACTGTGAAGTTCTTACACGTATTTGTGTGGAACTACCTATGTTCCAGTTTGTGGCTGTTTCCCCTTGTCCTGTCACCACACACCACTGAAAAGAGTCTGGTCTCATCCCTTTGATTCCCACACTTTAGATATTTATGAACATTGATAAGTTCTCCTCTCGATCTTCTCTTCTCCAGGCTGAACAGACCCATTTTGATCAGCTTTTTCTCATAAGGGAGATGTTCCAGGCATCTTTGTTGTCCTCCGCTGGAGTCTTTCCAGGAGGTCCCTGTCTTTTTTGTAGTGGGGAGCCCAGAACTGGACACAGAACTGTAGGTGAGGCCTGACGAGGGCAGAGTAGAGGGGGAGGATCACCTCCCTCTACCTGCTGGCAATGCTCTTTTTAATGCACCCCAGGATACTGTTGGCCTTCTCAGCCACCAGAGCACACTGCTGGCTCATGGCCAACCTGTTTTCCACCAGAACACTCAGGTCCTTCTCTGCAGAGCTCCTCTCCAGCAGGGCATCCCCCAACCTGTACTGATGCATGCAGATGAGAATTTAGAGCTGCTATTTATGCTTCAGGTTTATATTTGAATATATACAGTGCCTTCTAATGCTAAGTCCTCAGAAAAATAAGTTCTCAAAAGTCTCTAAATTCCACAAACATGGAGCGTCCAATTTTTATCTGCTCTATGACCTTTAAAATAAAAATAATACTGCCTCCTTGGCCTCAGTAGTTTTGTAATGATATTTTATATTAACCAACCAAAGACTCCTAAAGAATTATTGTAATATTTTCATAGCTATATTCAAAATAAGAATTTTACCATATATTATGTAATGGTGTTGATATGTGGAATAGTTGTTCATGAGTAACGCAACTTGTATTCTGTACCTGAAGAAGAGATATGAAAGCTGCTCTGAAAGTAATGCCTCCTCTCATGTTGGCCCACAACATCAGAGGCGGGTGTTGGTAGGATGGTAGTAGAGGTTGAACCTTCCTGCCAACAGTCCATTACATGTTGTTGTCATATGACAGATGGCAGCAGAGGGGCAGTCTGACAAAATGGCATCTGACATGGAAGTGCAGATGAAGCAAAGGTGTGGAATTTAATTCCTCCATACGGAAAAAATAGCACCCGTTGACCTTAACCAATGCTTGCTGAACATTTATGGAGGCTAAACAGTGGATGTGAGCACAGTGGGATGGTGGGTAGTAAATTTCAGCTGTGGTGACAGTGGCAGTGTGCCATCTCCACTGGTGCAAATTTTTGTGAGAAGGGCATGCAGGCTCTTGTTCATTGCTGGTGAAAATGCATAGCTAATGGTGGTGACTACATTGAAAAAACCATGTTTTGTAGCTGATAATTTTCTCTATCAATTAGTGTTATTGTACTCTTTGTATCTGTTTTAGTTTCCACGGAAATAAATAAGGGGCACTACTTTTGGAACAACCTACATAGAAATATCACATAAATAAATAGTAAATAATTATAACTCTATCGTGTACTGTGTATATACAAGCAAGCTGAATTAAGAATGAAATAGCAGTTCTTACAAATTTTGCAATCTTGATACTTCACTTTTGATGTTCAATATTTATCTAGTGAATATATCACTGCAAATGTAATTAAGTATATGCCTCTATGCATACTTTCCATCTGATTTCCTAAAATTCAGTTTTACAGCTGAGAGAATAATTTAATGTAAATGGAGAAAACATATTCTTTCCCAGGCAACATTCTAAAACTTGTGCCAACAGACATTGTCTGACACAGTAAGAAGTGCTGTGATATCTGCCATTAACTACTAAGCTGGATGACGAAATAATCTTTCCCTATTCTCATACGAAACACCATTCCAAAAATAATCATAAAGAGGAAAGAGGAAGGCAAACAATGTTTACAGAATAACCACAACAAACATTCTATTCTTTTTCAAACGTGTTCAAAATTTCCTCTTGACTCGTAATGAAGATGAAAAAGTACAGACTCCAAGTATTTATTTCCGACCACTCTTCTAGTTCCCCTTTTGTCTTCTTAGGTCAAATAAAAAAAATGCCTCCAAAGACACTAAGAAACTCAGATGATACAGTCCAGAACTCCAGGAAAGTACTGCATTTATACCATGTTCAGATACACATGGTAATCAATAATGGAAGACATTAGCTTTTAGATAATTTGTGGTGACTTAAAGTCAACTCTTCAAAGGAAAATCGTTCTGGATATAATGGCAATAATACAGCCTGTCTAGCAGAAGAAATTTAAAAAGTAATTTGCGTTCAAACTCCAGAATAAAATTGTGGCACAGAACATAAATAATACTGACTGCGTTCAGGGTAAAAGGACATGCACAACCATTACAGGTCAGAACTTGCGCTCTAGAAGTCCCTTTTATGCCAGTATGACCAATAAAGTCAGGCACATATCTTTTCTATGCAGATCAAAAGAGAAACTCTTCCTAATCTTAGACAATGGCTTCATGTCAAAACCCCTCCACAGCCATTTCATAGAATCACACACTCAGAACGGTTTGGTTTGGAAGGGACCTTAGAGATCATCTTGTTCCAACCCCCCGGCTATGGGCAAGGACACCTCCCACTAGACCTGGTTATTCAAAGCCCCATCCAGCCTGGCCCTGAACATTTCCAGGGAGGGGGTGCCCAAAACTTCTCTGGGCAACCTGTTCTACCCTCTTCTAGTTTGTTGCCATTACCCCTCATCCTATCATTATATGCTCTTGTAAAAAGTCCTTCCTCAACTTTCCTGCAGACCCCCTTCAGGTACTGGAAGACTGCTGTAAGGTGGCCCCAAAGCCTTCTCTTCTCCAGGTTGAACATTCTCAACTCTCTCAGCCTTTCTTCACAGCAGAAGTGCTCCAGCCCTCTGATCATCTTCATGGCCCTTCTCTGGACCTGCTCCAACAGCTCAACATCCTTCTTGTGTTGGAGGCCCCAGAATTGGGCGCAGTACTCCAGGTAGGGTCCCGCAAGAGCAGAGTAGAGGGGCAGAATCACCTCCCTCT
>WBMW01003135.1:114941-168699 GCA_013396635.1 Penelope pileata | reverse complement strand
TGAGGGTGCACTCGATCCCACTGTCCATGTCACCAACAAAGATGTTAAACAGCATTGGTCCCAGTACTGATCCCTGAGGAACACCACTCATCACTGGTCTCCATTGGGACATTGAGCCATTGTCTGCAACTGAGAGCGGCCATTCAGCCAATTCCTTATCCAGTGTGTAGTTCATCCGTCAAATCCATATTTATCCAATTTATTGACCAAGATGTCATGCAGGACAGTGCCAAATGCTTTGCAGAAGTCCAGGTAGACGACGTCACTTTTTCTTCCTTTATCCACTGATGCTGTGACTCCAACAGGTTTGTCAGGCATGATTTGCCCTTGGTGAAGCCATGTTGGTTACCACCAATCACCTTGTCTTGATTTTCCATGTGCCTTAGTAGAGCCTTCAGGAGGGTCTGCTCCATGATCTTGTCAGGCACAAAGGTGAGACTGATCGGCCTGTAGTTTCCAGGATCTTCTTTTTTCCCCTTCTTGAAAATGGGGGTTATGTTCCCCCTTTACCAGTCAGTGGGAACTTCACCAGATTGCCATGACCTTTCAAATATGATGGATAGTGGCTTAGCAACTTCAACCACCAGTTCCCTCAGGACCCATAGATGAATCTCATCAAGTCCCATGGATTTGTATGCCTTCAGGTTCTTTAGAAGGTCTCAGACCCAATCTTCACTTAGAGTGGGCAGATCATCCATCTCCCAGTTCTTACCTTCTCTTTCTGCAACTTGGGTGATGCGGCTAGAGCCCTTGCCGGTGAAGACTTTCCTAACCAGGTCCCTGGCTGCTCCGACAGCCTCTTTGTATTCTTCCCAACTAACCTGTTCTTGCTTCCACTCCCTATAGACTTTCTTTTTGCATCCCTGTAGGCCCAGGAGCTCCTTATTCATCCATGGAGGCCTCCTGGCATTCTTGCCCACCTTCCTCTTTTTTGAGGTACACTGTTCCTGGGCTTGGAGGAGATGGTCCTTGAAGAGTGACCATCTTCCTTGGGCCCCTCTTCCCTCCAAGGCTTTATTCCGTAACACCCTGCCAAGCAGATCCCTGAAGAGGTCAAAGCCTGCTTTCTTGAAGTCCAGAGTAGTGAGTTTGCTGCACACTCTCTTTGATGCCCTAAGGATCTTGAACTTCATCATTTCATGGTTGCTGCAGTCAAGGCTGCCCTTGAGCTTCGTGTTACTCACCAGCCCTCCCTTACTGGTGAGGACCAGGTCCAGCATAGCACCTTTTCTCATGGGCTCCTGTACCACTTGGAAGAGGAAGTTATCATCAATGCATTCCAGGACCCTGCTGATGCCCTGCTGTGTTGTCCTCCCAGCAGATATTGGGGTAGTTGAAGTCTCCCATGAGGACCATAGCTTGTGAACGTGAAACTGTTTCTATTTGTTTGTAGAAGGCCTCATCCACTCAGTCTTCCTGGTCAGGTGGCCTGTAGTGCCTGCTACAGGGTCTCCCCACTAGGTTCTCCCCACTACAATGTCTCCTTCCCTCACCTTCCCTTTAACCCTGACCCATAAGCTCTCTGGCAGCTCCTCATCCATACCCAGGAGGAGCTCCATGAACTGGAGCTGGTCACTGATATAGAGGACAACACTCACTCCCCTTTTCCCCTGCTTGTCTTTCCTAAAGTTTATACAGTTTATACCCATCTATTCCCATGCTTCAGTCATGAGAGCCATCCCACCTTGTCTCAGTGACGTCAATGACATCACAGCCCTGCAAGCAGGCACACACCTGTAGCTCTGCCTGTTTCTTCCCCATGCTCTGTGCATTAGTGTACAGGCATTTAAGTCGGGCTTCCACTGAGTCTGATTTACCAATTGGAGCTCCCTTGTCCTTCACTTCAGGTGCTCTCTTCCTGGCCTGTGTTCCTACTCCAGGCCTAGAGCATCCATTAGTGTAATCAGTCTCAAAGTGAGATGGATTGAGGATCCCCTCCCCCAGCAACTTTAGTTTAAAGCCTTCCTGACTAAGTCGGAAAGTTTGTTGTCAAAGATGTCCTTCCCCTTCTCTGAAAGTTGGACCCCATCAACCCCTAGAAGACCAGATTTCTCAAAGCAAGTCCCACAATACAAATAGCCAAAGCCTTGTCTATGACACCACTCCCTCAACCATTTATTGATTTTCCCAATTTTTTCCTCTCTTTCCCTCCCCTTCCCTTTAACTGGGAGGATTGATGAAAAGACTACCTGCACTCCAGAGTCCTTCACCACTGCTCCCAGTTCCTTGTAGTCCCTCTTGATATTCTTCAGATTGCTTACTGCTGTGTCACTGGTGCCTACGTGAAACAGCAGCAGCGGATAGTAATCACTGGGTCATACAAGGTCTGGCAATCTCTTTGCCACATCCCTGATGTGGGGTCCAAGAAAGCAGCAGACCTCTCTAGATAGTGGGTCAGGATGACAAATGGGTGCCTCTGTACCCAGAAGAGAGACACCCATACCTATCACCTGTCATTTTTTCTTAGTTGCAGAAGACGTTATGCAACAGGGAGCTGGTCTGGCTGTCTTACTCAGGTCTGAGGTCTTATCTGTTACAGATTCTTTTCCCTCCCCTCCCTGAAGAGCCATGAAGCAGTTCTGCAGTGGCACCTCAGGCTTTGAGGGAGGTTTCTTCCTCCTGCCAGACCTTGTCTTGGCAATTTGCCATTTCTCACCACTGTTGGCTTCTGCTCTAAATGGATGTGCCAGTGGGGGAGTTTGGGGCTGATTAGCCACAAGCTCAAGCGCAGCACAGGCTGCACTCGAATCCAGCTATCTATCTTCATTTCTGCATCCCTGATACTACGTAGCCTCTTGACCATATCCTGTAGCTCAGTCACCTGTCGCAAGAGGTCCTCCACCTCGGCACACCTTGTGCAGATTAGTTTGCCACCCACCTCTATTCCAGGAGAAAGGCCTTTCTTCAGACATTGCTGTAGCAATCAGTCTAGGACTACTCAAAGAGGTATTGCATCTTTGTTTTTTTATTTTGAAAAGGTTAGAAAAGAAACAAGCAAACTAAAGGCAAACCCTTATGTGAAGATAAGGTGTGTGTTAGACTAAACAATGTGGTGTGCAATGATGATCGATCTTGAACTGCCTATCTTGAATCTGCAATGTCATGGTCAGTAGCTTTCAATGCCCTGTGAGAGCCATTGTTTTCAATGGGACTTTAGGTTGCCCATCTGAACAAGGGTGCAAAGTGGGATTTAGACAGCATAGTTTCTCTTCATATTGATTACAGCGTTCTTCACCTTCCATTTTCTGGTAGCTCCTTCCTAAATCCAAGATACTTCTTTCAGTTGGGCCAGAACTGTTTGCAGCTTGCATGATTTTCTGATCCAAGATTAAAATAAACATATGCATACACTTCACACACACTCTATGTTTTTCTAGATTACAGTATGATTCAATAGTGTCAGCTCTACTGCAGGCATGACACAGTAGCTCTGTGAGAATCACTGGTTGGAAGGCAGGAATATCTCAAGTCAGGATTGCTGTCAGACTCCTCATAATGTGAAATCACTGTCTTACTTACTTTCCTGCAATATCAACATTCATATACCTTGCCTGTAGTCTTTCTGGTTGGAGTCCATTCATTTTTAACGTATAAATTATTTTAATGAAAAATTATATTCATTTTAGCAACAAGTTATTTTTATTATTTTTAAATGAACCTAAATCAAAACCCCTTCACACCAGAAATGATTTACAAGTGCATGTAAAAGACATGCAAATCTGTCAACATACCTCAGAAGCAAAACAAACATTGTGTAAATTCACACAGAGGTGTATACACACATAAAAACAGCATGTGTTAATGCACCAACAAACCACACTCTTGTGCTACACCGAAGACAGGAATTATACGTGCACTTAATTCTCTACTGTTGAAAGTGGGAAACAAAGAAATAATTATTTTAAGAGCCTTGAAGGGCCTTTCTTCAAACCAGATATAGCGCTTTCCAACACTCCGTAAAATAATGTAGTATAGTAGAACAGGCAATCAGAAATTATGATGAAAAGGTAATTAAAAAATACGATTCAAGATCTGATTTGTGCAGTCTCAAATAACCACTTCCGGGAACATATTGTGGTGTTCAAAAAAAATTAAGACCTGAGCTTGCTTCCCACAAACCATCTATCTAATCGATCAGACTAGCACACAAATAAAAACAGGTATGCTATTCTCTCTGTGAATTTACTGCTGCCTTCCTTGTACTCATGCTATGTGAACAATCATGTACACTATATTATCAACTTTTGAAACACTGATAACACTCATATATTTCCTTGCAGCTTATGCGCGTCTGAATGAGAAGAGCAGGAGAAAATTAATAACGGATTTTTGATTAACTGCTTTTGAGAATATAAAATTCAAGTAATTTACACTTGCATTATATTTAAATTTAATAAATCTCGTTATGAAAGTGTGAAGATTTCATTAAGGAAATTATTTTTTCAAAATCTCCCCACTGTGAAAATGATGTTAAGATGCACATATTACACATTTTTATATGTGGGTTGTATCCGAGAAACAAAATTTCTGTCCCTCATTTCATTCCATACAAGTTCTCTCTCCTCAGCAAAATGAATTGCATTATTGGTGTAAAGTTCACCATCTCCCCGGGCTGAGCTCCCAGGTCTGAGTCCCATTTACCCATTTCTCTATCTCAGATGAGACAAGTATACACAGATCATACAAGAAACCCAAGGATTTTTCTAAAGCCAAATCAGGACATGCGTATATACACAATTCATTCTCCTCCTGAAAGAATTTGCTACAAAATAGTCAGAATATACAACAGTAACAAAACTAAAAATACAACAGTTCTCTGGGTTGACTACCAAACCTACAGAGATTATAATGTATATACCTATAGCACCCCCTGGCCTCCAGAATTAAGGGATTTTTTTGCAAAACTTGATAATGCATTTCTTACAGTGAATTCCTTGGGAGAAAATGAGATAATGGTGAATTTCTATTGTGTGACTCCCTTGTCTCCCTAGAAGATCTCTGCAAAGCAATTTCTTTGGATACTGAGGTCAATAATATACAACTGCACAAAATATAAGGGAGATACTTTCCTCCTACAGTCCAGAGACAATGATCCTACCATACACAATGTGTAAATGATTATTTTTACACATTTCTACTTTCATTTGATGTTGCAGTAATTATGAAAAACAAAAATGAATAATCTGTAGATCTCTCCAATGCACGATAAGGATAATAGAAGGAATAGTGGGACAAAAAACCGAAATGCTTTGCCAAGTAAATTTTATTTCCAATTCATTCACGTTGAGACAACAGAAGCATTGCTATTTTTCCATTAGTAAAAGATGTTGCTAAGGGGACCCAGATAACTGAACAGAGAAGAGAAAAGGAGAAAAAAAAAGTCTGAAACAAAAATGTCCACAACATGCATTAAGGGCGCTTTCATCTTAAGAGGAGTTTGACATAGAAGCTGTTTTTCAAACAACTAGAAATATTTTTTAAACTAGACAGGCAGCCTTTTTAAGATAAAAATAAGCTAAAAGCATATTGCTAAAACATTCAAAGAAAAGTCTGTGAATAGAATAACCGTGCCCAGTAATAGACAGCAATATTTCACACTACTATTGCACTATCAGCACAAAGATTTCAAGAAATCTAGCAATATTTATTAATTAAAGCATTTCCTAGTCATCTAGTGATACCCTTGCCTGAGTAAGAAACACCACAGCAGTGGGGAAGGCTCCAAGGAGACACACCAGAAACTACCAATAGAGCCAGAATTAGAATGAGTGGACAAAGGGTTAGGAGCGGTAAAGAACATGCACAATCCATGCATGTGAAATGGATCCACAAAGATTCATTTCTAATTTCTGTCACTGATCTTCATCCCATACACTGCTCACTTGCATAAATCAGTATGAGTTCTATTTCTGAATAGATTTATTTTGATCATCTCCTCCTTGAAAACGATTTAGAGAATCGCATCTTTTCCAATAGTTAATTATCCCCTCCTTAAATGTTTGCACATTTTTCCCAAGTTTTTGACCTGACTCTATTTTCACCTACTTTCTCACTCCTTCACAAATAAAACAATTTTTTTACACTCATTTACACTCTAAAATACCTACACTACTTGTACTTTCTACAGACTCCATAGTGAGGACGTGTTTGACTTCTCTGTTTTTGTACTCCCATTATTTTTAATTTTTCTGCTGTGGCAGGTTTATTTAGAAATAAAAGAAAGTAAGAAATATACAAAGACAGCATGCATATCTTTTGCCAGATTTTATAATCACCTCTGCTTTTCATACCAATAAGTTTTCAATTACCTTTGAAAGAAACAAGCTGTCGTGGAACAAAGTCATTCGAGTAAAGTATGAAAACTCCCTTCCCTGCCCATACAAAGAATAATCTGAAAAAGCTCACATTCATGAATCCAAATGTTCTGACTGCTTGCCTAACTCACATGGCTTTGCAGAACAAGCTGTATTAAAATCAGTGGAAGATGAATGGTCAATTTTTCAATATCTTAAATAAAACATACTGAAATCTGAACCAATGCATATTTGAGAAACACCACAGTTTGAATATAGCAAAACTTTTCAAAGCAAAAGAAAAATAAGCTTTCAGATCTGAAAGGAAAGATGTTGGGGGAACAGAGCAGGTGGAAGAATCAAGTAGCATCTCTCCAAAATGAACTTCTTGACATGTGACATTATCTCTTTGCTCATTATAAATATTAGTATTTACATAAATGCATATGTATATATGTGAACATATTCATTACAGAAGCCTAAGTATTTCACAATATTTGTTCAGACTGAGAAAATGAAGCAGTTCTCAAAAAAATAAACAGAAAAAAACATGAAATTAATCAAAGTTTTTTTATCCATTCAAGACTGCAAAAAAAAAATGTCACATGCTCCTCCAACATCTTAGCAGTCTGAAAATTTCACTACTACTCACATACTCTGGATATGCTTCTCCTCTCTGACCAAGGCAATGTGTGAAAATCTTTCTGCTACTCAAGTTTGTTGCAGAGGTGATGGAGATGGTAGCTGCATGCTCTAGGGAGACCTCCACATGGTCTCTGCCATCAGCAGACCCTGTCAGTGGGAGAAGTGAGGACTTTCCATGAAGGAATCAGAGAGCAGCACACATGCATGGAGCTACAACATAGAACACACAATAAGGTCTTGGTTGGCCTTGTCACCAGCTGAAAAGCTGTAGAAAGAATGCAGGGACAGTGAAGAGGCTAAAGCATGGGAGAAAGAAGAGAGAGTAAAATATGAAGCAGATGGTGACGGTGAGAAGAAAAATGAGCAAGAACGAAAAGGTGGTGACAGTCAGCTTGTGTAGAGTTCATCATCAAAGGGACTAAACATTAAGAATTTCCTCCTGAATCAGGCAGTGTAACTGCAACCTTTTACTGAAGAGGAAAAGTATGGAAACACACAACCAACAATGCTTCAGTCTGTGCACTACAGCTTTCTACAACAGAGCTGAATATACCTTACAGCCTATGCCAAGCCAGAGCATGTACTGCCAGATGTCTTGACGGCATTTGCAGTAGTTCAGCTAAGCTACAGCTAAATTCCTCCTTCACTGTCCCCTACTTACAGGTCAAAGAACCCTTCAAAGACACCATTTCTTGAGGTAACCTTACCTCATGTTCTCTTCACTACCATTTGCTACATTATTTCTGCAGAACAAAAGGGCTTGCCAGCAGACTTCACTGGAATGGAGGAGGCCCTTGCAGGTTCATTCAGCTGCGCATCATATTACCTTGTAAACTGACTCACAGGTCAAAAACAAAACAAAATATTACAAATTCACAAGGGAGGCTTCTTCACCTCACAGACTGAAACATCTGGATCAAGTAAGAGAACGTTGGTTCAAATACATATCACCAATAGAACTGAAAATCAACTTTCTTGTCTTTGTTGCCAAGCAAAAGTGAAGAATATTGCTGAAACAAAAAAAAAAAAAAAAACACTTTTTTTCATAACTATTTTACTTTTATTAATGACTCCCAGAACAGGCTAATATCCTCTGAAGTTCGCAGGCAGTTTGGAAAGATGACTTATTTTGCCATTTCAATTTAACAGCCGTTCTAGGATGAAGAGAACAACTCTGTTGTGAGGAAGGGAGGGGAGAAGGAGGAGTAGGGAAGTAAGAGGAAAGAGAGGAAGAACAGAAGGAGAAATGGAAGGAAAATAAGCTGTCATCAAGAAGAAAATAATGTCATTGCTCTCATTTACGAAATGGTGTTAAGGTTCACAGCTTAAAGTTCATGAGTCTAAACGATTTTGCAAGAATCTATGAACTCTGACAATGCAGAACGCTGAATGCATTTTGCATTAGTTCTTCATTTCAGCCATAGCATTTTTTCATGCCCCCAGTCACAGCTTTTTCGGATAGCAACATCAACAGTTTCATGAAAGGAAAACAAAACATTAATCACTGTATCCACAGTTTCTTTTTTAATTCCAATATTATAACCCAGAAGTTATACTAGAAATAAAACAAGAAAGAAAAGCACTGGTCTTAATTATTGCATTCCTAACATTTTCACTTGCACATATCCCTTCAAAATTACAAACTTTTTCTAAAGATGGGCTGTCTAAATAAGACATTGTAAACAAATGTAATATCAAGAATAGCAATTTTGATAAGTTAAGTCATTCTATAGAGCTAAAAACTGTTGGAACAGATGGAAAAGATTGAAAACGGAGAGCTGGGGAGCAGAGAAGCCAAGAAAGGAAATTGTATGAGAGAGATGTGGGATGTGTAGACAAGGTAAGGAAATAATATAAAAAGAATGAGTGATAAGAAAGTGAAAAACAGGATGAAAGTGGTCATAAAAAAGTAACAGAGATGAGGGCCTAGATCCAGAAAAGCTCTTATGTTCTTAACTTCAAGTATGTTATTAAAAATACAAAGAACAGTACAAATAAAGTTAACGATATACTTAGCAAGACAGATGAATTTGTTTTAAAAAGAAACCAGAAAAGAAGAGTAACAAATCAAAGAGCAGTAACATCTCAAAAAAGAAGAAAAAGGGTCAGCAAAAGACTAGAGTGAAACTAGACAGAATATGAGCTATTCTTGCCACAGGGTGCATTCTTACGAAGAATATATGCTACCACTCTTAATGAATCTTTGGATATACTACAGATCATATACAATAATTTCTCAAATGAAAAATTGCTGGATCCAACATGAGGATATCATTTGACAAAAGAAGCAGAGATAGTTGTGTAACAGAAAAGCTTACAATCATAAAGATACAACTGATAACAAAACAGTTTGACTGCAATTATGTGTAAATAGTCCAAGTCCAAGCTAGTTATATACACATACACACCCCTTCTTCTTTAAAAGTGGTAGTTTCATGGATATGAAAACAATCAGGAATAAAATCAGTTGAAATTTGCCTAGAAAATATGAATGACGTGAAAAGTTTTAAATTTGCTTTACTTACTGCTGGAGAAGCTACAAATCAACAAAATACCATGTCAAAACAGTCACACTTGCCTCTATTTCTCGCCAACACATCACGTCTGCTGGGGTACCACAAGGCCAGAACTAAACAGCACATTTTACTGTTACAGATAATTACTCACTGGAAAACTTCTCAGCTGCCTTAAAGAAGTCTTACAAAAAAAAAAAGTTTATTTCCTAAAATATACATGATCTCAAGCAGAAAATAATTCGGAAAGATCTGTGCTACTCAGCAAGTCAGCCCAAACAGTCAGGATAGCTCTGTTCAGCCATGTAAGCTCCTCAAACAAGACTGAACACATGCTGTGGGAATGAGGCAAATGCTACTGCAGAGAGGTGCTTTCCCTGAGGTCCCTCTTGCAAATCCCCACAGCATTCAGATGCCAGGAGGAATCAGAGCCAAGAGGAGAGCAGCATGTTTGAGATGGTCTGTAACCTGCAATGATGTGAAGACTCTGAGCAGTGCTGCCACTCAGAGCTCTCTGATCCAGGCTGACTTTTCCAGCTCCTTCAGACAGCTGCAAGTGCAAGAGGAAGTTGACTTTTGTTTGTTATTATTTTTTTACTTTGACTGCACATTTCTCAAATATGCAGGATCAGATGCAGAAGGTGGGCACCACACCAATCAGAAATATTGTCAGATCAGATATTTTCAGAAAAGAAAAACATATGAGCTAGTAACATATCCACGATAAATAAAGTGAATAGAGTATACTTAGATGGCATATTTTGGAAGATATTAAAAAGTAGATAGCACAGGAGATGCATGATATAGAACAACTTGTGAGGATACATTTAGAATAAATAGTAAGCAGCAAAATGTAGCTATCAAAACAATCTACTCAGTAGAGGAAGGTATTCAGCTGTGCAACAGTATTTTAAGGGAAAAAAAAAGGCAGGAAAGCTCACTGGTGGCACTCTTAGAAAGCTAGAACTTTACAAGGACCCTGTACTGAGAGGGACACAAATGGGAACACTAAGCATCTTTTTACTATTCCTGATTTCTCTGACCAAACTTTAGGTGATGACTGGGTATATATTCTAAAAACCTCAGAGGCAAATTAACTATGTTGGTATACAGCAACTTCTCCCGTGCAAGCACATAAATATCAAATTAAGGCATGACTGGAAAATAAAACCTTTAGACTGACAATGAATGCTTCATGGTGCAGCTAAACAGATAATCAGCAACATAAGGAGATATTAATTTGACAGTGCCCAGTATGTAGAATTTTGCTAACAAAAAGCCAATTTGTAATGATACAATTTTTTGTAAAACTCTTCAATTAAGCGTCTATGCAAGAGCAAGCAAAGCCAACAAATCTGTGGAAATACCACTTGATTTCAAAAACAGGAGCTGCCTAGAAATATAGAAGTTGCTGTAAAGGAGCTAACAAGCAGGCAAATTAAAAAAAAAAAAAGTGTTTTTAGGTGGTAAATAGAATATACTGAATGATTCAAAGCAAATGTGGAAAAGCAACACAGTTAATTACCAATGCAGGGAATTTATTTGAAGCAGTCTTAATGAGGACAACAGAAGATAAAATAAAAGCTCTGGTAGACTAAATGTAAAAATGCAATACAACAAGCCAAAAAGGTTTGAGAAAAAGTTTGTAAGGATTTTTATTTTTTCAAAGTGCATCAAGATCAGGAAGCTTGCCAGAGCGTCTGAAGGTCTGAGACATGGAGGTGTAAAAGGAACACTGAGAGAAAATTTGGCTGTGGCAGAAAAACTAAATGAAGTTTTTGCATCTGTGCTCATTGCAAGGACCTGAAGAGAAATTCTCATAACAGAGCCTTTCTTAAGGGGGGCTGCTGAAGGATCTGCCTGAAAGTTAAAGTGTCAGTAAAGGCGGTTATAGAAAAATCAACAAGAGAAAAATAAGAAGTCACCAGGACTGGCTGGTGAGTTTTTAAGGAATTCAAGGGTGAAATTCTCAGTACTACAGGACAGTAAAAAGGCAAAATGGGTGGCCAAATCTCAAAAGGATATGGGAAAGTGGAGGAAGGGAGAGGTAAATTTAAGTTAGCCAAGAATAGGTGGCAAGACATCTCTACTGGATAATTTCACAGAAACTGCTATGAACAATACAATTAGGGCATTCTTAAATACAAAATTTGAAGAATAGTCATTGTGGAAAATTCTCTGAAATGATATTAATTCTACAGTCAGTACAAATGTGGAAAGAATCACAGAATCACAGAACTGTAGGGGTTGGAAGGGACCTCTGGAGAACATCTAGTCCAACCCTCCTGCTAAAAGCAGGTTCCCTGCAGTAAGTTGAGCAGGAAAGTGTCCAGGTGGGTCTTGAATATCTCTAGAGAAGAAGACTCCACAACTTCTCTGCACACCACTGAAAAGAGCCTGGCCCCATCCATTTGCCTTCTGCACTGTAGATATTTATAAACATTGGTCAGACCACCTCTCAGTCTTCTCTTCTCCAGGCTGAACAGTCTCAAGTTTCTCAGCCTCTCCTCGTAAGGCGGATGCTCCAGGCCCTTTATCATTTTTGTGGCTCTTCACTGGCCTCTCCCTAGGAGATCCTTGTCTTTTTTGTACTGGGGAGCCCAGAACTGGACACAGTACTCCAGATGTGACTTCGCCAGGGCGGAGTAGAGGGGAAGGATAACATCCCTCAACCTGCTGGCCACACTCTGTTTAATGAAACCCAGGATCCCATTGGCCTTCTTGGCCACCAGGGCACACTGCTGGCTCATGGCCAGAAATTAAATTAATTTGGATTTCCTTATGTAGATCAACAAGCTCTGTCTCTGAGGGCTCTCATAGAAACTGAGATGCCTCAGAAAGGCCACATGGGGCAAAATAATTGGCTAAATCTTTCTGTTACTGCCTCTGTTGTTTAATATTTTCAAAGGTAACCTGGAAAACGGGGGGTGAATAGTGATATAGCTAGGTTTGCTGATGATATGAAGGGTAGCAAGGGTGAAGATCAGCTGCAATGAGTTAAAAAAGGATTTCACAATGTTAAGTGAGTGATAAAATGGCAGCTGGAATTCAATAAAAATCTGAAGGTTGAAGAGTATGTTATACAAATGATGGCTAAAAATTTTACTTACTTGACTGAAAATCAATGGTGTTAGACCACTTTCTTTAAAAGCAACATAACATAAACACAAGAAAGAAAGCCAGCAGTGCAAACAAATTCTATACGGAAATGACAAGACTCTCGGTTGCCAGAGGGGTGAAGCTCTAAATCAGCTCATCCATGAGGGGAGAAACAGCCTAGCCGAGCTTTGAGATAAATGTGGATACACACGGTGAACAAATTACACAATCTGGTTGCTATGACAGCTCAGCACTGGGTTAGCTGTCCAACTTAGGATGGATTCAATTAGAGAAACTGAAGCAAAAACTTAACAGCACAAAGCAGATGCACTGTGACTTTCATCTATGCAGAAGTAAGTCCTCATGCATTACCTATGCTGAAACAAGTTTCTGCTTCCCTCTTTAGATTAAAAGCAGTGTGTTGCTGCGCAAGCAGCACATTCCTGTGTGTGCACAGGAAGCTTGTGTGTAGCTAACAGCAACTGAGTCATGTTACTCTGTGTTGGAGGTAAGTAAGAGTAATCCAAGCCTTCTATCATTTATTTAAGGCATTTTTAAGATGGAAAGAATGTTCTACTTTTATCCAAATTGTCTGTTTTTTCCTTTGATAATGTTTCTATGACAGCAGATGTGGCTTTAAGTGTAGAAATAGAGGAGCTTATATGATGGTTCAGTTTTGCAAGCAGTATTTTGATTTACCAGAGCAGACCTAGAGCTAAGACAAATTAGTGATAGCTTAGTTAGCTAGTACAGATGAGGTAATTAGTTAACTAAATTAAGCTGTGTCTGTTACCATTTTTTTCAACAGTTGTGAGGTTTTGAATACATTTCCCCCTGTAGTGTACTGGTTAGCTTTGCAAAGCAGCTGGGGTGTGCATAAAACAATTTTTTTTTCTTTTTTCTTTTTTAATTTTTTTGGGTAAACTAAACTGGAACCCCCATTCCAAAGGTGTCCCAAATGCACCCAAGCCCATGAGGGACACAGCATGGTCCAGATCCAAGAGTTATTCTTTGGACAGTTCTAGCTTCCCCTTTCTACAGTCAGCCACCACAGGAAAACACAATCTGTGCCCAAACCATGGACGCAGTCCCATGGTGTTACATGCCACTGAGGACAGCAGATTCTCACTATCCCACCACAGCACTGCCAGACAGTCACAGGAGCAGTCACCAATGGCTGGAAACCTGACAGAAAGGCCACACCAGGCAAGCCACAATGGGCATGGTTCTGCCATAGCTGATAGCCAAGCGAGAGGGCAGAAAGTAGCCTGGCTGTTACTAGGAGACCCTGGTTATTTTACAGTTCACAACAGGTTTGGTTGGAGGGTTGTGCAACACCAGACAGCTGATATTGGCTCACTTTGTAATGTATACATTTCCCAAGCATAAAAAATCTGCCTTGAGCATAATCAGTTGCCCAATGTTTTGTCTAGGTTTCAATCATTTAAGTTACCAAAGATCAAATTTGCTTGATGGTTTGCCCTACTTCTCTTAGCTTAATCCCTTTAGGGAAGAAGCATTAGATACTTGTGCTTTTTTCTCTTTTTCAAAAAAAAAAAGGAAGAAGAAGAAAAAAGAAAAAAAGAAAAAGCAAACATAATTGACTCATCACCTAATTCATAAAGTTTTTTGAGTCTCTCTTGACTCAGCTTTCTCTAGCTCTTTCTGTTTTATTTTTAAAGGCATTTTTACAAGCATGTCCTTCATGTTGCTAGGTTTCAAAAGAAAAGAAATAAAGGAAGAAAACAAATCAATTTTTTTTAAAAGACGGCCATTTGTCAGAAGTCCAAAGGGAAGTATAAAGCAATATTCTTCTATTATGTGCCAACTTTCCTAACTATATTTTTTTCCTAATTTCAGTTTTTCATTGCATATAAAACTGCACCAGTGAGCAACAGCAAATACTTTTAGAGGAAGACTACCCAAGAAAATGAGGTGCTAATGAAATAATTACCAACTCATAGGTCATACAATTAGAAAATCTCATTTAAGTAAGTGCTGCCATTGGTGTTCTCCCCTATGTGTGTATATATATGGCACACATGCAAGCTTGTGCGTATCCAGCGAATCGACATACACAGAAACATCACTGAAACGCAACATAACACTATACATAACAGATTAGGAAAAGAAGCAAAACTACCTGAAATGTATCCCATATAAACTACAGAAAGAGTTTAGTTTGACTAAACAGAACAATCAGACCAGACAGAAATATTATTGCTCCTTACTCTTGTGAATTGTGCCATCAGATCTCTAATGACCTTGCAAAATCAAGTCTTCAAAGTCACATTCATATCCAAAAGCATTCAGGCAAGATACCAATGTTGATAGAGAAAGGATCTTCTTGACACAGCCAGAGGCACAGTACAAGTAGAAATTGAACAATTTCTTTAGATGGTGGGGATCCAACTTGGCATTGGTTTTGGATATATTCATAAACGGGGCAACAGCACAGTCTGAGATTCATGGTATTTTGGAAGGAATGAGCAGGTTGCTGATTTACAGCAATTAAGCAAGACAAGCCCACAAATGTTGTTTCTGTGCATTACCTCAAACCTGATGAAACTAATAAAATGAAACCCATCCATGAAATGCTTCCTACATTGCAGTGATAAAACTGCAAAAACAAATCTTAGTGATCTTATTTGTGAAGACACATTCATTTTTTCATATCTCCATCTGAAGAACACATAAACCAAAACTATAAGCAGTTTCATGGGAAATACCCACAAGATTTCAGAGAACAAACAAAATTGAAAGACCTTCGTTCTATGTTGATTTGGATTTCAAATCAAGGGCTTTGAAAAACTGCCAAAATTCAAACTCAACCAATTCCGGCCTCACGGTGTCTATGTTTAGCTGTCATAGTTCATGTAAACACTGAAGCAAACACTTAAGACAGACCACAAGCTATCTCGACAGATCTAACCTGTGACAGTTCATACAGAAAATACTGCTGTGCTACTGAGAGCCAAAAAAATCATGAATGAAAGCTATTTAGAACTGGATAGACATAACAATAGTAATTGTATATGGAAATCTAACTGGACTTTTAAAAAATAAAACATTATCTGCATAATTCCAGACTTACTTCTTTGTAGATTATTCTTCTCTATTCAAAATTTTGGGATAATACAACACAAGATAAATAATATTTTCATTATATGTAGGAATTAGCAATAGTACAATTACTAAAATTTGCGCTTTAGTAAAAATAGAGAAAAATCCCATAAGAAGGTTATTTTCCAAAACAAATATTACTTTCCCTTTAAAAATTATCCTATTTTCATCATTTAGACTCTAGGATGTACTTAAAACATATTGATAAAAGTCCATCATTTTATTCATTAATCTACTTTCTGCAGTAAGTAACGGTAACAGCAGAAACTGCTGGGAAAGAAATAACAGACGTAATCAAAATTATACACCTAGGAAATTACAAATGAAATCACTTAGTTAAGATTAAATTCCTATATGAAAAAGGGCTTTTTTCAAAACAAAAAGATCTGCAGATTCCAAAAGTTTTAAACACAAATTTGAGCCACCAAATAAATATATATATATATATATATATATATATCAGGTAGAGCCGGCAAATTGTTTAATACCATGTAATTTTTTAAAAATCTTTTCCTCCAGTTTTATCTTCTTTCTCAGTCTAGTTACCAGCATAAACTGAATGTTGCCAAAACTAGCTCTTACAATATTGACTCCTTGAAATGTATTTTTGTTTTGTGTTTAGGTTTTTTTTTCCTTAAAATTAACAACATGGCTTATTTTATTCTTGCAGATGTCAAATGTTCACAATGACCTACAAAGCACTGTACAAATTTATTTCATATTCACCTGCATCGTTGCCTTCTTAACAGAGAAGTTTAATAATTTGATGACAAAAAAATGTATCTATATTCTAAACAGTGTNACCTTGCAAAATCAAGTCTTCAAAGTCACATTCATATCCAAAAGCATTCAGGCAAGATACCAATGTTGATAGAGAAAGGATCTTCTTGACACAGCCAGAGGCACAGTACAAGTAGAAATTGAACAATTTCTTTAGATGGTGGGGATCCAACTTGGCATTGGTTTTGGATATATTCATAAACGGGGCAACAGCACAGTCTGAGATTCATGGTATTTTGGAAGGAATGAGCAGGTTGCTGATTTACAGCAATTAAGCAAGACAAGCCCACAAATGTTGTTTCTGTGCATTACCTCAAACCTGATGAAACTAATAAAATGAAACCCATCCATGAAATGCTTCCTACATTGCAGTGATAAAACTGCAAAAACAAATCTTAGTGATCTTATTTGTGAAGACACATTCATTTTTTCATATCTCCATCTGAAGAACACATAAACCAAAACTATAAGCAGTTTCATGGGAAATACCCACAAGATTTCAGAGAACAAACAAAATTGAAAGACCTTCGTTCTATGTTGATTTGGATTTCAAATCAAGGGCTTTGAAAAACTGCCAAAATTCAAACTCAACCAATTCCGGCCTCACGGTGTCTATGTTTAGCTGTCATAGTTCATGTAAACACTGAAGCAAACACTTAAGACAGACCACAAGCTATCTCGACAGATCTAACCTGTGACAGTTCATACAGAAAATACTGCTGTGCTACTGAGAGCCAAAAAAATCATGAATGAAAGCTATTTAGAACTGGATAGACATAACAATAGTAATTGTATATGGAAATCTAACTGGACTTTTAAAAAATAAAACATTATCTGCATAATTCCAGACTTACTTCTTTGTAGATTATTCTTCTCTATTCAAAATTTTGGGATAATACAACACAAGATAAATAATATTTTCATTATATGTAGGAATTAGCAATAGTACAATTACTAAAATTTGCGCTTTAGTAAAAATAGAGAAAAATCCCATAAGAAGGTTATTTTCCAAAACAAATATTACTTTCCCTTTAAAAATTATCCTATTTTCATCATTTAGACTCTAGGATGTACTTAAAACATATTGATAAAAGTCCATCATTTTATTCATTAATCTACTTTCTGCAGTAAGTAACGGTAACAGCAGAAACTGCTGGGAAAGAAATAACAGACGTAATCAAAATTATACACCTAGGAAATTACAAATGAAATCACTTAGTTAAGATTAAATTCCTATATGAAAAAGGGCTTTTTTCAAAACAAAAAGATCTGCAGATTCCAAAAGTTTTAAACACAAATTTGAGCCACCNAAAAAAATGTATCTATATTCTAAACAGTGTCTTTCTTCTTCAGGAAAATTACTGTGTCTAAATTCCAGTTCCACTATTTAACGAGTAATGGAAAAGCCCTTCTGAGCCACGGAGTGTAATCCTTACTTGCATCTTGTTTAGCCACCACACTGTGATCCTCACAAGCAGGAATGTGTCTCAACCTGTTTGTTAGCCTTGGAGGCTGAGCCTTTCTATATTGCCAGCTTCAGTCCAAATTTATTCAAAGCAACAGTCATTTGGTTTTGTGTCAGCAATAGCTTTCAAGATATTTATGTCTCACAAAGACAAACAGCATTTAATCAAAATCTTCATGTACCTCTTTATGGAAGAAATATTAAAAATCACCTTTCCTAAATGCAAGCCAAGCTACTACCTTCTGGCATTTTTATTTAAAATTGATATTCTTATGATGGTGTGAGAGATATTAAATGAACTCTCTAATGTTTGGCAAGGGCATTATATGTTCATATATATATGTGTATATATATACTATTTTTAAAACTTTTTTTCCACTTTTCACTACTATTGTACATTCATTTATTACCAAACCATCTCATCTTTCCTTTTATTACTCACAAGGCTTGTAGAGTGCAACTCCTCATACAGTATATGGGACTGGGGTTTAATTTTTCTTTAGCCTCTGAGGGCCACTATGAAACTTGCTTCCTCATGTCCTTCCACACACCTTTGCAAGCTTCCTCAACTTCTAGAGATCCTGCAGTAAGATCCAAATACAGAAGCAAGATATCCATAGAAAGACAGTGTTTATTGGCTCTGTCTCTTCACTTTCTACTTATGCTTTTCCTGCAGTACTCTCATTAATTTTACTCTTAATTTTCTCATTATCTTTCTGTTACTGTCTCTCCCCCCATGCCACCTGTTGATACCTGAAGACACAGTGGAAACAAATGAGATAAGAAATGGCTGCAAGAAGTAAGTTTGAATAGCCCCGGGGAAGAGAGAAAAAGAAAGCCTGTTCACTGTTGGTAGTCATTTGCCTATATGTGACATTTTGGATGGCTTGCATGAGATGGTGCCAAAAAGACATACACAGCTATGACTCCAAATAGATGACTAGTAACCAAACTGAGACAACTAAATCAGAAGGTCCAAAATATGGGAGTGTCATTTTAAGATTAGACAATACCTGTGACTTCTAATGTCTCCTAAAATTGTTACCTAGCCCTCCAAACTGCATGGGGGATTTTTCAAAGAATCACAAAACCACTATGGTTGGGAGGGACAACTGTAGTCCCCTCAAGCTGGTGCAACCCCTATTCAGGGCAGGGTCACCCACAGCAGGTTGCTCAGGGCTTCATCCTGTTGGGTCCTGATATGTCCAAGCAAGGATGGAGGCTCCACAACATCCCTGAATAACCTGTACCAGTGTTTGACTTCCCTTACATGCATATTCTCTGTTATTACTTTCAAGAAACAAAGAAGACAGTTGAGTGTGAATGAAAGAAGTAAATAAACAAGTAAAAGAAAACAAAAGAAGTGATAACAGAGATTCTCTAATTCAACTACTTGTAATTTACCAATAGCAATTTCTCTGGTCACCACAGAAATCAGCACATCTCTTAAACTGGGGACTCATGTTCATAAGACGTATTGTTAAACCGTGGAAAGCACTGTGGAGTTAAGTGCATGTTGATGTTGTACTAAGTCTTTAAACAAAGGCAAATGAATGCAATTGAATTAGAATTTGCTTTATCACCTAATAAACAAATAAATATTTTTAAAAGCAGTATAAACACTTTCCTCTCCTGCTTATGCATTGCTTTATCAACAACCCAAGAGCTTAAACTTTTAAACAAAAAAATAATGTCATTAAGATTGGCTCCTAAATTTCATCCAGATTGCATAATGAAAGTGGCTTTTTCTAATTGGTTTCAGTTTCTCAGTCAAGTATTTACATACAGATGCTATTGTGCTTCTGACACTGCAGGGCAAGGAGTGTTTAAATTGCTGCAGTTCAACCAGCACATGATTTGGAACACATAATATTCTTTCAGCCCCTGTGATGAGGGGAGAAGCTACACAGAAAAGCTAACATATCCCACCACTCCTTTTTGTACCTCAGCAAAAACATTAAGTAAAGTTTCTCTGTATCTTATGGATTTTCAGGAGGGGGAAAAAAAAAAAAGAAAGAACAGAGAAAGGTTTCAAATAGATACATTTTTATCTAAAGTCTGATCATTAGGGTATAGATAGAGAAAAAAAAATGTGTGATAGTAAACCTGCAAGTTACACAATACGGGGTCCAAGTCAGAGGCCATGAAGGGAAAAAGAGAAATTAGGAGATCCCAGCTTACCCCACTAAGTCTTTTAGTCTTTTCTCCAAACACTTGTTCTCAAGTTTTAAAACAAACTAACAAAAAAAAGTAAATTAGACAAAAACTCCTCTCACTAGTAATCATCAGGCAAATTTTACCTATAAAGTTTAGACACTGTATTAAAAAACAGAAAGACAACACTAACTCTATACCAGGAACAGCCTCTGCAATAAAAAGGGTATCAGTGAACACATGATTTAAATATCATACAGGATAATTACGGCTTGGCATAGGCTGAGATGAAAATACGGTATTTCACTTCATTCATAAGCTCCCTGGAAAACGATACACTGCTCTGCGTACATGACTGCCCTTTAATTGAATTTCACCATTAACTACTAGCCAACCGTCCAAGAACTGACCATGTGGTTTCAGATCACTCTTATACTGTCTTTCTTCAATCAAAAACAATCACTTTTGGCTGGAGGTTAAGGGAGTGTCATATCGTTCCTTCAAAACTGCAGCACAGGATTTTTGACACTATCTATAGCACGTGTTAAACAAAACACTACTATACTTGAAATATTCCCTCTTAAACTTAAAATGAACTTCAGGCAATGCTTGGAATGCATTTCTTTTGTTTTCAGTTGCTTTTTTAAGCTTCTCAGCTACATTGCAGGATACAGGAAAAAAGGAACATAGCAAGAAAAAGTAACATTAGGAAAAGAAAAAAAGTCAAAACCAAAGATAACTAACTTCTAAGCATTTCCATAGTCACCACTAGGTGTTCCCAGCAAAGTTTTGGGTAAAAGCAGCATTTAAAAGTGGGTGTGAGGGACAGAAACTAGCAAAAGCTAGGAGTTTTTGTCACTTACATTTATCCCAGAAGGTTGTTGCCATTACTTCAGCAGTGCTCTCACTGGCTGGGAGGATCACGTGACCCAGGGAACTAAAATAGAAAAGTCTCAGTAGCAAGGAAACTGAACCAGAAGCACGTTTGCAAGAAAACACGTATCACGGGCATAATAACACACTCTTAGAAGTGAAAGGTGATAAATTTAGAAGGAAATCTATCATGTATTGAAAACACACTGCCTTGTGCCGTGCAGCCTGGCATCAGTCCCCTGTTCAACACACAGGAAGTATTTTCTGCTATAAATCTCAGTCCATGTCTATATGTAACTAAACCTAGTAACTGCTCTAATAAATCTCAACAAATTGCCAGACGTTAAAAGAAAATTTAATCTATTAAATTTAAAAATAAGCTTCCACTGCTGGAACATTTTCATCTTCAGGCTGAGGTTTTTATGGTTGTTTGTGTCTGAGAGGAAAGCAATTTTTTAAAAAGCATATGCTCTAAGAGTAATTAGAAGTCCTGTAAACACTCATGTTGGAAGATTGCTTTTGATTCTTTTACAAGTAATATGATTGCAGAGCTCTATGCTATTCAAGTAGGCACCAAAAACCTGCAAATTCTAAATAAAGAGAAGGCTCAAAGAATCCAAGGCAAAGGCTGCACAAATGAATTAGTGACCAAATATACCATATACAATGATACAATATTGCCTGATTTCAAGGTTGTTTTTTATTCATCCGTATTAGAAGAGCAGCCCTTCCAGTTTTGTAAAGCTTCTAGAAAAAGTTCCAGCACAACACTGCTGTTTGGATTACAGGAAATGCACCTTACTTCTGTAATAGTTAATTTCTTCACCATTTACTAGTTTATTTTAAAGCAGATTATTCTAGTTTTATATTTTGTATGTCAAGCATTTCCTTGTTTCTAATTAACACCAGGAAAGTTACTACAGAAAGAAACTTTACTGAAAGATGCAATATGAAGTGGACAGTGACAAAGGAAAAAATAAATATGCTGTACAGATTAACAGGACAAGGGCAGGAATTCATTGTTCTACTCAAATTCAGTCTTGCAATCGTAAGCCAAAATGTTGGAATGCTCAGCCTTTGAATGCAATAGCTTGCTAAGGCTTTTCATAGTCATACAATGGCTGAGGTTGGAAGGGACTTCTGGAGATCATCCAGTCCAACCTCCCTGCTCAAGCACAGAACATTACCCAGGATTGTGTCCAGATGACTTTTGAAGATCTCCAGGGAAGGAGTCTCCACAGCCTCTCTGGGCAACCCATCTCAGTGCTCAGTCACCCAGTAACCTTCTGTTTTTCTGAATAAAGACATCAGTAAAACTCATGAGAAAGCCTCTTAATAAATTAATAGAATAAGTAACAAGCAAAACAGCAAGGCCAGCAGGTTGTTTCATATCTGTTTTTAAACACAGTATTTTGACCACTTTCTGTTCATATTATTAATATATCCTCAAAAAGTTTTGAAGGTCTTCACCAGTACCAAATTTAAATCTTACTGCTAAGACCAAGTTTTAATATGTCCTAAAGGCAAAGTTTTCTGCAAGATTTCTGGGAAATTTCACTAAAAATGTGCAGAAATTGATTAAGAATTAAGAATTAATACTTTCCTCCCTGGAAGTATTCAAAGCCAGGCTGGATGGAGCTTTGGGCAACCTGGTCTAGTGGGAGGTGTCCTTGCCCATGGCAGGGGGGTTGGAACAAGATGATTTCTAAGGTCCCTCCCCAATCATTCTATGATTCTATGAATTGATTAACTTCATCCTTCCTTATGCACTAACTTAGATTATTTCTAAAAGAAGAGCAGAGATTTACTATGCATTTTAATTCTAACTGGCATACAAAACAGGAGTACATTATACCACTTTTTAAATCTCTCCTATTTATAATTATAATCCAGAGCCATTTGAACAAACTCTAGTAATCCTAGTGCTAAAATTGTTCTTTAAGAGACTAAATACAAGCCTCTGCAACAGATGGCCCCCTAATTTATTTAAACTCACCACACACATCTCTGCAAATTTACTAGTATCTAGTGATGATTCTGGTCAAAGTGCTAACATACACGTTACATACAAGCTGTTCTCCTGGAAAACATCATTCTCATGTAAAATATTTAAACACATTTAGCAAACTTCTATAATTTAAGATACCAAGTAGTGGTACAAAGGATCATATCCTCTCTGGAAAAAAAATAGTCCAATCAGTTTTATTTGAATTAAAAAAAAAAAGAAAGAAATCCTCCTACTCTAGGGATGAGTGCTTCTACAAAAGACTTTTTTCTCCTTGTTTAAAATTCATTCTCAATTCTCATCCCTACCAGAGAAAACAATCCCTAAAAGAAACACAAACACTAATTGAGTAATTTTGTGCTGCAAGAGAGAAGAGCATGGAAATACGAGGCATTTCCTAATGTGTTTACATATGTAACGCTTCACACACCTGAGACAACAAATTTGCCACCAGCCTTCAGATAATATTCTCAATAAACAAGCCATTTTTATGCAGTCATTATTTCTCCTAAGAGTAATAGGAAAAAGCTGGAAAATATGAGGTTCTATATCTGACACCTGCTGTCTCACCTATCAGTATACCACTACTATAATCTACTCCACCAAATTACTGCAAAGACTTGAGACCTAAAAGGCATATTGTTTTTGAAGATTACTACTACTGTAGTATTTTTCAATTTAAACAAATGAAGCAAAATTAAAAGATATATATGCCATAGGTGGTTTAAATTAGACTTTAACTTTGGGTTATTTTGATACAAGACAATTCCATGAGGCATTTTGCTAGAGTAATAAAGCAAGATCAGTCTGTTTAATAAAGAAATTCTTCGTACAGCCTTTTCTGTCACCCAATATTATTAATCTATATAAATTCTGTGCAACTGGAATTTAGCCTTTAGTACAGAACACAGAAATATATGTTCAGAAAAATATAACTCTAACAGTATAAACTAAGCAACTACACAAGAGTCTAGCCTCAAGAGCACTGAAACTTTCCCAGAAAATCTTAAGCTGCAAAAGATTTTTTTCGAATAAAACATTTGTAATCAAATTAAGTTCTTCCTTGATCACCATCAATAAAATACGTTATTTGGGCCTCACATTTCCCATACGTCACTCAATAACAAACTCGTTGGCATTGTTACCACCATCTGTTCAATAAAGGGCGGGATTTGTACAAACAAATCAATTCTTAGAAACACAATAATAGAAGTGGTTAAATAAAAATGTTAAACAAATTAATTTTCTTGTTACAACTGTAGAGCATTAAGGTAGACAAAGCCCATTTAAGTCAGTGGACAGATTTCCTTTTTCTGTGGGGGGCTTTATAATGGACTCAAGAATAACCAGAAACTCTTTATACATTACGTAATTTTTTTGTCCTCTAACGCTAAATTCATGAGTGCCTAACAGCAAATGTATTGGCTTTAGCACAGGTATCCGAGCTAGGTGAATCAGCATGATTTATATGGTGTGGATTTCACATCTGACATGTCCAGCTACAGTTTTTTTCATTAGAGACAGACTTCAAATCAGAATCAGCTTCATTGTCTCCCACAGGAACATAATTAGGCATAAACTGTGGAAACTTTTCCTAGCATTAAACTGATGTTCCAGGAAATAGAACTCTATGTGTTCTAGTGAATCTAGGAATTCTTTTACCATTTCCATTTTATAATGGAAAAATCCCAGTGGCCTACCCAGTTAAAACACACAAGTGATTACTATTTATTTATTTATTTACTGGGGTACTTCTAAATCTGAATATGTCATCAGGCTCAGATGAAATAAATCTGTTTTTCATAAAGCTACAAACATATGACCTTTTGAAGCGACACAAGAGAGAAAGTCTACCAAGCTGAGGAAGCAAAATGTTTTGCTGGAAATATACATTACAGAACAGTTTTAGAGCTTCACTAACATTCACAAAATAACTAATACAACGTGAAATGCTTTTATTTCTATGAGATATTAAAAATAAATTTGAAAAAACAGTTTAAAAAAAAAAAAAAGCTCTCCATTCCACTGCATGAGTAGAGATTGTTTTAAAAATTGTATACAAAGATCTGTCTTCATTACATTTAATACCATGCTTGCGTATATGTATCTTTCTAACTCTAGGATGTATCTGGAGTCAAGAAGCTGAAACTTACATAGTTAACATCCTGACAAAAACAGGTGTTTAATGAGTGACAGGAAGGCAGTAATAAAGCAAGGAGGCCTTTTTGATTGTTTCAGTATTGCCATGGTAGTATGAGACATCTCTAATCAAAAGAAGTTTTCACAGGTGAGACTCACTGGTAAGTATGATAAAGTAATTGGCAGACATTAAAGAACACAACAGATATTACAGGTGCATATGTATGGCTAGAGAGCATGCAGAAGCACAAAATCTTGGAAGAAGAAAAAATGTAAGGAGAGAAACAAAGGAGTATACAAAAATGCAGATAAATGTTCTCAGGGATTATTAAAAATCTACTGTAAATTATTATGTTTGTTCTATCATTACCTGCGCCAGGCTGATCTTTCCTGATGTTCACTACAGCTGTGTAGACTCATTTGAAGTATTATTTAGGTCAAGTATTGATAAAATTATAAACATAGGAACAAAGACATTAAGCACAAATTACAAAATGTGCTTTGGGGTGTGGATACACAATAAATATTTAATTGTAAGTAGGCTATATGCTGCCATAACTGCATGTTACCTATCAACATAGTCTGCAATCCCAGATTTCAGTGCATCGTAGATGTATCCTAAGCAAGCTACTCACTCACACAGATCTTGCATCTTCAGTGAAGAACTTGAAAAGCTTTACAGAAAGATCCCATAGAAAATGAAATATATTTAACTGTAATTTTCTAAGATCTATCAGAGAGCTTGACAAAGCAAATTTGTAAAGGCTATGCAAAAAATAACACTGGAAGGGATTAGCTCTTAATCTTCTACCTTAAAAAAATTCTTACTCAGACATATAGCAGTAAAATGTGAAGACCTATTTATTAAATTGTGGTTTTTTCCTCTCACAATACATTTTTTTCCACTGATTTTCTAAAAAGAAAGGAAGAAAGAAAAGAAAAAAAAGTCATCTGTTCCTAGGGAGCAAGTACAGAACATTTCAGCACAAGAGGTGTTTTGCCAAGTGATAAGAAAATTATAAAAAGATTTTATAAGAGATTTCATAATATCTTAAGGAGGTATCAGAATTCCCAGTTAACTCACACAAGCCAGTGACTTATTAACAGAAAACTAAATTTGTTACCACACAATCTTGTTCAGTTGAAAATTAAATAAAGATCAAACTTCATTACCAGAAAAATTAAATAACAGAAATAGTTTAAGTTCTGCGGCTAATTCTTGAAAAAAAAGCTTAGTGAAGTCAAGGAAAGACAGTAACTATTTATTTTTATGGTTTACTGTGATATGGAGATGAATGAAAAACAGAAAAGGAAGATCAAGAGAGATGGAATAGGAATTAAATATGTGCTTGGTAGGAGAAGTTAAGAGGAAAAAAAAAAGAAATTCCCCTTCTCTCTTTTGCCCTCACTTTTCCAACTTTTCCTTTAATTATGAACATATGAAAGTGATGAAAATATTAGAGTTTGAGAACAAACTATCAACAGATCATCAAAACACTTTGTTTGACAGAAAGAAAGTGGCTGGTGTCGAATATTTGGAACAGGAAATCTTGTTTAAATATAATTGAAGATTTAAAATGAAAGCTGATTTTCTATCAAAACAAAATATTTTATCATGAAAATAAAAATAAAGTTTTTGGTTTTTTCATAATGTTCTTTTCATGTTTTAACTAGAAAAATAAATAATGGTGGACTTGGGATTAATTTTATAAATATTTCTTGAGAAGCCCGATCAGATTTTTTCTTCCAAGAATTTCATCCTTTTCTTAATGTATCGGCTAGCTAATTCTGCAGATCAGACACAGAATTAAAACATTTCATTCTACAGCATGCATTCCATTAGCTTGAAAAATATACAGTGAGATAATCTTCGCAGAAGTCATCTCACAGTCAGAAAATAAACACAAATCTTCATATATAAAAGAGCATATTAATAGTAAAACATCTCAGACTGCATATTTGGAAAAGGGAAATTGTCATGAGGCATTCATATCAACAGGTAGGTCAAAAGGTGTTTCTGTTACTGTTATAATTATTTAACTTAACCTCACTGGAATAAATATTTTGTGGACAGGATATATTTAAAATGAATAACTTTTACTATCCAAAAGAATTTGATCAAAATAACACTGGCATGCTTTCTAACCTCCAACACATAGCATAACCTCCAACATATAGCAGAGAATCTTTGGATTTAACTATTTTGACTCTCACAGGATGGTAGGTATTTATAAAGCAAGTATTTACCTGTTGATGGGTTGTGCAGGAGTCTGTCTTCTTTTCTTTCTTTCCCAGCATTGTTGGCAGTGCTTACCAGCTCCCCTGTCCTCACAGCCAGGCAAGATGGGCACAGTGGCCAGGAACCCAGCAGGATGGACTTCTGGCCTCACTCACCTGGGCCTTTTGGATATCTCTGCTGAGGCTGAGTTTTTAACAGCAGCCCATGCCTTCTCCCATTGGCATGGAGGTGTTTACTGCCTCACCCACTCCAGATCCACATTATTTCAGCCCAATTATTTTTGTGTCACGGAAGAAGGGTGCTAAATAAGAAGGGAGAATCTGCTGACAAAGAACAGTAAGAAAATTGATGGGGAAGAATGTGGTGCCTAGATTTTCAGTGGAGAAACTGAGTAAGAAGCACAAAAGGAAAGCTGCCCTCCCTCCCTTGTTTCTCATCTCCTTCCAAAACTTTGCTCAGAGTTTTTGAAACTAAATTTGACCAGAGGATACATTGCTGTTGCCTCTCACTGATTACTGATGGCCTTTTCAGAAGGATGAGATGAGCTCTGATACACGCTGGCACAGGTGCTACAGTACACAGACTAATTCCACAAATTGCCGGGCCAATCAACCAAAAAAATTCTACCTCATCCTTGAAAGCAAAAATTCCTATGACTACTGTAAGGAAAACTGCAACAGAGAAAATATATACTATTGGCCAGAAACACAGCTGAGGCAACAACTTTCTTCCTAAATGAAATGAAGTCAAATGGGCATAAGTGGCCAGGAATTAGAAGACATCTGCACTTTTGAATCTTCAGACAACATAGCATTGCCAGCTTCATCTGCTCCCCATCTGTTCAGTAAAGCAGGCAACCATGAACATAAATAAAGCTCAAAGTCTCTATCTTAATATTCCACAGGCCCAGTGCTCTATGTTTTGGATATCAAATGGTCCCTAAACTTTTGGGGCACAAGTTAGAAAAGCTAAATGAACAAGAGGTTAAGTTTCTACATAGCCAGTCCAAGACTGCAAAATAAACTCCTAAGAAAGAGTATGCACTCTTTACTCAAGTCAGGCTCTATTTGTCATGACTGGATCTGACCAGTATGCTGGCAGTCAGATAATGTCATGAAAGCTTTCTATCACATCCTTCCTCTTTACAGACTAAAGCTACATAGTTTGTTTTCCCTTTGACTGCCGACTCCTGAGTTTACCCCACAAACACCTGGTTCCCTAGTGCTTGATTCCCAGGAAAGTAGGTTTCCTGTTGGACACCAGTGATGTGCCTTGCTATGGCAACCCTCAAATGTGAGTCACTTCCAGAAGCAGTGCTGGGGAGCAAATCCCGCACATTGTATTTAGAGAAAATAAAGGACATCAGGCAGTAGATAGGGTAGGCCATGATGGGCCAACAACTGCCCAGCACCATCCAGATGTCTAGGTAAGAGCAGGAAAAGGAAAACCCATGGCATTTCTCCCCATACTTGCCCAGTATCCAACTATTTTCATGTATAGAGACTTTCTGAGCCAGATGAAGCCTCTGTAAACTACATACAAAATAAGTATGCAATCAGGAAGGTTATTTGAGGAAAAAGAATGGGAATATGAGGACTTCTCCCTCTCAGCTCTAATTTAACATGCTGTGTTTTTAGTAAACACATTCTTGAGAAAAAGCTACAAAAAGCCAAAAACTAACAGAGAAATACAGAATGTAAACAAAACAAGGATCTTCTGTTCTCAATCTCAGTTTTGGAACAATTTAAAGCAGTCTATCAGTAAATGTATCCTTATTGGCACGCTTTATATTTTAACACATATCTAAACCTTCTTGTTAGTAAAGGGGAAAAATCTGACACTTCCAGATACATAAGACGGAAAATAATAAAGATCTGTTTTTTGCTTTTTGCTCTTTTTTAAAAAATTAAAAAAAAAAAAAAATCTTCCCCCAGCAAAAAATATTAATACAAAAAATGTACTGTGAGGTTTCAAAAAATAAACAGGAACATATTGACAAAGTTACAGGGACATGCAAACTAATTTTTAAACTTGTGGAACTGTGCTCTCTTTAAGCAGTAGGTAGCAGTCACTGTAAAGGAGGAATGAATGGCTCTTTAACATGCAAGAAAAGAACATTCTTTTTACCTCGTGCCCTAAGTAGGCATTGCTCCTGGAAAAGGAAGCAATCCTTTCTCTTCATTTGTACTTCTGTGTCTGAAATAAAGGTGAATTGAAGAAAAATAGTATAATAAGCTTATTAAGAACTAATAGGTTAATTCAGGCTACCTCAGCATAATAGTAACCTTAATCTAGTTTATTATAGATATCTGTCCAAACAGCAATCGCATCAGACAGATGAGTGATAAACTGATCACAATTCACAATTGTGTGAAGCACAATTCAAGCATATTTACTCAATCAACAACAACCCTGACACACTTTTCTTTACACAGCATTCTATCAGAGGGAGTTAATCCTTTGATGTCATGCCACCTCAACCATCACACTGCCCTCTCATTCAAATCTTTAAGAGAAAAAATAAATCTGCTTTTAGCACCTACATCTGTAGCTAAATCACCTGAAGTCTTCTCAGAAACACAAGCAACAGAGCTCTAGAAACACAAGGATAAGCATGGGCAGAGGTGCAGAGAGAGAAGAAAGAAAGGGTTAAGTCAAAGAGGGAGAGGCTGAGGTAGATTCCTAATAGGCAGACTTGCCAAAATAGTGAGGTGGGCCTGGAGAGCTGTGAGATTTTCCTCCTGCAATAGCCCCTGCACAGTCACTCACTCCCTCTTTGCTAGCAGTGCTGGCAGCAGCAGCAGCTGCCTTTGCAGGGCTCTGGCACAGGCAAAGTTAGCTGTGACCACAGGTCTGCACTGAAATCTACGGCTAAACTCTGCCTAAAGGTAGGAAAGGTTCAACAGGTAAACTCACAGAAAATTTAAGGAAAAGGAGAAAAGGGAACTCCTAAGTCAGCCCTCACGGAAACACAGGAAATATTAGGAGTGTGACCTTACAGGTTACAGTTAGGTGTAGAGCCCAGGGGAGCTGCAGCTACCCGGACATAAACTCAGAGCTGCTCTCTAATTTATTTAAACAAAATTAATCTACAGACCAGAAAGATGCTCAGCCTTGTGGTCTAGCTTGTTACATACAGAATTCAGGAATAGTGCCTTTGAAATCTTAATTACTGAAGCAACAGGAATAGGCTCTTTTGCCAATACTGCCATAGCTCATATATCACACAAGCCAAAGAGCTAAGCAAAGCGCAAGATGAATACATCTCAGAAAGCACAGTTAGCTGATGTAACTCTCTCCTCATGCTCAGTTTGCTTCCTTTCAAGCATATTTCTTACCTCAAACTGCTATTTCAAACAAACTCCTCATTCTTCCTGTTCCCAATCATTTTTTCTCTGATCTTCCAATCCTAAACATTGGAAAAAGCCCATTCTTATTTCAAATAAAGGCATGGTCTGGGTTTGGAGCTGGGTTTTTTTTTTGAACTTAACTTCATAGAAGTTCATCATAAGCAAACAAGGAATGTAATGCAACTACATTACTCTGTGTTTGCTTTTTTTTTTTCCATTAAAAAAGTCCCCATATTGTGCAGCTTGCAGCAAAATCATGAGGTGGCTCCTCATGAAGCACTCTCTGTGTCTGTCCCTTGCCAGAAGTACTAACTCCCTTCAAGTCACTCCACCCCACAGTCTCCTGTCTCAGGCTCATTCCCAAACTGCATTCCTCAAGCCCCTAGTCCACTCACTTTCCCCTTCCTCACCTGTACAACACTGTGTTTTTGTTTCCTTCCATTACACTCTCTTACTCAGTTTTTCTCCAAAGTTAGCAGCCTGAAGAACAGGTAGTCCCCGCTCATCCCACTGCTCCCCTGGCCTGAGCTGCCTCATCCCCACTACAAGGCCTCTCAGGATGAGGGAGCAAAACAGAATCAGCCAGTCTTTGTCCTTTGCCTCTGTAGCCCCAACATCGGCCCCAGTTCTTCCTGCCCAGCACTTCCAAGCCCTCCCTGAGAAGCATTTGCACCTCTGGCAGTTCCTCCAGGCCAGACCCTGTGCACTCATGATGCCCACCATTTTTCTTCCCATTTCTGGACCACGCAGACAGCAAGTCAGTCCTCACTTAGCAGTTATGTTTGGGCTAAGGTCCTAGAGGAGAGGGCGTTTCAAGATAGATCCCAAGGCAAGCGTAACATAGTGCTTTCTGTATTTCACTGAGAACAAGGAACTCCTTCTGCATGGGAGGGATTCTCTTGAAACACAAAACATCACCTGGCTGAAAATCTGGTAAATGCACCATACAGTCTGGTACCACAGCCAGGATAAAATTAGGTATTAATTTAATTTTTCATTATTACTAATTTATTTTTAATTGAAGGATTGAACATTAATTCTCAATTCAGAGTTAGACTCCACATCAGCAAGGATGTCCAAACCCAAACTGCCACATATGCCTGAACAACATGAAGGATAAGAGTGCTGTCCACAGTGACCGAAAAAGGAAGTAAAGGTGACACATGGAGAAGGAAGAGGAAAAGGAAGAAGAAGAATAACGAGACTTCTGGTTTTGCTCTGTTTACTTGGAGCTGATGGTCAAACATTAATGATAAATGTGCCAAGATTTTGGATTAAGCAGAAAGGAGAAAGGGCTGAAGTAGAAAAAAATCAGTTTGTTCTGGGCTCCTCCCCTTCCTTCCACTGCCACCAGGAATATCAGAAAATAGTGGCAAAGAGGAAAGAATTAATTGCATGGAGAGGAAAGTGCAGATGAGTGCTAAAAAAAAGAAAAAAATGGTGAACACTTCAGGAGAAAATCTGTGGGTTATTGCCAGGATTAAGGACTTTTTTTTTTTTTTTAAATCACAATTAACTGGAGAAGATAACACTGATAATTAGAAGAGAAGAATTGCTCAGGAGAAAAAGCAGAATGACGTTCTTGCATAACAATTAAGAAGGAAAGAATTTTCAAATCCATTAGTAATTGAGGAATAATGTTAATCAACAACTGTTAGAGATAATCACTTGATAGCTTGTACCCAAGTGACTGTTTTAGCCAGCAAAAGAAATCTTTGGCTTGTTAATCTTGGATCAGGGCAGTTCCAAAAGACTTTACGGGCATTTTGCTGAAAATTCCCACAGTTATCTCCACACATCACACTGATCTGGTCACACCTATTTATCAGAGGTGAGGAGGTAAATCTGAAGTCTTAGAGGACAAAAATTGCAGAGGATTTAAAAGCTGATACACAGATTTTGATCACTTC
The DNA here is from genome assembly GCA_013396635.1 of Penelope pileata. Lineage (NCBI taxonomy): Eukaryota > Metazoa > Chordata > Aves > Galliformes > Cracidae > Penelope > Penelope pileata. The sequence continues at coordinate 136,111 of WBMW01003135.1, read as the reverse complement.
ATAGATGCTAGCACTTTCAGGTTACTGAAAGCAAATGCAAAGTACCAAGGAATGTAGGACATCTGTGATGGAACAGCGAGCTTGATCCCATAAATCATAAAATCATAGAATACTCGGAGTTGGAAAGGACCCATAAGGATCATCAAGTCCAACTGCTGGCTCCACACAATATCATCCAAAATCCAAGCCCTATGCCTGAGAGCATTGTACAAGCACTCCTTGAATGCTGGCAGTTTGAGGCTGTGACCACTGCCCTGGGCAGCCCGTGCCAGTGCTTGACCACCCTCTGGTGAAGAACATTTTCCTAATCCCCAGCCTGACCCTCCCCTGATGCAGCTTCATGTGGTTCCCTCAGGCCCTGTTGCTGTCACCAGAGAGCAGAAATCAGTGCCTGCCCTTCCGCTCCCCTTGTGTGGAAGCTGTAGGCCACCATGAGGCCTCCCTTCAGCTTCCACTTTTCTGGGTCTGGGCTGAACAAACTAAGGGACTTCAGCTGCTCCTCATACACCTTGCCCTCTACACCCTCCCCCATCTTCGTAGCTCTTTGGATGGTCTCTAATAATTTGATGTTCTTCTGATATTGTGGTGCCCAAAACTCCACACAGAGCTTGAGATGAGCACAGAGCAGAGCGGAACAATCTTTTTCCTCGTGTGGCTGGCAGTGCTGGGCCTGATGCAATCCAAAAAGTAAAAAGAGTGAAGCAACGACTCTGACAAGGTTCGAGCCACTCTGAATAACTTCTGTCACTAGATGCATTTAAATGCCTGGTATTAAGCAGTCCACTATCCTAGCCAAGCTCTCTCTTCAACCCACCCAGTCTGACCAGCATGAAGACACTACGTCTGCTTCTAGCCCTCTAGCTATGATAAGGAATAACTCTATCCAGCATCCAGCATAAAAGCTGGGGCTGCAGCAATCAGCTGCATTGATCCTAAAACTAGCACTGGATCTCAGCTTCCCCAAGAGATCAGAAACTCTTTTTTTTCCAGGACTGCAGACTCCTTGGTCCTCTGGCTGGAGGTAAGTGAAAATTTTACAAGAGTACAGACAATGAACCCAACAGTAAATTCTGAGAATTATCTTGTGGAGAAGGGCTGCCAATCTTTTCAAAAAGTTATTAATATCTAGGGAGATACTAGAGGAAAGGACAAAGAGGAATGAAGCACTCCTTTCCAAAAAAAAAAAAAAAAAGAAAGAAAGAAAAAAGGAAAGAGAGTGTTTCTGGTAATCTTCCTCTAAGTTTATCTTCATTGTTCAGCGAGGATTGGAACAAATGCTAAAAAAAATCAGCTGGCTAGCAATAGATTTGTGAGACTCAAATGGTATTGTGTTATAAAAGTTCGACAAAAATCCATGAATCCTTCAAAATAAAACCAAAAAAAATAGTAAAAGGACTGAACATATTAGCATGTGACAGTATGAAAGCTATTTGATTAATTATAAAAAATCATGACTTAAAAATTAATTCCAGCTGACCTGGTTAGCAACATTGGCAAATTAAGTGGTTATCTATAGTTACATTGTTAGGATCATTCAGAATTAGTTACTGAGCATAGCGAATCCAGTCTGTAACAAGGTAAGTTTTAAGACATGGTAAACTTAACAATTATTGGATGGATAAAACAACATGCTTGTTTAATTATTGCATTAACACTCGTCCAATCTTATAAAATAAATATTTCTCTTTAAACACTGTGTGAATGGACGTAATCAGATGTTGCAGTTTTCCCACTGCATAGTCATGCTCCTCTTTGGACCTGCAAACCTCTTGACTAACCTCTTGACATACCGCCTTCTTGCTGGCAAAAATATCTTGAGTTCTCCAGTCACAACCAGCATTTGGTCTAAAGATGATTCAGCTCAGCTTGCCCATGGTTACCACCTGCTCACCACAAGCTCTATGAATGTTTCCAGGAGAAAACAATGGGGTGGTGGGCAGATGGCCAGGACAGCATCCTGTTCCACCTCTGGAGGGGACAGCGTGTGTCTGAGGGCACTGGCTGTGCACAGGGAGGCAGGGGAGGAGAGAGGATCTGGCCACTTAGGCATTATGAGAATGCCTTATTGAGGACCTCTTCCGGATCAGCTAAGTAATGCCTACTGCAAGCCCATGCTACTATGACTTCTATAAGAAATTAGCTAACCAAAGAACAGCTGAATTGAGAGGCAGGTAGCAAAGAGAAGCTGCCACTGCATGTGTTAGGTGCCTTCTCTTCAGCTTAAGCATAGCTTCTCTTCTGAACACTGAGCTTGTGAGGGGAAGGGTGTGATCTTTTGAAATATCTAGCAAGAAACTCAAGAAACGTGTTATCTTGCAGACATCTGCAGTGAGACAGTACTCTCCAGTGCTTTGGGACCTTGAGATATCATATTAACTTGGGGGGACCTTTTTTTGCCACAAAGATCTTGACAAGGAAAAGTTTGTAGCGGAAGAAATATAAGCAAAAACATGCTTGCGTGGGTGACCTATACGGAAAAGTATAAAACCCCACAAAATCTATTTTGGCTAAGTGAGTGTTAAGACTACTTCAGTGGTCTGCAGGAATTTAAAAGGTGCCAAGGAAGAAGAAAATACATTTAGTACGGTGGAAATAATCATAAAGGGTGGAATGAGAATAAAAAGGTGATGATAATCCTTATGAATTAATTAAATATTTCTGACTTTGCAGAAGTCTTCCAAAGCAGTCACAAGCTAATGTTCTGGGATTTCCAAATCTTGAGCACAAATACTTAAAAACAATCAAACCTATGGAAAATATGCTCAAAGATACCAAAAGCGAACTGAAATAGATTTTCATCACTTAATTGTTTCTTTTGTTCAAAAAAGTACTACGTTGCTCATTAACCAAACAGTAGCCCAGGAATCCACTTTTATTATGAATTTAAATTAAAAAAAAAAAAAAGAATCTAATTGAAAAAATTAATTAAAAATAAATAAATGTTGTGGATTTATTCCTGTTACAGGCAGGATTAGAACATAACTCAATCTATAGCTCTGTAGAGCAGCTTTGCTGCTTCTAGGACCTTGAGTTCTTAATTGAAAGCTCCCACAGCTTCCATATAACCATGAACAATCTTTCTCTTATCTGGTTGCTGAGAAATAGGCATCCTGGGTTCTGTCTTCTATCTTGAATTTAAAAATACACTCTTTTCCACAAATTCTGCCTGAATATTCTACTGTGTGCTGTATGACAGGCCTAGTCTGTTAGTCCTTTATGCCAGACAGAGAAAAGGCTGCTCCTTTGAATGATTTACTACTCTCTTTGTATTTTCACTGACACAATAATTACTTTCTCTGCCTTTTTCTTTTTACGAGTCTTTGTATGCAACTCCCCCATACCCATCATCAAGCTTAACGAGTGAAGGCAAATGCTTTAAAGCGCTATCTCTTTTCCAAGGTCTGAAACACAGATGTCTCTTTTAGATAATGTTGCATGCCATTGACCTCAATGCAAATTCAACATCTTCCATTGGTGCACCATTCAGACATGATTTGCTAGGTAAAGGGTTGGGGGTTTATTGTTGGGCTTTTGGGATTTATTTTTTTCTTTTAAGAAGCTAGTTTCAATTCCCAGGCTTCATTTAGAGAGTTTATCTTAATATTGTTGCACTTTTCAGCAATCAATTTATACAAAGATATAACCACTTGTCAAATTATAAAAGATCTTTATCAAACCAGCAAAGAGCAAAACTTTCATTTAACATAACTTCTCAATTTTGAATCTGTTTTTTCTGATTCAAGCATAATCTACCTTCCCTAGCTTCTCTTTGCCATGTTATCCGTATTTTGCAAACGAAATATGAGAGGACATATTAGGACCTAGGTGATATGCATATTATGTGTTGCATCTAATTCTGTGATGCTGCTTTGTTTGAATAAAGCTCACACAGTATAAAGTGGCACATCTGGGATTTTATCCTATTCTTTTCTTCTAATTTTCTATGTATACTTCTTGCTACTACTTAAAATTCAGTATTAACTCTATTTTTGAACGGGTGACATTGTTCTTGTCCCCCCNCCCCCCCCCCCCCACCGGATAACAAAGATGTTTACTATTTTTTATTTCTTTTTATGCTCCTTGTTAATTACGAAAAAATTGCACCCCAAAGTATCTCCTGAAAGAAGGTTAAAAGCAAGTCTGAATTAAGAATGCTCAGAGTAGCCCCTCTGGAAAGGGAGAGTGCTGCTTCTCTCAATTAAAAAAAATAAAAGTCTCTTTCAAACCTCTGGTAAGAATGCAATGCTGTTGGGAAAACTGCCTCTGGTTTTGATAGTAGGACAGCAATATAATCAGTCCACTGGTTCAGAGAGCTGAGCTGTTTCTTCTAGTGTCTGATCTCCAGCACGAGTCAGAAGCAGATGCAGTATTCCCTGAAACTGATCTGGTTTACCCATTTCCTAACCCTGAGCAGATCTCTTTTGTCAACTTGCCCTTGAATATATGTAAACTATCACAATTTAATTATACACAGTATCGTTTGACAGGAATTTCCAATCTGCTGCATGAAACCGTCTCCTTTTATATGTTTGGAACCTGGCTTCTATCAGCTTCCTTGCAGCGAAAGACAACAGAAAATGACACTCACAGCTTTGCAGATATCTATCTAATTCCCCCAAATAATCTAATTTCATGATAAGGAGTCCTAGCTTTGTGACCCTTAAGAGACACTGCTAACAAAGTTTTTCCCTCCAGGTACATAATTCTGTTTTTGAACAAAAATGCTGCTAACATAGATGGGTTTTTAATAGTCAGACCTGCTTATCCCACAGTGTCTTTTATTTAAAACATAGCCAAGGGGTAGATACTCATTTCTATATTCTGTATTCATTTCACATTAAGGGAAACCAAGCTATAAAGTTACAGATACACAAGCAAAATGCACAAGCAGAAGACAGAGGTTATTTGGCTAGGCAATAGCCTAGCATCCCACATATTCACAAGAGCATTAATTTGCTGTATTTAGCACTGTTGAATTATTGGGTGGATAATTAATTTCACCTAATGTCAGGAAAACGCAAACAAATCATCACGCAGAAGACAGTAACAGGGTCAGAGTATTTAAACAGAAGAGGTGATGAAAAGGTAAAGACGACTGTACAGATTTTGTTTATTTTCTCTAGAGCCGCGAAGGCTGGGAACAAAAATGATAATGATCTTACCGTATGTAACAGAGTGCTACTATAAGAAGGACAGTAATCAATAGTTTTACATGGCTACCATGAGAAACAAAATTTGCAAGATGAGTTAGACATTACAAAAATCTTCCTAATGGTCAGAGGAAGCAAATGCCAAAATAATCTGGCTAAAGTGATCTGGAATCTCCTCCCCAGGGAGCTTTTAATATCTTCCAGGGTGGCATGCTTGATCCTTCCCCAGCCTATACAGATAAGTGAACTTCTAAAATTCCTCTTCATCCCATCAATGGCTTCCCATTGATGTAACATGTGGCTTTAATGGGACACAGCTGCCTAAAAGCATTTTATGAGTTCTGGTAACTAGCCAAAAGACCAATATATGGACCTGCAAATAGAAGGAATAGGACACAAGAGCTATTGTTCCTAGTCATATGGTTTTATTTGTATGTTACTTGGTTTGAAAAAATTAATCTCTTCTATTTAGTTTTTGCTGATTCAGTCTGTTCAAGGCATACAAAGTGGGAAAATAACATAATTGAAGCTCTTATTCTGAATTCAAAATTTCCAAATTGCTAACTGTATCAAGGGGCTCTCAGGACAATGCAAATGGAATTTGTTCTTAGGAACAGGCCTAACTGCAATTTTGTTCCAATTAAAACATATTTTTGGCTTATTTTTTCCTTCTGCTTACCATAAGGATTATTATGACCTAACAAGGACTCAAGCTTTATCATATTCTCCAATATTATAACTATTATGTTTCTTCAAAAACTATAAATCACATGCCTTCTATTTTCTTGTGGCAGAATTTGCTCTGATTTTGCAAGCAGAAGTATATGATCACAGACTGCTGCGTCTAAAGAAAGCAAGTTTCATTGTTAAGGCCTTCTCAGCGACAACGTGTGAACAAGACTGTCTCATTAGACACTAACAGACAATTACAGAAAGATATCACACTGGCACTCTTTAATTTGATTATGTTACTTCATTCTTGATATTCCTGTCCCATTTCAGCTTCTCATATAATTAGTGAAAAGATGTAGGCCCCAAACTACAGACTAAACCCTCCCAAGTGAGCAGAAAAACAGGTACCATTTCTAACAGGCTCCTAAGTAAAATGCTTGAACCTTCTCCTTTGGGTACAAGCTGCTAGCGTCAGGTACAGAATATTATGTGAGAGTTTTACCAGGGAGCTTATTAAATCCTGATTAAGCAGGCGAAATTTTCTAATAGAAACAGATGCAAATCACCCAGTAAGATAAAATAAGAAGTCTAAGTAAACATTTGCAAAAACTTAGATACACCATTTCATTCTTCCAAGCAGATTCAAGAATTAAAATAGAACTACATCTACATCTGTCAATACTGTAAGGAAAAAGAAAAAAAAAGATCACAGTGTAATGTGCTTTAATTAAATATTGATCTTGCAGTTAAAAACTAATCAGATATCATTACAATAATTCAAATTCACCCAGTAGCTACACACACAGCTCTCAAACACCTTTAGCGTCTACAGTGACAGTTTAATAACTGCCCCTCTCAGGCTTGGGTGCTAGTCCACTATCATCTGTATGCATATTGTATCATTGCTGGGCTCTTCTGTGGAGAAAACTGACCATTTTCCTCTAAGATGAGAATTAAAAGAACATTTTTAGGGTTGCCAAGTCAGGTACGCACAAGGAATGTCAAAGCTAAAACCGGTTGTCTTTGTTTCCGTTTGTATACCTGCATCGCCACTTTGCTGCACTTCTTAATATCAATTTCTTTTTTTCTCTTGGTTCCAGCTGATTAGCTCTAGTTTTTTTTTTAACATTTTTACAATTTGCTCTAAAATCTGATATACTATTCAGATCAGAACAAGAGACTTTTTGTCACCTTCTCCCCTGTAATAGTTTTAAATGTAGGTAATACAGGTACTCTATTTCATAAGTAGCATGATATATTTATTAAAACCCTTTGCTGTCGATTCTACAGTAACTTTGAAAGAACCAGGGTATGAACTTTCACGGGCTATTCAATCTTCCTATTTTGTTAATGTGTTAGGCAATGAGAAATATTTTCAGGGCACAGACAAATAAGTTCAAAATTAAGGCTGCACAAGCTATTTTATCTCTGGAATCTAGTCACTGAGATATTGATCTGCAAAATTGCTGATGTATTTTTAAAAAGATTTTGTGTGCAAGTTTCTTGGTTTGAAAAACAAACATTCTTCCTTTCTCAAAAATTCAGTTTTATGTGCTGCCTTCTGACATTCTCAGTTCCCGTGAAGCACTAAGCACTATGAGTCCATCACAGACTTTGGTCCCTTCTCTTACAGACTCTCTTATGCTCGTGCTTCCTCGCACGTAATTCTTCCCATTTTGACATTCTCATTTAGTTCTGGTCTTTACTGCTTAGATTTCTGACCTCCTCATAGATACTACAGGAAACATCTTTTCCACCTTTCTAGTTTCTCCCACAGAAAACACCTGCTTAGGCTGCACAGCCTGTCTGCTGGTCCCATTTATCCTGTTCAGGTCTTGAAAAATCAGACACATCGCTTTTCTTCTGTCTGTCTACCCCTTAACTCCTTTCTTCATACTGATCTCCATGTCCATCCCATCCTGACTGCTAAATCCTGCTTTTCTTAGCTAGCAAAGTAATCCAGTGACTCCCCCATATGCCTTGAATATCTCATGGTATTCTACAGCCAGGTCCCATGTCCCAATCTATTGCCTTAATCCCCAGCCCAAGGTCAGGCTCTCCTCCATTACTCTTTTCAACTTTAGGAGGTTTCTTCCTAAGCAATACATAGGTAATGAAGAGAAGGAGCCCCTGGTCTTCATACAAATGAGCCAGCAAAGCCAGCAGTGCTCCAGGAGCTTCAGTTACAGCAGAGGTCTGCCTGGGCATGCAGAGATAAATGTTAGGGAATAGGGCTGAAAACATCCAGCAAATGCGAGCATTTCTGAACTGTGTGTTCTTTAAACAGCTTATCACTTTGCTGGATTGCACAGAGAAAATTACCCTTTACCCAATGGCCACTCCTCTTCCAAGTGTCAAGTCTCCACTCAAAGCGCAGACATTCATGCAAGAAAGCTTTCCTTTAGCAAGAGCCAAGCAGGAATTGAAAATACCTTCGGCAGCCCACACAGTATATGCACAAAAGTCCATTAAAGTCTACATTTTTAAGACTAATACAAAGCCTATGCAGACTCTACCCCCACTAATGAGATCATAAAACTCTGATCTGCAGAACAATGGTCCCACAGTTACTCTTGAAGTTCTTCAAAGAAGAGATTATCTTCACTCTGCAAAACTATTTGTATAGCCTCATTGAAGAAAAAAAATAGAAGAAGGGGGAAGATGGGGGACGGGACTACTTCCAGCTCATTTTTGAACAAATTATTTTGGATAGAATTTTGCTAAGAGACCTGCTTCAGACATGCAGAACAGCATAAGGAGAAGTCAGATTTCAACTCAGACAGTTATACTTTGACTACATTACAAGCATCTGCAAACAAAGTCTGCAGTGGGAAATGTCAGACAACTTTAATCGTAGGTGGGGCTGATAGAACCGCTTTATCACAGGGAAACACACTACTTATGCAGGGAGATCAGCCATAAAATAACCTCCTTCCCGTTATTACCCTGCAGATCCAGTAGCTCCATTACTTCAAGCCACTTGAATTTTGGCAGCCTGGTGACTAACAGCCAGAAGCACAATTTCAAGCTGATGATAAAACACGAACCTCACAAAACAACTCATAACGGCTTTTCCAGCTTGTGATTTTCAATGGGCGAAATTAACAGCAGTTGTATGCCTGCCATCACGTTATATGGTCTAAGTCATCAGCAATTTCTGGAAATTTCTCCAAAGCTAAAACCTGTAGCTAATAGGTATTTTCTTGAACTGGCACCGATATACACTCAATAAACAGATTTTGAATCTACCTAATAGGTATTATGCATTACCAAGGGGAAGGCTGTCTCGCATGCACTTCCCCAACCCAGAGCACAGTCTGTAAGACTGCTACGATGCCAATGAGTATTTCTGCACCACGGAACTTCACAGGGAGAGGAATACAATACATTTTGTTTGGAGTAAGTAGAGAAGCTGTCACTGCTGCTTTGGGAGAAGGGCACTCTACATCTCACTGATTATTGCTCCAGAAGCCAATTTTGTCAAAAGCAGACTCAGAGAAAGTCCTGCTCTCATAATCTAGAACACAAATGCAAAATAGGTGCAGCACAGGGAAACGTACACCTACCCATTGTACACATAAACATAGACATGCAATTAAGTCACAACAGATACTAATCAAAACAGAAACAACAGCAAAAAAAAATTAGATTACCTACTTTGACAGATTCATACCTGCAGTCTTCTCATTTTAAAGCAAAAAAACAGGAGAGAGAATATTCAAATTTCTTGCCCATTTGGGTGGCTTCCTTGCACATGTTCCTGAATTTTCAGCTGTGATGAGATCCGCTCATTGGCAGTCACCAAGAGGCTGATATGACCATGAAACGAGGAAACACAGGGATGAAAAATGAGGTGCTAGCACCACCATTTGCTGAGGGCTGGAAAAACTAGTAGAAACTTTCAGGGGCTATGAAGACCTGTTTCTATAATGCAAGCTGCTTTTAACTCGCTTACCATTGCTGCTATGTGAGATGCTTGATCAAAACATGCTCTTAGCATTAATTATTTGCCAGGAAAATCTTAATGAAGTCCAGATGATTATTTTTATTCCCAGCATCATAAATCTTCACGTGTAGACCCAGTTTTATACAATGCTTGTTTTTTTTCAGTTATTTGAGTTAAAAAAATATATATTTCTGAGAGCTAACCATATACTGCCAATGAACATACAACGGCTGGCAGAGATGGACCAAAACAGATTAAGAGAATTACTATGCTCCTGGAAAACTCATATTTTACTGCCTCTCCCTGCCATCCCAGTCCTAAGGAGTTGGGGATCCTGTCAAGGGCCCCTGGCTGGGATGAGCGCAGCCCTTCCCCTGCCACGTGGTGCTTCCATGTCTGCCTCCTGCTTCCCGGAGCAGCTCAGGGTTGCTTCTCAGTGAGAAGAGGCCTGCAAAGCAGAAGACTGGCACAAATCTTGTTTAAGCAATTTCGGGGGGGGCATACTTGCAAAGAAACAGATTGCGACACCTGCACAGCAAAGTACATACTCGATTAGCAGACTTGATGTAGGCTCTTAAAATCTAATTTTCTTCTGCGTCCTGTGCTGTCTGCTGGTTTAATTTTGCTCCTATTGAGCAAGAGACTTACTTATGACAAACATCAAATCAATTCATGGCAAGGGATGTATTAGTCTTTGAATTTTTTCAAGGAAAAGCTACACAGTGGAGGGGAAAAGCTTCAATGTGGGACAAAAGTAGCTCTACAATTACAAGGTTTTAAAAAAATTGATGGAAACATTTCTATTGCACTAATATACTGATAATCTTTTCTGTTATCAAGACACTACTGCTGGCCCAAAAGACCTAATAAATATCCCTTTAAAAGAGTTTCTTAAAGTCCTATTTTAGTTCTTTACTTGGTTTCCTCTTTCACTTATTAAAAATGCAATTAAATCAAAATTAAAGTAAAATAAAAATAAAAAATACTAAAAAATAAAAAACAAATAAAGATCTTACGTAGATTTATATCTGTGGAGAAGTTCAAGAGTGAGAAACAGCTACCCCATCTCATAACAACTTTATTTGACATCAGTTCAGTGCAATGTATCTTCAGAGGGGTGTGAGGAAGAAAAATTAGAGCACCTTCTGCTGTTTTCTAACTCTTTTCTGAAAGCTAGTTAGACTCGTTCACTATCCCAGGACTGCAGTTGCAAATCTGTAGCTGAATTTCTCCCTCTGTCAAATCTTTCCACAAACAGCACACGTCTGTCGTTGAAAAACATCTCAAACCAGATTCCTGGAGCTAGCAGGTGGGCTGAGGCTCAGGTAACAGTGTGGACTCTAGTTCTTCACAAAAATCTCAAGATTCTTTAACAATTTCTGACTGTCACAGTGGGTTATGAAAGCATCATCTAGATTTACTTCTGTAACAGGGAGAAATGAGACATGAGTGCAGATTAGGTGATGCAGAACAGAGAGGAGAAAAGGGTTCTCTAAAGGCTGCTGTCAGTGGTGGCCTTCCTATTGGGCTGGTGTCATGCCACACGGTCCCATAGAAATTGACAGAAACCACTTTGATGTGCACAAGTTGAGGCCTTTGCATTAAATACAAAAAATAAAGACAGAAAAGTATTTACATTGTTCATTTACAGTAGACACAATGAAAAAAGCAAGAAAGTCCAGACCAGTTATTTTTATATCTAGATTTTTTGGTAGTTTCAAGTATTCTCAAGTATTTCGTATGTTTTATCCAGCCTGTGCAATTTTATAGAATCAAAATGGATTTAAAGCCATTGCCTGCTTTTCCTCCAGCATTTTGACCCCTTTAGATTTCTCTGTGCCACGTAATCTCTCCTAAAGCTGCTTTAAAAACTCTCCATTGCTTGGAGATGTATTGTGAGGACTTGACTGACCCCTTACTGTCATGAACTTTGTCTCAAAGTAAAAATGTCCAGTTTTAATATCATCCCATTTCTTCCAGTTCTGTTGTCTGGACAGTTATTCCTCTCTTATATTTTCCTTACCCAGAAATTAGAGGCATGCAGTTCAAATCAATTAAGATCATAAAGAATGCTTTTGATCATACCTTGATTTCATGTCCTCGCTGATCATGAGATCATCAATGAAATCAGGAGTACTGTACAAGCGCTGTAGTTGCTTGTCCTATCTCGCTGCTGGATTTTTTGGGAATTTCACATGCTCCCAAGCCTCTAGGATGGTTGAGGGAGGTACAGCTGCAACTGGGACAACGCATTAGCCCAAGGAATGAAATTCTTGGTGAAGGATCATGGCACACACGTCCTTCCTTCACAGTGGCATATGGAGAGTCTCTGTGGGACCAGGGCCAGGGTGCCAACAGCCAGCTCCTCTCCCAACATCCCTTTGATAATTTTAAGGGCAAAGATGGGAAAGGAAGGAAGAAAGGTGGAACAGAACCACAAAGGCCTCTTTGACAATGCAAAACTGGAGTAGAGAGAGTTGCCAAAGTAATGTCCTGTGTGTCCTCCAGGGAGGCAGGAAGGAAGAGATTAATGTATTAGGGTAAAACTGAGGGCTTCAGGTCCCAAAATGCTGCCAGCCTTACTCCTGTCTAGTCAATTATGAGCAGTTCGTATCTCCTTAGATAAAACCACAGCTTCACATACATTGTTCTCCTAGTGCTACACATATCTGTCCTACATGCTGCTAATGTATGTAACTATACTCACATACGCATGCACAGCACTGGGTCACTGTACAATCTAGGGAAAATATCTTGCTTCCTTTGCAGCCTACAGGTATTAACATCTCTTCTAACAGCAATGTTGATATTCCTGAGGATTCTGCTCACAAGTAGGCACATAAACCAAGAATATTTCTGTTAGTCTCCACCCTCACAAGACAACACGAGTAGAAAATAAAACAGCAAAAAATCAAGATTTAACAACTGATGATAAACACGTATCTTCAAGCTGCTGCAACAGGTACCACATGAGCTGAGCAATAACAGAATTACCAAATGTCTTCAGTGGTCGTATTTATTTACAGGAATCATGCAAGCAGATACATTCAGCATTATTACTGAGGTTTTTTGTGCAGTGCTTTCACGCTGCAGTAATTTCATTTACTCTGTGAATCCATACATGATATTTCCTTCTCAGTTGAAAGATCATTTTATCTTTTGTTAAGACAGAGCAAGTCTTCAGCCCTTCAAGACCCTTGTCAAATTGAGCCAGTGGGTTCTGCTTTCTTTTGAAAGAATAAAGATGTAAAAGCCATCATCCTTAAAAAAGAAGCTAAAGCAGACAATGGATGTCAGAGCTGTGGGATGCAAGAGGGGGAAAGATGCAGCCAGACGGCAGCAGCCATGCAGGGGAAGCAGCTTCACTCCTTCTGATAAGAAGTGTACATTTCTGGTACTGTATAAAAGAAAAATTAGTGTTAAAAGAAAAAAAATGTGATTTACCTATTAAGAAAGAACATCTAGTTTCTATGATAATTTAGAGTAGCACAGTGATGTAAACTTTCAAGCTAACTCCTGGAGCTAAGCTTGTGTCCAGCTGATGCTACCACGTGCAGCTACATTTGTGAGTTGAAAGTTACCTGACAACTGTCCTCCTTTGACAGCCCCCAGTATTGACTATTTCCATAAGTAAGCACCAGACATTGGAGAATATCAGTCTGCTCTGCTATGGCAGGCCACACAAACATGCTTCCTAGGCCATCTCTCCGTAGAAAGTTCAAAACTTTTTCAACATTAGGTACACAAAAAGCAGTTAAAGGTTCATTCTACAGTAAGATATGTAAAACTCTATGTGAAATAGCTGCCTGTCTTAGGAATAGTCTCCATGGTCCTTTTTCAGTTGCATTCAGCCAGTTTAACTGTTGGGAAGAGTTGTTTAAATAAAGTCAAAGTAAATAACGTTTTTGTTGTGGTTTAACCCAGCAGCAGTTCAGCACCACACAGTCGTTCCCTCACTCTCCCCACGTGGGATGAGGGAGAGGAGCGGAGACGACATAGAATTCATGGGTTGAGACAAAAACTATTTTCTAAGACAGAAGAGAAAAATGCAATAATAACAATATACATGTATATATATATGTATGTCCACAAGGCAATTATTCGTCACCCGTTGACCAGCGCCCAGTGACAATCCAACTGTCCACCAACAGACACCCCACTACCAGTGCAACTTCTCACCACCCCCTGACTAATGCCCAGCAATCCCCGAGCAGCAGCTGCCTCCCTGCCAACTCCCCACAGCTTTATACCCTGTATGCGTGATGTCACGTGGCATGGAATAACCCTGTGCCTAATTCTGGGCAGCTGTCATGGATCCACCCCATCCCCTGCTGCTCTTCCCCATCAAACAGCCCAGCCTGCCCCAGCTGCACTCCCATCACTCAGTAACAACCAAAACATCGATGTGCTATTAACACTGTCTTGGCTGAAACAAGGACAATCATACAAGGATTAAAAGATACCATTTAATTTAAACCAAGTTTTTGGCTGTCAAGATACCCAAAGAAACTTTGATGAACAAGTACCACTATTAGGAAAGTCGATATCAATACTTCCACCGTAAGATTTCATCGAAGATTTTATAATTGATGAGCAACAGATACAAGTATGAGAATAGCATATTTTCCTTCCCAAACAGCAAATGTACTTACGGCTGTTCAGGTCACTTGGTTTGTGTACTGACTGACTGGGTTTCCAATAGCTGACCTTTATCAGATTGGCTGACTGACAGCTGGTCAAACCGCTAAGGTAAATGCGCATTTCTTGGCCCCAGAAGAAAAATGTTAATTGGCAGCAGTATATCAGGCCTTAATTCAGTTCAATATCCTTTTGGTGGTGTTCTTTTGTTGCTGTTCCTAGCATCAAGTCTCTTTATCTTGATATTTAGCTAAATTAGTAACAATGAAGTTAAAGTCAATTTAAATCAATAATGATGTTTAGAAAATTTATACCAAAGATATAAACAGACCCCAGTGCTACAGGCAACTTCCAGAAGGGATTAAAGACTGCAGGCTACCGAAAGAAAACTTTCACTCCATTGGTAACTTGTCTGTTTTTATTAATGCCCAAATTTTCTAGTCAGAAAAAATAGACTCCATAATTGAGGTCAGTTTACATTGACACATAACAAAGTTTTATGTTTTCTTCAGGTTAAACTTACCAGGTTGTAACATGGCAAATGCTGGAATTCTGGCAGTTCTGCAGTTCGGAGTTGGATGCCTTCAGATCTTCAGAGGCACACACGCATCTTCGCAGAAAAAGATCATCTGCAGATGATCTAAACCAAATGGCAGCTACTTGGTAAGTCACATAAAAAGATGTTCTATTATCGTGACCAACTGATGGTACTCGTTTGGCAACCTTTTGAAGCACCAACAGGGCGTCCTCAGGCGCACCAACAGGAGGCTGTGACGCACAGCACCCGAGTCTCACTGAATGATAGCTACTGCGCTTTGTCTCCTTCTTTTGGCTGTTCTTTACTTATCCAGCCAGTATTTTCTTGTCAGAATTCACTTTGTGTCAGTGACAACTTCCTCCTACTTCCTAATTAACAGCATCACACTGACCTTATATGATAGCTCATCTACTTGAGTCAAAAATTTCCACAAACATCGAGCAAAAAGGGCTCTAAGGAGCTTTCCTACACAGCCAGCTCATACAGCCAGCTCATACACTGTTTTATGCACTGGTATTCACGTTCCTACACCATTTGTTACACTATTCGCACATTTCCCTGTTTCACAATAGCTCTTTGCACCAGCTTGGCCAGTAAATATGACATCTACAGCAAGTATTCACTTTAGCTTCCTGCTAGTATTTAGTAAGAGGCCACGCGCAGTGCAATATGTGAAAGAAATTACACTTGAAAATTTAAGGGATTTTGTATGTCACTTATTTTGGACTCTCCCATGTTCTGGGCAGAGGAAAGAACACTTAATAGCAGCTAAATAAGAAATCCCACAGCAGCCAAACTGCTGAACTTACTGCTAGAATATAATTTTCTTCATTTTCAATTTGACAGCTTGCTTTGTGACTCTTTCAAAGGCTGAAGTCTTACTCTGTTATGAGTAAGACTTCAAAAAACAACTTTAAATAAAGTACTGAACTCTAGCTACAAACTGCAAAGCCGAGGATAGAATCAATATAGCAAAATATCGCTATAGCTACTTATATTACTGACACTATTACTAACCTTGGACAGATTTCTAAGACATAATTATGTACTTCGGGATGGAAAAAAAGGTTAGGTTCTCTTCAAACATGAAGAGACACACCTGTCCCACTGTTAGTCCTGTCATATCTTGCTTTACCACAGATTTTTCCAGTCTAACAACTATTTAAGTAAACAAGCCCCTCCTTTTCTGCCTGTTTATTACTGGCCTACCAGTATCCTTTTCACCAATCCTTTTGCACGCTGTTATCATTACTCTACCAGTAGTCCTTTAAACAGAAACATGAATTGACCATTACTAAATGAACTGACTTCAATGTGAGTGTTGAAAATATTTTAAGGCACCACAAATCACCACAGTATGTCGTTATTTCAAGGGCATGCTTTATCTGGATTCCAAGAATACTAAAAGACCATAGAACTGATTTTATGCATGAATTGTCTACACCTCAGTTAGCTGTGGCACAGGAAGTAGCAACCACCACCTCATCCTATTTGATGAGCATGCACCAGTCTCATGACTGGGAATCATCACAGATTTAAAAGCAATGACCATCACACAACTGAACGTGCATGAGGAATCTCCATCACATCCACATGGAGACTTCCGCGTTGCAGGCAGTTTTCTACACCAGAATCACATCATTGCTTTGCGGTCTGGTCCCATTCCCCATTTGGGTCCTTTCCACGGCAGACAGCTACACCACCAGCATCAGCTCTCCTTGTCCATCCCATGGGGCTTGCCAGAGAAACCGGTCTTCACTTACCTCCTAATTCTGGATTCTTCTAGGATCTCACAACTCTTTTTTCTTAATAGGCATATTTAGGGGTGAAAATGTAAACTCTCCTTTCAGTAGAACACTTCGGTCCTTTTGCTTCACTTTCAAAGTTCACATATATTTAAAATTACAGTTGTTTTCCATTTGGAAATGTGAAAAACACTTGAAAGCTTCCAACATATCCTGAGGTAAACAGGAGATGTGGGATTTTAATACTTTGACTTCTCCTGACTCCAAATCCCAGCCCTCACCAACAGTGAAAAGCAGTCTGCTCCAGGGAGGACATGCCCTGGAGCAGCACTCACCGAGAAGCGCAGCTGTGTCCCAGTGCCAGACATGGCCTGCTCTGCCCGGCCCCTGCTCTCCTGATATCTCCACATCTCCTCACATCCTGGGATTTCTTATCATTCCCTTCCCAGATCAGGACTCACTGTCTTCAACCTTTCTAAATGCTTTTAGTTTTTTTCCTCCTCACTCTCCTCTTCTGTTTTTTCTATACAGGGCTGCTTAGTCCATTAGCATCTGCTCATTAAGTGATGCTTGAATTAACCCCTTCTTTGCTACTTCTGGCTTGAAATTCCTCAATGAAATAAACTCATTTATGCTCCCATCAAGGGAAAATTCCACATTAGTGGGCGGAAATCGGAAGCTTTACCAAATTTTCTGACATTGGGATACCTATAAACTTTTTCCTGACATACTTAATAGTTTCATTGCTTGTGTTAGAACTCCCTGTATAAGATTGCATTCATTCCATATGTATTGCAGACTGTCTATTCCTGGAAATGCTTACTGAGCCACTTTTTATGTGGCATGGAACTCAACAGTACATATTTGCTTTTTTAGGAATGATGTTTCTTTATAATTTCATCTCCAGTTTTTTGCCTGTGACAACATACCTCTTTTCAGGTATTTAGGTATCCCAAATCACTTTTCTTCAATTTGGAGAAAAAAATATTTCTCTTAGAAGTATAAAATAAACAATTTTTTATAAACCGGATTTTATCATCTCTCCTGCTTGTATTTCCTATTCCTCCTTGCCTATTAATTTTGATAATCATTCTCTATTTCAGACTTTTTACAAGCATTTGTGACATCGTTGTTCAGGTATTTTCCAAGGGAAGGTGAAAGCAATATTAAAATTAAACCTGAACCAATCCCAAACTCTGTATAATTCCAATCCCCTTTCTACATGGTCTACCAGACAGACTTGACTGCAACGGTTACAGGTCAGAACTTCTTCCAGTGGGAAATTCTCCTTCGTGATTGCTTTTCATGGAAGTGTCACCCTCTGAACACGCTGCCATTTTCCAGACAGAAGAATCAACACTGCAGCCGTGCCCTCAGGAGACTCATCCCCCAGCAGGCCCCAGCAGCGCAGGGCAGGCAGGTGCCAGCACTGCAGGGTGGTCACACTCAGCACTCGGCACGCCCCGGTTGTCTGCTGAGTCCTAATGGGTAAAAGGCTTCTGGCAGTGGCAGTGAGAGGTGGGAGGGACTTCCCATTGATTCCTCACTTTTCCAAAGCAAAACAACAGGTGCCATTGTAGTAAGCAAGAAGCCAAGAAGTGCTAGGTGGGAGAAGAAAGATTATTACTGTCTAGGAATTTCCACGTCTCAAAAAGTTACATTTTTCACCTCTGCATGTAGACAGTTTTCAAACCGTTTCTTCTTTCCTTTTTGCTCATTTTGACATTAGCAGTGAAGTCTGCCAGAAGTAGGAAGCAGATTGTTCTACTTTGGGCTGTGTAAACTTCTCAAGCTCAGCTTGTGTCCCTGAAGACAGGATCTGAATTTCCAAAGACATTCCCCTTCCTAATCCCTGTTGATCTTTAACAGCCATTCTGGGTGCTCTGCACCTCCAAACACCAGATATTAAAGCCCTGCCACTACGAGCAGTGTACATAAGCACTCTGAGAGATCATCAGAAAGACTGCAGGGCAAGTCTGCCCACAGGAGAGAAACAGTGGGAGCAGTGCTGTTTGTGCAAACAGAATTGACTCAAGGAAGTGTGAGCAGCAAGCAAGGAAGCAAAGAGCACTGCCATCCCATAGCCCTGTGGCATGTACCAGCTCAAAGGCACAGGTAGCAGCTGCAGTGATGCACACAAAGAAAGAATCCTGCACAACAGAACACTGCCGTACAGTATTTTCCAGCCTATGCTACCTTGCTTCCTCCCATTCTTCAGCAGCCAGGAATGCTCATTATAAAGAAGGTCACGTTTTACTCTGGCTTGAATTGCTCCAAGTTGCCAAATTTTTTATCTATAAATATAGGCACACTTACAGTTTTTCCACTGGTCTTGTTCTGAGAGTTGACTGAGCCCTTTTGGCTTGAATTTTCCAATGTGAAAATCCTGTCACATGGCATGGAAGACTTTGCTCACACTGTAAAAGTTTTGTCAAGAGAAGCATCAAATTGTGTTGCAGGCAATTAGACTGTTGCTACAGATGAGGATGTAAACTGGACTCTCAAACCAGTCAGGAGTTTGTTAGGAAAACCACAGAGGGAACATTTTTGGAGGAATACAGTCTCTGATTTTCAGGCCACAAAGACATTATAAAAAATATATTAGCAGCATTGAAAGCACACTGTTTAAGAATAAAAATGCCATTGTAAAAACAAAAGCGGACATCCTAAGTGGGGGAATACAGGATCTCTGCCCTTGCTGGTGAGACATTTCATGCATGAAAAGGCCAACTCCAAGCAGCAGTGCAGTCCTTGCTGTTCCCACAGCCTCATGAAGCCGAAGGGACGATGCCTGCTTGGACTGAGCTGCTGCAGAGCCACAGCCCTCAGGCAGCTCTCCACCCTCCCTTCTGCTCCAGCTTTTCCCTTTCTCCCTCTGCATCAAAGGCAGAGTTCCAAGGGCTTCTAGCTTCTCCTGTTTCTATCCCAAAGCTCATCCACAGATCAGAAGTTTATAAAGCTTGCAGTTAAGATTTATCACCAAATAATTATTCTGGGCAACACTGAACTCATGACATTATTTTCTGTTTAGGTCATTAACCTAAAACCACCTCTATTTACTGACTGCTTTTTCAAATATTTATTCTTTTTTGATTCCTAGCAGTTCAAGCCTGCTCACATGAACTGTTGAGATGAATAGCTGCTCATAGTAAAAAAAGGAAAGTCATCTTTAAGTATATTTTTAGCCACTTGCAGTCAATCCATTTCAGCTCCATGCTTGTGAGTTGCATCTCAAATATTCTGTCTCCTTTCCTTCCCAAACCCTAAGGCAGCTGTATGCCACCAATACCTGCCTGGATCTACATGCCTGAAGGTTTGCATGAACCTCACTAGTTCTCTTCATTCCTGACGGACAATTCCAAACACTGCTGTCCATCCTCTGTTCAGTTGTTCTCAGTTCATCTTCCCCGGACCTAGCTAACAAATAGAATCTAGAATAGAATAGAATTCTATGGTTAGAATAGAATTCTAACCATAGAATCATTAGGGTTGGAAAAGACCTCTACGATCATCTAGTCCAACCGTGATGTCACACAATGTAGTGACTCCACGCAAGTATTATTCTAAATGTGTGTAATATCAAGCAATATCAAGATCGTTACGTAGCAGTGACATTGCAGTGATTTCAGCAGTAGTCTAGTGCTGCTCTCTAGTGCAGCCTGGCTTGGACCAATCTCCAAGGAAAGCTCTAAGAGACTTTCATACCACAACCTGCAGGGTTCCTTCACCTTCACTGATGTCCATAGTACTTCTGTTACAACAATGATTGTGGGCTGCTTCACAAACATCTGCACCAATTTATCTGCTGCTGTGACTTCACCCTGTCTCTCTCCTTCCTGCAGCTTCTGCTCCCTGCCATGGTTCAGCAGTACACACCTGTCGCCTGGTGGTCACATACCTGGCATGCCCTTGCTACCTCCTAGGGATATTCCTTGGGAATATTCCCATCCATGTTTCTTATTCGCTGTGCCAGCCACCAGCCCAGAGCGGAGCACAGGGTACAGGCTGCAGACACTCCCTGTTGGACCAGAGGTGTTTCTTCACCCTGCCCAGATGCACAG
Source organism: Penelope pileata (assembly GCA_013396635.1). NCBI lineage: Eukaryota > Metazoa > Chordata > Aves > Galliformes > Cracidae > Penelope > Penelope pileata. Next base: position 115,361 of record WBMW01003135.1, on the reverse strand, counting down.
CCCTGTTTGCTGGGGCCACAGCCCCCAGAGCCGCCACAGCCATGCTACTTGTCATGGTACGGAAACTCAGCTGGGGGGAGAAAATGTTGAGTCAGCCCTGCTGGCACAGCGCTGTCTTCATATAAACACCAGAGAAGGTCTTCCAGCATCCAAAAGATGCCACCACACATTTGTTTTGTAACCAGAGCTGACAGCATGTGGCCTGGCAGCAACACAGCTGAGCAGGGCTGTGGCTGAGGGAGACAGATTCACGCCCAGACGCACAGCCTGCACTGACAGTCCCCAGCTGTGGCCTTCATCCACTGGGGACATGGCCAGGTTAGGAGCTGCCCTTAGCAGGCAGCCTCGTGATTTCCAAGGGAAAACTAAGTTTATCTTCCCGCGTAAATTCAGGCTTTCTCATTTAAAAAAAAAAAAAAA
>WBMW01003135.1:69527-111470 GCA_013396635.1 Penelope pileata | reverse complement strand
AAAAAAAAAAAAAACTTGGATGGGAGAAAAAGATGGATGAGAGAAAAGCTTTGTATTAACTCAAAAGAATTGCTGTTTATTTGGCCTATGGATTAATTGTCCAAGGAACACAGTAACTAAAGGAAATACTTTCAAAGTGTCATGACCAAGGGCAACATGCAATTTTACTATATATAATTTTACTGTATTTCTATGCCAGGCATAAGACTGGAGTCTGTGAAAGAGCCTTTGCTGAAAAAGCACGACTTTGTTTTTACGCAAGAGTAGACTAAAGAGAAAAACATAAGAAAAAAATCCCTCTTTCCAAAACTGATAGCCCTCTGCCTGCTTTCCAGCTGTCTTGAAGCTGAAGTCCTTATGCACAAAAATGCACAGGGAGGTCTCATTTTGCAAGAGAAACAGCAAATGGATGACTCTCAATTCATTTCATCACTGTCAACCAGAAGTAAAGCACAAGGAATGTCACTGAAGCCGACATTCATCAACAAGTACTTGCCAAGGCTGTTAACAGGTCTCGGTTGGCTCATGCCTTCAATGCCTCTGCTTTGAAATTGGCTGTTCATGGTTTACACGTTGCCTATCATTTTCATGGCTGAAATATTATGCTGCCCAAGGATTTTCTGTTTGCTCTCCTGAGGCTGCTGGCTGTACACTATCCATTAGGCTCAGAGCCTCTACTGAAACACTGAAAATTAGCCCCAGTAGCTCTCTGTAGAATAGGGAACAGAAAAATGGTTTTATTTCCTTTGCGCATCTAGTGGATAGGGAAGAACAACAGAAAAAATTAGTGTCCTCAAAAATGTGTTTCAGTGAAGAAACTGTATGTTTCTCTGCAAGTGCTCATCTTGTGTTCCTGTCACATCTTTGACACAGACACAGGGGATAAAATGGTGCTGATGGAAGTGAATCAACCCTTCCAGACGTGTAATGATCTCATAGTCAGGCAGAGCTAGGCTAGGAAGATCCAGGCCCAGCATCCGTGAGACCACCTCTCGGAAGTCTGCCAGCTGCAAGAGCAAACAGAAAGGAATGACTAATACATTAACTAACCAAGCACAGGAAACACATGGAAAAATATGTACATATATGCATACATACAAACATTTGTATTAGCAGTGCAAAATGTAGAAATTTCTGCTGCTCATCAACACAGAGAGCTGAAGAGGATGGAAGTGGCTCCTTGAGGAATACTTCAAATAACAAAACAAGAGCTGAGGTGCTAAAGATCTTGAACAAAAACCACAAAATTTGAAATGTTCTTTAGTGTTCTTTACAAGCATATTTTTCCTGCTCAATAAACAGTGAAAACTGAGGAAAAGATGGGAAGAGGAGTTGTACTTGACCTAGTGAACTATAGGGACAACTGGAAACTCTGGCCAGCATGTGACACAGAGTGTGCAAAGTGCCAGTCCTGACCCCAAGTCCCCAACCCCTGCCTGACACAGCTCCTTTCTCCTATCACTTTCTCATGGAAACCATGGCAGAAGGAAGAGGTTAAAAGAAAGGTGGAGGCTTTGCACACCTCTGGGTCTCATTTTGAATTGGAATCAGGATGGAGTCAAAATTCAAGATGCAACCAGGGAAATGCTCTTTTTATTTCTGTGCACAGCTACTGCAAAGTTATTATGTGAAGGAAGTCTGGCAAAGTGCTTAAAGAAAACAGTTTTCTGTCATCAGTTCCAAATGGATAGATATCCACAAGTAATTGCCATCACTAGTGATCCTGTCAGCAAATAAAAAATGAAAACCAAAGATCAGGTGAAAATGAACACAGATTTACTCATCTCAGCTTCTTCTAAGTCCTTGTAAGTCTAATTTCAATGCCTCTTAAATGTCCTCTTAAATTACATTGCCCACGTGGCCAGTGCCTTAACACCCCTTTCTATCCACAAACCATTAAAAGAGGAAAGTGTTCCTTTCCAAGGAAATGTGCCTATGTCCCCATCTGTTTCAACTTCAAGTTCCACAGTTCCAAGCCTGACAGAGAACCAAGACAGCAACAGAAACATCAAAAACTGTCAGGAAGCCAGACTCATGCTCTGGTGTAGCAGCACCCCAATCCATTGATCATACTGACCACTAGTGGCAAGGAGGAGAAAAAATGGAGATAGAAGCACTCCTGAAAAACATGGCCATTCCCAAGAATACTGTGTACAACTCCAGCGCAATGATAACATATGCAAAGCAAGTTGCAAAAATGCTAAATCCAAAGTCTAATTTTCAAGACTGCCAAAGATAGTTCATTTAATCCCAATACAAGCCCTAAGGAGCTAACATCAGTTCAGAAAAACAAATATAAAAACCAAAACAGTATGTTGCACAAGCAATTTAGAATTCAGTCCCAGCTAACTGTTTTATCAGTGCAAAGTCTTGGATGAAATGCTTTAATAACGTTAATACCAAAAGAAACCCACAAGTTCTCATATATTTTCCCCAGTACCAGCACCAAGTCAGGAGATCACGGGTGTGGTGCTGCAGCAGTGTGCTAGTGGCAGCTAAAAATTTTTTAAACATCTGGATCACAGATAGGAAGAGCAGGGAGCAGAGCAGGATTTTGTTTCCATATAGACTTTACGTTAAAAGATCAATGCGCCCCTTTGCAAAGAACTGGTGTTTGGATTAATCAGTCTCCCACAGGATGTCTGTACAGCATCTGATCCCCTGGGGGTACATTAGGGTCTGCACTTTGCACCAAATTTCTTGCTCTCATAACTTTGATATTACAAGCTGTTCAATTTAATTACAGCAACTGTGAGTAAACACAATTGAACTACAATCACGTCTTTATTTGATGCACTGACACAGGCTATTGATCTAGTAGAAATTTGCCAGAGGGAATACATATAAAACATACAGAATCATTTCACTGTTTTCTATTCCTCATGGGAAAAAGCAGGCCACAGCTATAGTGAATGGACAACACATCTTTTAAGAATTCAGTAACTTTCATCAGCAAATAACCTAAACAGGAAAGAACACAGAAACCCTAAAAATCCTTTAAGTCATCCCTTTATGTGAACTTTAAATTGAGGATCTTTTTTTCCACATTTACGGAATTGTACAGACTCAAAAAAACCCAAACTTCTCTGAATATTATATTGTAGCACTTAAAGTACAGTGCATACAAAGGTACAGTTCAATGGAAATGTAGCTAATGGGTTACCTGCAAAGAGAAATTCTCACACAAACTGAAAAATAGAGCCAGCACTCTTAGATATAAAAATGCCCATCCAGGGAATGTGAATCTGAATTTTAAGAACTCTGAAAAGAAGCAACAGAAGCTACATGCTGGATGATCTTTAGCAATCTATTACATGTTGTAGATGAAGCAAGATGAGTGTTTATACTCTTATGTGGGTACAGTGCTGCAAGCATGTTATGAACAACTTTTAAATGCTTGTACTAAACCATATAAGAACCTAGAAAATAATTAGATTAGAAATGTATTTCAGCTTTACAAAACAATACAATAAAAGTATTTTATTTTTTTTTTTTGGAAAGTTTGGAAAGAACTAAACTTTGTCATAAAGAGAGGAATTTAATAAACTTCAAAATAATTATTCCAGCTTTCCACCTATGATGTTAAAAAGCCTCCTTTGTAATCCAAAGTTTTGGCCTAAGTTTTCAGTGTTTTGTTGTTGTTGTTGTTTTTTTCCTTTTAGGCTTGTTAATTCTTATGTGTCTGTTCATTCTACCTTAAAATACATCACTTAAAGCATGCTTCATTTACCCTCCACTGCAGATCTTTTATTAAAATTTTCTTATATGAATTCTCTTGAAGTGGCATTTCCATTAGTTTGGAAATACCTTGTCCTTTTATAGTGAAAACTCAGTTTTATCCAGCATATTAGTAGTTTAACTCAGAAATACCACGGGTAGTTTTTCCTCTTCAACTTAATGGGAATCATAGAATATCCTCAGTTGGAAGAAACCCACAAGGATGATTGAGTCCAGCTCCTGGCTCTGCACAGCACCACCCAAAATTGAAACCCTATGTCTGAGAGTGTTGTACAAAACACTCCTTGAACTCCGGCAGCTTATGTGACCATGGCCCTGGGGAGCCTGTACCAGTGCCTTATCACCCTCTGGTGAAGAACCTTTTCCTAACACCCAGCCTGACCCTCCCCTGACACAGCTCCATGCTGTTCCCTCAGGCTCTGTCACTGTCACCAGAGAGCAGAGCTCAGCGCTGCCCCTCCGCTCCCCTCATGAGGAAGCTGTAGGCTGCCATGAGGCCTCCCCTCAGCCTCCTCTGCTCTGGGCTGAACAAACCAAGGGACCTCAGCTGCTCCTTATACTCCTTGCCCTTCTGTCCCTTCTCCATCTTTGTTGCCCTCCTTTGGATGCTCTCTTATACTTTTATGTGCTTGTGATATTGTGACACCCAAACCTGCACACAGTGCTCTAGGTGAGGCCACAGCAGCACAGAGTGGGACAATCCCATTCCTTGCCCAGCTGGCAGTCCTGGGCCTGCTGCACCCCAGGGTACAGTTGGCCCTTTTGGTTGTTGACTCATGTTCAACTTGTTATCAGCCAGAAACTCCAGATCCCTTTCCACGGGGCTGCTCTCCAGCCTCTCATTCTTGAGTCTGTACATAGATCCAGGGTTGCTCCATCTCAGGTACAGAATCCAGCACTTGCTCTTGTTTAACTTGATGCAGTTGGTGATTGCCAGCCCCTAATTTGTCATAATCTCTCTGCAAGGACCCTCTACTTCCAAGGGAGTCAACAGCTCCTCGTAATTTAGTATTATCTGCCAGACTTTAGACTAGTCAAAAGTATGATGTAGAACACAGAACACTGTTAAATTCCAAGTACCAGTTAATTTTAAACTATTCCAATCTGATCGTTATATTTTACCTTACTTGGGTATGTTCTGCCATTGTTCATGATCACAAGTATGATCGCTGTCTTAAGCAGTTGGCAGTAGTTCAGTTCTGCATACTTTTAATTTTTGCATAATAGAAAATGTCCATGCTATACTACAGTGTGACGTAAAATTAAGTGTAGTTATATCCCTGGAAAGCAGAGTACATCCAACAAAAACACTCAAATGCATATACAAACAGTCAATCAAGGCACAGACAGTGCAAGTGTTTGAAACATTCCTGTGGTGCAGGTGATCATGGACACTGGTGAATTACAAGCTGATGTTTCTCCTTCAGTAACCCAGTAGGCTTGAGAGTGGATACTTTGCTGTGCTTGAGCATTCGGCACTTTGTATCCCACCTCACCTTTCCCAAGTTCTTCATATTTGGCCAAAGAATACTTCAATAGCTTTCAAGCAGCTTGAAAAGCCTTGGGTTTACTCAGTAAACATTCAACATTTATGTGGTATTAGCACATCCTCAATGCATGACTCCATAGTATAATTTTCTGAATATAATTCATGCCCTTTTCTATGTCCAGTATGCTTATTTACCACATGAGACATAAGAAGAAATGTGATTTTCCTGCCAAATTTCCAACGTTCATTATAAAACAAAAGAGTGCTAAAGCCTTCCAGAAAGATTCCCAGTTGTGTTTTTTATTTCCTACATGAGTAAACAGTATCTTTTTAGAGTCATCTTAGGAAAAAGCATTCTTAAATATCATCCAGAATTGTTGTCAAGACCAGCAACTAAAGTAAACATTTTAGCTAGAAAAACTGACAAAGTTCTAAGCAGTTGGAATTAGAATCTTAAAATGACATATTCCTGACTTTAAGCAAATATCCCATTGGCTTTTAATAATGATGCTATCTATAATGTTGTTATAAAACATAATACGATGGGGGCAATTATACTTCCTAATTTTCTGAAATTAGAATGGAACACATTTACAAGTGTGTCTCCCAGTTAAATTCCCTGTACCTTCTAACCCCAACATATACACAGTGGTTTCTTATGGATAACTAACCACCAAAAAAAATTATTCTCACTTAAACTTTTAAAAGCTCATGTCACAAATCAATCCAAAATAGTTGTGCATTCAGTATTACTTGCCCTAAAAAAAAAAAAATCTTTTTATGGCATACGCATGGTAACAAGTAAGCAGGTTTTATAGCCAAGTTACATGGAAAAAACATACCTTAAAAAGATACTAGGAACTTCAAAGCATTTTTATACTTCTTCAAAATGTGATGTAAAGTGAATGTTTTGTGATGCATAAAAAGTAAAGCAATGCATTTGTTTTTCATTCTCTTGCATGTAAAACTTGAAAAATTTTGCATCTCAGAATCGCTGCTGCCACATTAGTTTCCTTGCTTATTCACACAAGCTGTCAGCCCAGCTGGATAACTGCTCCACCTACAACACGTTCTTTTGACACCCAGGAATTGTGGAATACCTGCATACCTACCTGTCTTTCTCGTTTTGCTAATTCGGAAAGGGTTGTTTTAAGCACCTTCATTTCACTGGAAACTGCTTCTAACATATTTTTGGCTTTTTCTTTTTCTTCAGCAGCTTTACATTCCTTTAAATGAAGTTCTGATTTGACAGAGTTTAGTTGTTTCTCAGCTTTTTCTTTCATTCTTTCCAATTTGCCTTGAGACTTATTAAGTTCTTCTATTGTTCTATTCTGCTCCAAAGTCTTGATCTACAATGACCAATTTGTAAAATTATGTTAAATTTGTCACACATTTTCATCTAATATGAACAAATAATAAGGATGGATAATAAGGAGTAAGCACTCTAATGTGATTGCTTACAGATTCTTGAGGAAATCACATGTATGTGTATACTGAGAAGTTACCAAAACAGACTGGCCAGTGTAAACTCAGCAGAAAGACTGTTGTTTCAAAGACAGCTAATTCTCTACCGGTTTTGCAAAAGATGTGACTGGGTAGAAAAAGCCTACAGTGAGAGTTCACTCTCTGCTAGCTATTGCAAAAATAATACAAAAGAGTTGCCAAATGTTTTGGCTGTTGAAAATCCTTCAGTGGACAGTCACCTATTTTAGTCCATGAGCCATAAGACACAAGTTGCATAAAATAAACCTCCCTTACTTCCAGTGGTGGCAAGCTGTCAGCAACTGCAAACTACTTCTTTCCACCTACAGCAAGCTAATAAAACACAGAAACAATGAAAATTTTGCATCTGGCCTGTTTTGCGTGCAAAAAATAAACCCTTCTTCATCACACAAGAACAGGTCTGCTGTGAGCAATATCTGGGAAAATATGGGATTACATACATACTGACAGGAAAGAAAGGCATATATCATAATTTTCTTACACTAACATGAAGATTTACATGATGCTTTACAACTGTTATTTAATGTATCAAGACAAATTGCTAAATACACTGCAATATTATATTTACATTTCTACACGGATTTGAGCAGTTATCCATGCACACATTTATTGTAAATGAACTCCAGCTGTATCCACTTGGAATAGAAAAATGTGTAGAGGCACAAAAGTAACGTTAACGTTTTAACTCACCTTAAGTTCATTAGTTTCAGACAGCTTGGCTTTGAGATCAGTATTTGTTTCCCTTGCCAGATCAAGCTGCTTCTGCAACCTCTCTATCATCTTTTGCAACTTCCTGACAGTGAGATTGGCCTCATCCCTCTCCGCAGCTAGTGATGTCCTTACTTGCTTCTCTTCTTCCAGCTGCATTATTTTCTGCTGCAGAAGGTTTACATGCAGTTCTTTGCTTTCAAGTTTTTCTTTCTGAGTCTTCAACTAGTTTTATGAACACAAGGAAATGTATATACGTGAAAGACAATGGTACTACACAGATTGTCGTGTAAATTCAATCCCCTTGTTGCGTATTTTAACTGAACTCCTAAGCCTTTCTCTAAAACCCCGTAAAACAGTACGGATTACCTTGGTACCTCTTATATTGCCAGTTCTTTGTGCCTCTCCATCCCTAAGCCTGAGCACTACCTTTTAGAACGTATTTACATATAGACTACACCCTATTTGAACACAAATACTTGTGTTCATAACATCTGAGATTATCTCACATATAAGGAACTTGTCAAATAAAGACATAAGAGACATTCATTAGACAGACGGTGATTCCAGTGTGGTAGTTTAAGATATTTTCATGTTTAACCAGTTTATTAAGGATAGCGTTCAAGAAGGAGAGTCACACAAAATAAGAAATAAGAAAGCACAGAAATAAGAAAGCACTCATCCACTGCTCCAGTACAAAGTTCAGCAGCTTAGTTTTGTAATTTTGGTGCTCAGGAAATGACCTATTTTCAGCTAACCTGAGCTGAATTGCCAGGCTGTACTCTGGAATATCTGAGGAGTGTTAACTCAGAGAGGTAGTTGCTTCCAGAAGAGACAGTGTGGTTTTAAATCTTAAATAGACCTCATCCTAAGGTCTAAACCACACTGGTAAGCCCAGTTACAGAAGATTCTACCCTGTCACAACACCATGACTGACTGGCATCTGATTAAATTCACACAGATTATTAAGGTTCCAAAAGGAGCACAGTTCTTGTTGAAAATGTTGAAATTCTTGGTGAAGAATGTTCTACTAGCTTCTAGAGAAGTTTGTGCAACATGGCCTCCTTCCCAGTAGATCCTTCTAGATTTAAATATCAACATCTTCCCAGCAGATCATTTTAAATTTAAATATCAATGGTAGTTGTTTATACAAATACATTATAAAAGTGTATTAAAAAGGAGTCATATGTATGCATGTAGGTAGGCACAACATTATATTTGTTTGTTTTAAGAACATGCGAAAAGCACTATCATACATTTAACTAACAACACGTTCAGCTGTTTTGATATGCAACCTGTTTGCACAGTTTGCAAATGTTTATCTTCTCTTTATATATTGTAATGGACATTATTGATATTCCTTGTATATTTATGAAGCTCCAATCTAGTGCCTCTAGCAAGCCACCAAACAAATGTAGCCATAACAGTGTTCTACTTTGGAAACAAACAGTAATAGTATTCTTTTTTGCTTACCTTCCTTCTTAGGCTATATGTCACAGTCTTGTTTTCAATCACCGCATCACCTTCCAGTTTGACTAACTGTTCTGCCCGGGCTAGAATCGCGTTCACATTCATATCAAAACCAACCTCTGCTGCTATGCTATCCAGCTTCATCTTCTCATTAAGTTGTTCCAGAAATTTCAGATACTAGAAGTAAAGTAAAATAAAATTTCACTGAAAGTCCTGGCGTATAATTTAGAAGCAATCCCTGCTCTGGAAACCAGCTATACACAGCCAACAGACTCATACCCAACAAAGTCCTAGAAGGATTTATTTTTAATGCACACTCCCAATAAAACTGCAAATTCTCCAGTTGTCCTTTTTCAGCCAACATTTTTGTTCATAAATCCCTGGCCCTACTCTATTTATTTTCTTACCAGGACTAGATGATCTTTTGCTCCTCTGCAGCAAGACAAGCACTAGGTGTGCATGCCTGCTTCTGACCTTAGGTCCTGCCAATGGCCTTGTGCTGGCAGGGAGGATGAAGGAAGGATGGCTGCATCCCACTTATTTGAAATGCCTGCCCACTGCTGTGAGCTCTGACTGAATAACACAGATAGAAGTGGAACCAGGGATGCCACGGGTGAGGTCCTGTGTGGTCTGAGGAGGCACAGGAATGCTAACACAGTCAGACTTTTGCCCTTTGGAGCAGCACGTTCTCACAATAACAGTTATTAATTTCAAAATTGCTTTAAAGATTACTTTAGTTGTATCTCCATCTGGCATACTGGTGTGAGTACATAAATGTTCCAATGTTCCAAATATAATTGAATCTGTTTTTTCCTTCTTTTCTCCTGCTTCACTAGATCTTAAAAAAAAAAAAAAAAAGAAGAAGAAGAAGAAGAAAAAAACTCACTAAGAGACATATTTAACTTTGTTTTCTCTTACTTCTTTTGCAGGTCATAAACTTTGCAAATAACTAATAATTTTAAAAAAAAAAAAGACAGTTAAATATTTTCATAACTATTGCTTGAGCTGAAGATGACAAAACATGGAATCTCTTTTTTTTCCATGATGTTTCTGGATCAAAAAGTTAAAAACAAAACCAGCAGAAGAAAGCAGTGAAGCTGTTCATCAACAAGAGGGGAAAATATATTTTATTGTAGTAAAATCCAGAGAAAAATTAAGAAACTACTGCCATGTGTTCTTCACAGAGGAAGCACGGGGGAAAGAACAGCCCCATTTTCCGGTTTGCTCCTAGTATGGTGGTTGCTTTATTCAGAAAAGTTATTGTATCATAGACCAACATAAAACAGCAAACTGTTGATCCTTTGCAAACTCACCTCACCACTAAGCATTGATCTTTGCCTGGTAACACACTAACATCAGTCATGCACTTTATCTTTCTTAGCTGTACTGGATGGGAGGTTCAGCTCTCAAAATACAGTGCCATTTTTCAAATTCTTAGTATGCCAGTGTGTTTCAAGCTAACAGTGTGTTTTCATACAATTAATAAAGCAGTCCTGGCAGCTACAATAGTCTAGGATCAAGGACTGCAGGATTTTGATGGACTGTGGACAAAATGATATATTATGGAAAGATGGAGAAGCTTTGAAATCAGAGAATCCTGGAAGGACTTCTGATATATTTACAGAGATTTTCTTTTAATCTTTTTTCTTTCTTCTTCTCTCCACATTGAATGGATTCTGAACTCAAAAGCTTATCTATTTCTTCCAACTAAAACTGACAGCTAAAGAAAACACATTATGACTCGCTACATGAAGCCTTACTTCGCAAATTCACAAAACATGCAGTACTGAGTAACACTCAAGCAATGAATGCAATAGTTAGCTGTATCATGTCTGGCTTTACCAATTTTTATGCAAAACAAAATAACACATGCAACTACTTTTTGTCTCTCAAGCTTCAAACCATCTTGCATCACATCTATAGACAGCAACTCCTCTTCCAAGTGTTTCAGTTGATCCTGGAAAGTTTCAGATTGTTTTTCAGCTGTTTTGTTTCTCTCCAGAGCTTCTTGATACAATCTTGTTTGATTTTCCAAAGTTTTGGTCAATTCAGCTATTTGGGTTTCAAGCTGAGATACCATCTAGGGAGCAAGCAAGTCAACAAAACATACAGGGTTAGGCGGGTGTAAGAAAGACATGAAAGCTCTATCCTTAAATTATTAAAAAAAAGGGTAAAATATCACTGTTGAAAATATGTACATTTTAAAAATGTAATACTTAAGATGAGTCAAAACAAATAGGAGAAACTAATATTCTCTTTTCCAAGATAACTGAAAATTCTCATCATATTATTATCTTCATGGTCAAAAAGCTGCACTGTTCTGGCTTGGTAAGATGTTATCTTAAACTTCCACTGTTTTATATGCACACGTGTGTGCCAAGCACAAATTCTTTTGAGATCTCTACCAGCTGAAAGGCATTAGAGTTGTCACAGCTTTCATTGCTGTCCTTAGAGCTTGTATCTCTATTCTGCATTGCACTCACCGTCCCAAGCTGAGCTCTCCCCTTGCATGGAAGCCTCTAGACACAATCATGGTCTTCGCTTGTATTTTTTAAAGGTTCTTTTTTGGATTAAATTATCGTAACTTTGTGAGCTACACAGAATGCAGCAGGCATGGATTTATACAGTGGCATAATTATGTTCTAAATTTTCTTGTGAACTTTTCTAAAAATTTCTCACGTTCTAGTTGGTTAGGGGTTTTTTTGGTCAGCCCAAAGTCAGTGTGTATATTACTCTGCATTTATCGATATTTAATTTGCCAAAACATCTTCCACTCCTTCCTTTCTCTGGAAGGATGAAGGAAATACATGCAGCATCCATCTTCCTCAAGATTTATGAAGATGGGACTGTAAGCTGCAATATTCACAACCATGCCTGCACATGGCAAAACAGTCTTGATTCCACAGTATAGGAATCTTGTGCCAACAAAAGAAAAGCAGCTAACTCCTAAAATTAAATATATACGTATGAGATTGCCACGACAAATCATTAAGAAACTTGTCAATGAGAACAACAGGAGATTTTAATGGGCACAGTAATCAGCCTAATCAATTTTGGCACTTAGGAGTCTGTTATATAAACAAGCAAGGGGAAAAACTGATACAGATGAGACAATCTATAATCAGATAAGCCACTCCTATTCCAGGTCAGCTGGGTAAGTAGTCAAGAGAAATAGTTTCAGCCACATGAATTTAATTTGCTGCAACAAATCTGCAAAAGACCTGAACCTGCAGACCTCATAGCAGGGCTGGGCCCTGTGTGAACAGATAACATGTGCTTGCTTGGACACCAGCCCCTTACAAACCCTTTTGGTATGTTGTAAATAATAAATGGCAAAAAACTTAAGAACTATCCAAACATTCAGACAATGCACATCTTATAACTGCTGAAAAGATCATCATGATAGTGATTCAAAACAGTATCTTAATCCTGCAACAGAATATCTGTCACCAGACATTCTTATAGTATGTGCTGGGGGTGGGTAACAATGCTAATGGCTACTATACAGGCTATGAAGTCCTTCAGATGCCTCAACCACCACAATTGGAGACATCTCAAGAGCATTTCAGATTTTACAGAAAATCTGACTACTGCAGGTGCAGGATGCACCTGACAGGATGCATTCCAGCAGGATGATCCTACACATCAGATTCTCAGAGGAGCAGCAGGGATGATTTAAAAATGGATAAACAAAACTTTTTTGGGAAGGCATCAAAAGGCTCAAACTGGGAAAGTCAATGATTTTTTCCCCCTATATTTTTGCATTGTCTGTATCTGATCCCACTCACCTAGTCTGTAAATGCAAGTTGCATATAGAAACATCTTGACAGAAAATGAAAAATGTAATTGCAATCCTTCTTCCCTTATGTGAGTGGATTCATCAGCACATTTTTACTTTCCAGCAGCAAGATACTTAGCTGTTGGATTCATACTTAGCTGTTTTGGCATTACTTCTGGATTGCAGTCACAATGGAGCTATCTTGAAAAGAGTAATCTTGAGCAGCAGCAACACTACAGACTAATTTACCCTGCCAAGAAATTTAATTACTCCCATTCAGAACAGAACAGACCAGTTGCAAGGGACTTTCAGAGGTCATCAATTCCAACTGCCTGATCACTTAAGGGCTAACCAAGATGTAAACATATTATAGAGGGCATTATCCAAATGCTTCTTAAACACCGAAGGACATTGGACATTAATCACCTCTCTAGAAAGCCTGTTCTAGTGTTCAACCACCCTCAACAGTAAAGAAATTTTCCTAATGCCCAGTCTGAACACCTCTCCTGGTGCAGCCTTGTGCTCTTCCTGTGGGTCCTATCATAGATTACCAGCACCTCCCTCTGCACTTCCCTCCTCAAGAACTTGCAGAGAGCAGTGAGGTCGCCTCTTGTCCTTCTTTTCTCCAGATCGGACAACCCAAATGTCCTTCCTTAGCCTCTCCTCACAGGACATGCCCTCCAGCCCTGTTACCAGCTTTGCTGTCCTCCTCTGGATGCTTCCAAGTATCTTAACATCATTTTTATATCATGGAGTCCAGAACTGCACACATTATTCAAGGTGAGGCTGCACCAATGCTAGACATAGTGAGAGAACCACCTCTTTTGGCCATCTGGCTATGCTGTGTTTAATGCACCTCAAAATGCAGTTTGCCCTCCTGGCTGCCAGAGCACACTGCTGGCTCATGTCAAGCCTGCTGTCACCAGCACCCCCAGACCCTTTCGTCTGAGATGGTCTCCAGCCACTCATCTCCCAGACTGTACCTGTGCCCAGCATTTCTCCATTCCAGGTGCAGAACTCAAAATTTTCCTAAGTTGAACTCCGTGCCGTCACTAATCGCCCAATGCACCAATGCATCTAGATCCCTCTGCAAGGGCCCTTGTTCCTCCAGAGAGTCAACAGCACCTCAGTTGAGCATCATCAGCAAACTGGCTAAGGATAACTTCCACTTCTGCCTCCATATCATTGATAAAAACATTGAATGGAACCGGCCCCAGTATTGAGCCCTTAGCAACACCATTCATGACTAGCCACCAGCCTGATGTAGCCCCAATCACTACAGTCCTTTGAGCTCTGCCATTGAGCCAGTTCATCGCCCAGCATAGCATGAACCTTATCAGAGGAGAAGATCAAATTACTAAGGGAGGACTTTTCCTTCATGAACCCATGCTCTTTATGCCTGATAATTGCTTTGGTCTTTAACTGCCTTTCAGGAGCACCCAGAACAATCTTTCTCCATAACATCTAAAGGTACAGAGGTTATACCAAAAGGTCTATAGTTTCCTGGGTCTTTTCTCGTGTCCTTTTTGAGATGAGTGCAATGTTGTCTAACTTCTACCTCAAGCTGGACAGTTTACTGAAAGGTCTATAATGAACTCTATCTGAAGACAATTAATCCTTTTCTTGATCAAGTGATGGTAAAGCATACATATATCCTAACATAAGAATGTTATACCCAAGTCTTGCAAAGAAAATCAATGGGCATTGGGACTAACAGGTATATTCCTTACAAGTGGAGCCTTAGGAAACATTTAATTCTGATCTGTAGAAAAAGTAGTTCACTCTAAAACAACAACTTTGAGTACACAATCTGTGTTCTACTGGAAATGGATTCCTATCCTTTTTGCTAACACAAGAAACTATTACATCAACAGGAGATACCAGAATCTCAAATTCTGGCAAGGACATTTTCCAGCAATTCAGTGAAAACAGCTTTTGATTTAGTGTATGACTTTTAATTAAATAATAGCCCTCCCTGACAACGTTGTGCTGACATCATTAATATATGCCCATAAAAACAAGCGTGAAACTTGAGTACAGTGACCAGCAGTTAGGACAGGATACTGACATTTGCCAGACTGCATTCTGGCCTGCCTCTCCCTTGAGCTCTCTCTTCTGTGCATATCCTCTCTTTGCAAACACTATCAGACAAAACCCCTCTAGCCAAAGCATTAGAATACTCAGCTGACTTGCTATTGCTTTTCTAGGATGGTGAGCAATTATGGTTTCAACAGTGCTTAACCTCAAGTATAAATATACTTTTTTCTGGTAATAGCCTTTGAGGGAGAGAAGTTGCCTGGGACAACTCATCAGTTATGCTTGCTTTGAGAAACAGGTCAGTCCTTCAAGTCACTACTGCAGCAGCCAAGCCATGCTTGTTCACATGTTGAACTAAATCACAGTGGCCATGCAGCTACTTCTGATGTCTGCAAAATGGCACTGAAACCAAGCTTCAATGTCTTGACCACTCTTTGTCTTTTGCTGTTAACAGCACTTATTGCTTCTTTAATTTCTGACCTCTTCCTACTTAATAAAAACCAAATGCTTTTAGCTTAATATCTCAAACCAACAGTCGACAAAATCAAAGGTTTCTGTAATTTCAAAACCTAAGCAGAAAAAATCAACACTCAGATAAATCAAATGAAAAGACAGCCAAAGGGAATAAACACACACTGTGGGCCAGCACAGTAGCTGCTGACTTACTCTCTCTTTACTCTCCTCTTTGCAGTTTATTTCTTGGATTCTCTCCAAAATGTCCTTCTCAGAGGGTGTAACTGTTAGGGATCCTCTGCTGAGAAGGGTAGCAATTTGCTCTCTGAAAGCCTCTAAAGAGCTTTGAGCAGTCTTGACCTCTTCTCTGCTGCTCTTCAAACTTTCATCCAGCCCACTCAAAGATTTCTTCAGATCGTGAAGTTCTTGCTTTGAGGCTTCCCAAGCTTTCTGGTTAGCAGTGAGTTTATCTTGGAGGTTTCTGATGTCCATCTCCAAACTCTGTCTCACTATTCTAGCACTGCCAAGATCCTAAGACACATGAAAGATTAAGATGAAGTTTTAAAATTCACTTACAACGCCTCCACACACACACACAAAGCAGGGAGCATCTCAGAAGTAGGTATTGCAGCTGGAGAAATTCAGACCCATACTGTTCATATGGGTCCAACAAAATCAAGGCTTCACAAGAAAACTCGCACTGAAATTAATGGAACCCAAAGCCTGCTGTAATCAATCTATAGATTACACAGTACATGAAAAAATTGCATATAAAGAAAAAAATCATTTGGGATTATAACACTATTGATAGATTATATTTTCATTCAAATAATAAGACTTAGAAAACCAATGATGAACAAAACATGATACAAATAAAGCCAAAGTACGAAACCTGTGAGGGAAAACACGAATATACATGAAGTCTCTGAATGTAGTGTTTTGAGCAGAATTAGAAGTGATTTCTGAGAACAGCTTACCTGAACATGACAATAAAATCCTGAAATTATTTATATACAGAAATATGGGAGGACAAAAACAAGAAAGAAAAAGTTAAGACAACATAAAAGAAGATGCAAACGCTCAAATATTTAATCTCTAATAATAAATGCTTTTTAAAAAGAGACAATAAGATAAAGAAGCAATAGATTACAATATACTCCAAAAAAAAAAAATTTAAAAACTGGAAGTATTCTGTGTGATGTCATCTTCTGAAGAAAGCAAATTCACTCTCATCATGAGGCCAAAATCTGTCTGAGGAAGAGAAAGTCAATACAAATAAGTGTTCTTCCATGGAGCCTACAACTACCCTCATCTGCTGCTCAGCAGGGCTCTGTCGAGGTGCAGAAATAGGTGCCCAATAGGGCAGGCAGAACTGCGTATCCTGACCCTTGATGAAAAAGCAAACATTGAATGAAATATAGAAGAAAAATAACCCATCTAAACATGACGAAAAATTTAGATTTCATTCAGTCAGCTTATGAACCTCTTTCCTATCCCCACAATACCACTGTTAAGAGCATTTATACATTTATATGCAAGAATAAAATTTACAGTCAAACCAATTGAAAGCAGAAAAGACAGTCTTCATCCCTCATGGTATTACCTGATGGACAGGAACAAATGAGAAATAATGATACGTCAGACAAGACACAAAATAAAGCAAGAGGATGGCGTATTGAGTGATGGAATT
The DNA here is from genome assembly GCA_013396635.1 of Penelope pileata. Taxonomy (NCBI): domain Eukaryota; kingdom Metazoa; phylum Chordata; class Aves; order Galliformes; family Cracidae; genus Penelope; species Penelope pileata. Next base: position 94,604 of record WBMW01003135.1, on the reverse strand, counting down.
TCTCTAGAACTTCTAGGTGTCCCACAGAAGTTCAGTAAGTGAGTTGATATCAGCTAAGATGGTCTTCTCTAGAATTAAAGAATGTTTCCAGAAGCCGCTCTGAATATGGTGACCACTTGGGGGTCTCTCAGGGTCCACCTGTGCTTGCTGTGTAGCATAGTAAGTCATTCGTGTTAATGGTTAATTTGTGTTAATTCATGCTAATGCAAATAGGAAATAGTTACAGAAATGAGCAGTGAGAATGGGAAAGGAGTTGGGAGGCCTCCTGGGAAACAACATATAGACATAATATACTAAAAATACTAAATTTTTAAATGTAAGCCTTCAAAAAGGCAAGTTTGCAAACATATAAGTGAAAACAAACCAAAACAAACTCTGTCATTTACGTAACTATTTGTTATTAGACCCTTCTAAAGTAATTGTAGAACAATCTTGGAAGCAAACGTTGGCATGATTCCTTGTCATTTTCTTTTTTTTATCCTAAAGAAGTCCTATTAATAGAAAATTCTCACCTGTGCTGAGAATTATACTATGATAATTAGAGCAAAGAACAAGGAGTGGTTTATTTCAAGTATAATTTTCTGCAGTCTGTATTTTTTCTTTCAGAAAGACAGTGCAAACACAGCTCGCCATTACCAGGGAGCTTACCTAATTACAATCTTGTTTCAAATTGTGAACATCTGCAAACACACACAGTTGAATCAAAAGATACATAAAATAAGCAACGTCAAGCCTAAACATTAAAAAAAAAAAAAGTAATTTACAGAATGAAAAGTAGTGAAATTCAAAGCATTAAAATTCTGAACGATCTTCCCTAAAGCCTCTCTTGAGCAGAGTACGTTTAAAGTAAATACCTTCAGCAAAGTCAGCCTGCACATAGAGCAGTACCTGGAAGTCTGAGCACTGCTTCACACAATGGTGGTAGCCCAGCTAGAAGTAAAACCCTAAGAGCTTGACGGGTTCAGTGCAGGGAGATAAAACAGTTTCTGTCCCTAGAAAATTGAAAGAATGGAACCATAACAGCTCATGTTTTCTCTTTGGCTCCTCAATGTTCAAGGCTAATGTCCTGTGGCTCTGAATCACAGGAAGGTTTTGGTATGGAGCTTGTACAGTCAAAAAAAGTTGTCTAACGTTGGCACAGAACAAATTTTGAACACGGGAATTATAGAAATTATTGTTCAAATAAAACAGGAAAAATGTAACATGGATTTACCCAGGGTAGGCTGCGTCAAGTGGCTGACTGTTAGGCACAAGATGCAGCAGGTGTGATATGGACATGCTCATGGGCTGACATAGGAAAGAAGCAGCAGAGACTCTTACACTCTGCAAGCAAAAGAGCTCAAGCAGCACAGTGCTGTGCCTGCATCTGCCCACTCACAGGTGGATGGAGTCCATCAATGCTCACCTGCTTGTGTTCCACCTGAGTCTAGAAAAGATGGAAGAGGATCCACACCACTGCTCAAGGCTCCAGCAAGGACTCCTGAAAACTAATGTAGGCAGTAACAGCGCAGCTGTGTGCACGTCAAATGCACCCAAGCTGCAACAGGTGGGGAAAATTACTTCTGTCTTATAAACATAAAAAGAGACTATTTTATAAGGAACAGCTAAGAGAGCTGCATTTAATACCGCAAAACAACCAGGGAGATGTGATTGCATTAAAGCAGCAGACGTAAGAAAGAAGAAAAACAAGACAGGATAAAATCTTTTAAAACACATCACATATTAATACATATTCTTACTCTGTTGATCTCTCTCCAAAGGTATACTTAACTCACACAAAGTGAAACATAGCAGAGAGTAACTTGAGAGGAGTTATTTCAGATCAGACCAAAGGTTTATTTATTCCAACAGCCATCCTCTAACAGTGGGCAGTAACAGCCTTCTCAAAAAGATGGTAGGAGCCAGGGAAGCATAAGTTACTTCCTCGGAATACTCTCCCATCCCAAAATAATTGCAGCTTAGAGGCTTACAAATCTGGAAATGGTCTTTGCTAGTTTACAGCACTCTGTGATTTCTTCTTCCATTTACGCATGCAGTTATTCCTTTAATTGTGTGAGCTTCCAGCACCTACAGTGTCTCATGGTCACAGCTTAATTTTAATTGCCTGATGAAGTGTATACTCCTGTTTGTTTTCAACTTACTATCTTCTAATTTCATTTATTGAAATCGTTTCACTAAATAATAGAGTAAACAATTATTCTTTAACTTCTCTGTCCTTACCGCTCACCATTTTGTGGACTTCACTCATATTACTGTCCAGATATCTCAAATCAGAGGAGTACAAGTCCTTTCAGTCTTTCTTCATAGAGAAATCATTCTATATTTCTTATCTTTGTTGCCCTTCTCTGAATTTCTTTCAGTTTTACTACACTGTTTTTAAGGGAGGCGTTCAGTGTTCATGACGTAGACATACCATCAATTCCAGCAGTGACATAACAGCATTTTCTCTTATCTCCTAGTAGTTTATAATATTCTATTTTTTCTACTGCTGTTGAGCTGATTTCCTTCTAGAACTATCATACATCACAATCTCATTCCAGAGCAATATCAATAAACTCAGAGCCCATTATTTTTTAATTGCTTTTTACTACAATTGTTTTGTTTGTGTAAAACTGTTCAGTGCTTCCCTTATGCATCGTGTATTTATCTATTCATGTTAACCAACTCCTTTAAAGAATTCTAGTTATATCTACGTGTGATTTTTCAAAAAATAATATTATTTTCGTAATGAGAAAACCCACATCACCTCAACCAAAACAGACTCAGAGCAGACACAAGTTCACATCCCAAAAGTACTATAGCTTTTTGTTATGGTTATAAATAAATACAAATGTAATTGCTCAGTTATTCAACCACATACTGCAAAAATGAAAGTCTGTGCCTTCATTTAATGCAATAGACTAAAACAGGATATGAAAGATCATTTTTCTCTTTCTGTGCATGCATGACATCGCAGAAGAATGTCACGCCCTATTTAAAAGCCATTATTGTGGCTTTGCAAATGAGATGATAACTTTTATCTCCAGCATCAGCTTTCATCTTAACCTCTAAAAAAAAAAAAAAAAAAAGTGAAAAAGAAGGAAGAAGATTTCTCTTTTTGTACTGAGTGTATCGCGCTTTTGGCCTGAGGAATGGTTTTGCTGAATTTTAAACTGCTGAGCAGATTTATCTTAATTTACATTAATTTTTAATATCTGTGGGCTTCCAATACCAGAAGGCATCCTGCCACGTTTTCTTCTCCATTTTTACGTTAAAATCAATCACAGGTGCTTGCAAGTTTGACATTTAGCTCCAGAAGCTCTGCAAAGACTGTGCCTTAAAGCACCTGCAGAAGAGAGCTGTGAAACTTCAAACAACAATCTTTCACAGAATACTAGAGTGGCCTGGGTTGGAAGGGACCCCAAGGATCATCAATTTCCAACCCCCCTGCTGCAGGCAGGGCCACCAACCTCCAGATCTAATATTAGATCAGGTTACCAGGGCCCCATCCAACATGGCATTGAACACCTCCAGGGATGGAGCATCCACACCCTCTCTGGGCAGCCTGTTCCAGCACCTCACCACTCTCTCAGTAAAGAACTTCCCCATGACATTCAATCTAAACCTTCCCTCCTTCAGCTTAAAACCATTCCCCCTTGTCCTATCACTATCTACCCTTTTGAAAAGTTGATTTCTCTCCTGTTTATAATCTCCTTTTGAATACAGGAAGGCTGTAGTGAGGTCTCCCTACAGCCTTCTCTTTTCCAGGCTGAACAAGCCCAGCTCCCTCAGTCTGTCCTCATAAGGGGAGGTCCTCCAGCCCTCTGATCATCTTTTTGGCCCTCCTCTGAACCCTCTGCAAAAGCTCCACATCTTTCCTGTGGGGGGGGCCCCAGACTTGGACGCAGTACTCCAGATGGGGCCTCACGAGGGTAGAGTAGAGAGGGACAATCACCTCTCTCTCCCTGCTGGCCACCCCTCTTCTGCTGGAGCCCAGGATACCATTGGCCTTCCGAGCTGCAAGGGCACACTGCTGGCTCACATTAAGTTTTTCATTCACCAAGATCCCCACGTCCTTCTCAGCAGGGCTACTCTCAAGGATCCCTTCTCCCAGTCTGTATATATATCTGGGATTACTCCGACCCAAGTGCAAAACCTTGCACTTTGCTGTGTTGAACCTCATTATGTTCACATGGGCTCACCTTTCAAGTTTGTCGAGGGCTCTCCGGATGGCATCCCTTCCTTCTGCCGTATCAACTGCACCATTCAGCTTGGTGCCATCAGCAAAATCACTGAGGGTACACTTAATTCCATCATCGATGTCATTGATAAAGTGTCTTAGTTTCTAACAGAAGTTAGAAACTTCTCTCACAGTGTCTGGTATGAAGCTGTGTTTTGTTCCCAGAAGAGAAACAACTGATAACACAGGTCAAACCAGGAAATAAAGATGTTAAAGAGCACTGGTCCCAAGACAGATCCCTGGGGGACACCGCTCATCACCAGCCTCAACCTGGACATGGAGCCATTTACCACAACCGCCTGGCTCTGATCTTCCAACCAATTCCTTATCCACTGAATAGTCAGTCCACCCTTCAAATTCACATCTCTCCAATTTAAAGACAAGGATGTGGTGGGGAACCATGTAAGGACCTTACACAGGTCCAGGTAGAAGACATCAGTCGCCTTCCCTTTGTCCACTGATGCTGTCACTCCATCCAGAAGGCTACCAGACTGGTCAGGCACAACCTTCCCTTGGCGAAGCCAAGCTGTCTCAGATCACCCACTCATCCCTCATGTGCCGTAGCACGTGTTCCAGGAGGATCTGTTCCGTGATCTTCCCAGGCGCAGAGGTGAGGCTTACCGGCCTGTAGTTCCCTGGGTCCTCCTTCCTCCCTTTCTTGTAAATGGGAGTGATATTTCCCTTTTTCCAGTTACCAGGGACTTCGCCTGACAGCCACAACTTTTCAAACATGATGGACAGTAGCTCAGCAACCACATCAGCCAGCTCCTTCAGGACCCTGGGATGCATGTCATCTGGCCTCATAGACTTGTACACATTCAGTCTCATGAGGCAGTCTCAGACTTGCTCTGCCCTTACAGCGAGGGAGGGCTTACTCCCCCAGTTCCCACCTACAGGTTCAGGGATGTGAGAAATATGAGAATCCCGGTTGCCAGTGAAGACCGAGGCAAAGAACTCGTTAAGTACCTCAGCCTTATCCATGTCTGTTGTAGTCAGTTCTCCTTTCTTATCGAGGTACGCTCTCTTTGGCCTGTCTCTTCTAGCCAATGTATGTAGAGAATCCCTTCTTGTTATTTTTAACATCCCTCACCAAGTTCAGTTCCATCTGTGCCTTGGCTTTCCTAATCCCAACTCTGCAAGTCCAAACAACATCCCTTTATTATTTCCAGGTGACACACCCTTGTTTCCACAGCCTGTACCTGCCCTTTTTCTCCCCCAGATTGACCAGCAGGTCCTTGCCAAGCCATGCTGGTTTCCCGCTTCCTCTGTCTGCTTTCCTAATTCCAAAGGATGGAAAGCTTTTGTGCTCCCAGAAAGGCATCCTTAAAGAGTAGCCAGCAGCCAACAGCACTCATTTTTGTCTTTCACTGTTCCTGCACATGGAGCAGCTCTTAAAATAATTTCTCACTGAAAGGGAAACTGAATCATCAATCACTGCTCAGGTTGAAATGGAGACCTTTCCTCACCAGACTTCACAGAGACCACCGCCACTTCATCACACAGCTGCATTACCCAACCCCATCAATTATCTCAGCCGTGGTAAAAGCAATAGGCAGCTGCTCCAAAGATGACAGAGGAACAGATTCCCTCTTGATTCGATGTCAATTGTTGCAAAGTTTTCCACAGAACAGGTTATTCACTAGACAAGACTCATTCTGCCTTAGTTATCTACAAAAAAAAATTTGCACCTAAAATAGTCTAGAGAAAATCGTAAAACCATTTAAATTGCTGACAAAATTTTTACTGACTACTGTGGAGTCAAGATTTCTTTTTTTTTTTTTTTTTTTTTTTGTAAAACAAGAGAAAAGAAATTCAAAGACACTTTTAGTAGCATTGTTGTACTTACTATAAAGACATTGTGGCTTTCTTTTCCCCCCCCTCTGGTTTAAAAATAACTAGTACTTTAAGACACGGTAAGTTCAACCAGATATTTGTGGAAATGTGAAACTGAAGACTTGCTCCAGGAAAAGCAAACAACTTTGCAGAAAAAGAAAGGCAAGTTTTTCACTTCCAAAGAGATGAGATGAGCAGAGTAGTTCAGTTGGAAGGAACCTACAAAGATCAAGTCCAACTGCCTGACCACTTCAGGGCTAACCAATAGTTAAAGTATGTTATTGAGGGTGTTATTCAAATGCCCCTTGAGCTCTGACAGGCCTTAAGCATCAGGAGAAATACTGCACACAGATGCATTAAGAGAAATTCTACACTGTAAGAAGGTGGGTACGGACCTGGAAACTCATGGAACAGCTGAGGCTGTCTGGAGAGTTCAGACATACTTAATAGCAACAGTCACGCACAACATCCTGAGCCTTGCCTGAATTTTGCAATATAGCTGTCCCATATAAAGAATGTCAGGAATTACTGTTTATTTTGGTCAAAATTCACTACCACTGACAGGGTCATTTTCTAAAGGGATTTCATGAGATTTTGTGTGAAATATTAATATTGTTTCATATAGTAGCAGCATTAGCTGATACTGTGGAGGATGTAGGGCAAAAGGTGTTTCTGCATGCTTGCCCACTCACCAGCTGCTGGCCAGTCTCACAGATTAGACAGTGGCTATTTGGCCTAATGTAGCAGATTTCTACAGAACAGATTTTTTGCTGTCCTTCACAGTATCTATGCATCTACAACTCCTACCAAAACCACAAGTCAGACTCCTCTCTTCTCTTTCTTGTAATAGCCACGTGCTAACTGATACACTTATTACCCTTCCAGAAGGAATTTGGGGCTTTTTGGCTTTAATCTCTTCCGAGAGTTCCAAGAGTATTTAGGCTAAATAATTGGAGAGGGTTTTTAGACCAGAAGAGGATATTTGAATTTACATAATCACTATTATGTACCTCCATCAACATCAAGGTATCAATATACTAAATCAATTATAAATGCAAAAAAAAAAAAAACAAGTTACATTACAAGAACAATAAGGTATAAAAGTGAATGTCATTGTTTTCCAGATGAATTCTTACATCAGACATGTCTCCAGTTATCGCTGATATCACAAGATCTCTAAATTGGCTTGCTCTTATCTCCCACCTCGTCTGATGATTCAACCTGAAAATATTTGAGATGCTTGCTGAAACCTGTCAGTAATATTCATTTTCTTAATGACATCATAAAGGAAAAAAATAACAGGTTCTAACAGAGTCATTATTTGTTGCAATAAGCAGAAAGCTAAAATCATTTGGTCATATAACCTACCATCAAAGTATTTGGTTATATGAAAAATGTAGATGTGTCTCTCATGTCTACTCAATTTCCTTAGAGGATAATACTTTATATTTTAAGTAACTATCTTTTCAATCAATTGATTTTACTAATTTTATATTAATTAGATACCACTTAGATACATTTAATAATTTAATACAACTTAGTATCGAATTAACAGCATTTTCATCATTCATGTCGCATCAGCAGTACATACAGATACATTTGTATTAAAATTAATTGATTATATTCTAAATGTTATTTACAGATATTGCATGATGCACACCTTTGCAAAACAGATGTTTAAATTAATACTTCAGAGGGAGTCACAAATTTTTCCAGCCAGGCAGAATCATCAGAGAAGACGAGAAAAAAAAAACACAAGCCAGTTTACCATTTCTCATGGCTCATCAGTGGCTACACGATATGAATGGCAAATTCATCTGGTACATGCATCTTCTGTACCTTAAGTAAATACTGTGTAGTAATGTATATTTACTAAACACTAGAAAGAAACTTGGTTAGAGACTTTAAAAAAAAAGACGACAGCCAGATGTTCTCAAATAATGTTGTAATTCTATAATAAATGATGACCATAATCCATAATCACTGTCTGGGCACACAGAAAGAAAGCAAGAACAGGTATTCCAATCTGGGCAGCATTATTTAAAAAGTATTTTCTATCAAATGCAAATGTGATATCCAGCACTGCCAGAGTAAGGGTATGCACAATGTTTACAGAATTCCAGGAGCAAATTCTCACAATATTTGGTCAACAATTTGGGAAGTTCAAAATTCTGAAAGTAATACATTACAAGTAAAACACCTTTGTTGCTATCTCTTGCTAATTTCACTAGTTTTGATACTATATTCATTTCTGTTGTTTGCTATTTTAAAGTTGTAACACTGAGACTGACAGGGGAATACGTAAAATTATTGTTCACTTGCTAATGTTGCTTCAGTGAAAACCAGCTGACTGCAACAAATACTGGAGCATCAAATACACTAAAGAATATTCTGAATAATTCCCACATATAAAATTTATATCCTGCTAGTATTTTTTGAATTTAACCAACCCGACCTTTAATTTCTTTATCACAAATTTCTGTCATCTGTTTACTTGCTCAGCCTCCTCCTGGGACATAAAAAGAGGCACCTGGTGCAGAGAGGGAGAGCAGAAAAATCCCAAGGAGTGGGAGTGAAGAACTACCCGGCAAGAAAAACTGGCAATGGTTCAGGGAGGAGGCAGGGAATGGGGCTGTGGCTGAGGCTTGCCAGACAAGATTGATAGAACTGCTGAACAAAAAGGTTGTATCCTAGCCTCTGTACACTTAAGAAAAATTTTGAAAGAGAAAACTGCAAATGGGCCACTTTCCACCATCTGCAATACAGAAGATGGCCAACGTGTCAGCTAGCATGGGAATACCTTTTCATTACCTGTGACAGTATGGATTTATGCTCTTCTTCAAAAGTGAATACAGAACAATGTGCAAAACTTTATTTAAACTGTCTTTATTTAAACTGTGCAGCAAAGTCAGACCTACACTACAACACTGAGGATGCCCTTCCTATAACTTAAGACACTCTTCAGAGGAACAAGCAATGGTACATACACTCCTTTAGATATGCAGATTAAGAATATTTAGGTTTTTTTACTTAATTTTTTTTTAAATACTGAATTTCTTAATATACTTTTGCGAACACATAACCCTCTCAGCAGAAATACTCGGTATCTGCAAATTTAAGTAGCTAAACTGAAAAAGCGCTGGAGGAATCTGCAACCTCTAGGTAAGCCAGGATCACACGCTCTTCATGTGAAAGGCAATGCTGATAATATAGCAACACATTCCCGCAGAATGGGTTAAATAAATTATGCAATTGGCATACACACGATAACAACAGGAAAATATTTTTCACCTAACTGGTTGAACTTTGGAAAAGTTTTGGCAATCAGAGCAAACTTGCAAAACAAATCGTAAGTGAAGCCTCATCTTCATTTAGAACGTCTCCTGATTCGGGCTTACCTAGTCAGCACACCACCCTTTCCCTTCTTCACATGTGTTTGAAGTGAATTATGAGTACAAAAAGTTCTCAGAAAGGCCCCATTAAGTTTTCAGTCCAGGTTTACTCTCAATCCAGTTTGAGTCTGAGTCTTAGGAAGTTTTACACAGGTTGTTAAGAAGCATTTTCAGCAGTAAGTAAAATTTATGGCCTTAACGGTACTTAACATTTATCTTCCCCACAAGAAATTCTTTCTTCTCAAAAGCATGCTGTCAGCTCTGTCTCATCTCCTAAGTATTTTGTCTACAACAAAATCAGAACACTTTATCCTTTAAAGTGTATGATTGTGGTCATTTGTTCAGGAAAAAAGAAAAAAGTAACGTTGGGCAGGATGGAGAAAATGTTAACGAACATTAACTTTGAAAAATTACTTGCACAAGGTTTTATTTATGTTAAAATCTCTGCAAACGTAGTCAAACATAGACTGCCAGATATGTAGCTAAGTTTCTCCTCTTATTTTCTTAAGTGCTGACCATCAGCTTTAACCACACTGCCCTAGTACCTGCAAGAAGTTTTCATTATGCTTTCAGTAAACTGTTTCCTTTTCAGAGCAATTGCTCAAAATACAAAATATTAAGGAACATTGCTGCAGTAGCTCACTTTGTTCATCCATACTTCTCAGTGTACCACAACTTTTAATGACTAGCTCTCTTGGAGCGCTTAAATCACATCCTTTTCTTTCCAAATTGTACCTAAGCAAATTTGGTGAGTACTTGACTTACAACTTACAGCTCTCATTTCAGCATGATTCCTGCTGCAGTTTTCCTCTGTGGGTTTTCCACAGTAAATAAGTGCTTTTCTAAAAGAGACTTATTGCCCGCAATATTTTGAGTGAGTCAACTGAATATTTATGAAACATGGGAATATGAAATATAGGAATATGGAGTGAAACAAGATAATCTAGTGTGTCTGGAAGCCCAGAGGCTTTACATCCAGATCCTTAAGAGAAATAGAAAGAATAAAATAGTATTCCATTAATTCTTTTCAATCTCATTAGAATGTTTGAAGAAACTGAGTAAAAGAATCCTCAGAAAACTTGCAATCTCACATACATACCACTTAAAGAGCATTTTTCATTGTTCTATGCTTGTGCCCCAGATACAGTCATACTCATACATTCACACTGCTTTAGAAAAGCATCTGCTTAATCACATTTTTGCAAGCAAAGACCGCAACAATATGAAGGAAGCAAAAGTATCAATTTTCGAGCAACATTGGTAGACATCAAATTGAAGACAGTTCTGTCTTGCATAATGTTATTGTTTAATCTCCACGTATTCTCAAGATTTCAGAAAGTTGAGAATAGCTTTAGAAAAAAGTTTTGTTTTTTTTTCTAAAAGATCTTCATGACTAAAAGTCTTTCAGAAGCACTTTTTCCACATGCAACTCCTACCAAAAATTAATTTGAAATTTTGAGAAAATGAAAGCGAGAAATGAAAACTAGATGAACACGTGCATCATTCAGTTATGTACCTTACTAAGTTTTTCCATGTCTTGATAGTATCCTGCTGCCTTTTTCTGCTCTTTGGTCACCTCTGAAACAAGCCTCATGATAGTTTCTCTGGTAGCCTTGGACTCCATCTCATGGCCATTGATAGCTTCTTGGAGAGCAGCAACCTGACCTTTTAGTGCCAGATTTTCTTCACATATTTCACAGGCCTAGAGAGATCATTCAAATATTGGTAACTTTGTTAAAGCTCTTAATAATGACATTTATTCATCATGGTATACAGCTCCTAATCATCCTAATACAGACACGGTGTTTACAAGACCTCTATGTCAGATTTATAATTGTGTTCTATTATTCCTTTCTAAAAGAGCAGAAAGACAATTGAGAACCGTATTCCCACCAGAAACCCACATTTTGGTGTAACGTTATTCATATTTACTCCCACATAATCTGCATGATCTAATAAAGAGGCGGAGAGTTACGGACACTTAGCGGATCTGCACTTGACATGAAGCAGGTCAGAAAATGAAAACAGATCATATAACCATCTTCATGTGAAAAGCAGACTGTTCTGGTTTGGCTTGTAAAGATTTATGCCTCTCATTTGGAATAAGAAACTTAAAGCTATATTTTATGCTTGAAACGTTTTAGGCAAAGGGAGATTTGAGCTAACAGCAGCTATTTCTTGAGCACATTCAAGGGCAAGGCCAAATACCTGGTGGGCTGCTGTGCTGAACAACTGGCACCTTGGAAAAAGGAGTAGTTCCAGTCAGATTCTGGGGCTATTCTGGTACATTGCACTGTTTCCAAGAAGTGGAGTAGATGAGTGTGGGCACTCGATGAGTACATAAGGAAAAAAAATAAATCTGCCTTGACTGGTTACTAAGTTTTCCTAACATGCACAATCTTCACTGCAAAATATATTTCTCAACTAGATCTATTAATACATCGTTAGGAAAAAAAAAAGTCAATATGTACTTAAAAATCTCTGGTTATTTGATTAATCTAAAGCATGTAAGAGTTACAGCTTCACACAAATATCTTTGCCTCCAGTGACAACCAAGCAAGCTTTGTTATAGTGTCTGCTACAATTTGAATGTGCTTGTAATATTATGAGGCAAGGACTGTAAGAAATCACTGTGACACTTATTTAGATAGTCTTAATTTATTAAGTTTTTCATATAGCCAGAACATTTATAGTATGAATATAGCAAAGTAGAAATTCTCAAAATACCTAGTGTGTTTCCAAGTGANGGGATAGAGGAGTAGAGGAGACTAGACAGAACATGAGAAAAATTCATAAAATTAAGATGAATTGCCCTTTAACAGCATGTAGAAAGGCTGAAAGAGTACACAAACAATTTTCCTTTCCTAAATGGAAGATGTTTTCAGAACTTCAGAAATATTCTGAGAAAAAATAATATAGTTTTATGCACACATTTCAAATATACCATATAGTTATTTACAGCATTTTGTTAAAGGGTACAGTTAAGGCTGTTTTAGCAAGTGCCATTTCAGATGGTTCTGCTCAGAGGTATGACAGCTTGAGATAAGTGTTAAAAATAAGCAGCAGAATTTATGTCACCTAGTGATTTCCATTGCTAGTGTTTTCACAAAAGCTTTCAACCATTTATTTAATCAAGCAGTACTTATGAACTGCAGGCTGATAAAATGTTTTGCAGATAAGACCAGACTGAGTTCACTAAAGTCAATTAGTGTTCAGCGCCTTTGAAAATCAGGCCAACATGACAAACTTGTCTTAAATGATAGCACTCTGCAAACCATTATTTAACATAAAGCTTCCTGCCTTCATCACTTGCTTTATTTCTTTGATAACTAAATATTCTTCTACTGATTCCCTAGATAGAAGGATGAATACACTAACTTTGTCAAGATATTTTTTTTAATTAATTCAGCTAATTCAGTTACTCTTGCTTATATTCCTACAACGCAGTAAAAAGTTTTAATAAACCTTGTTCATATATATTAGAACTACACATAATCACCTTGGACGTTAAATGTTCCTGTGGTTTCTCTTTTCCTTTGATGTCTGTGTCCAAGAATTCAGAAAGCTGTGTAAGGAGCTCTTCATACTTTCTGCTCATCTTATAAGCTTCGTTCTTGCTTTCTTCACATTCATTCAAATATTTACTAATCAGACAAAAAAAAACAGGATAACTGTTCTGTGAAACAGAATTCTAGGCAAAAGATACCCCAAGATAACTGCTGGCTTCAGCATACAGCAAAATGAATTTTGAAATTTAAGTATGTTATATAATTCTCTCTGTACATTAATACAAGTAACTTCCGTTATATTAGTTTACTTAGTGAACACTTCATTGTTGCTTTTGATTAGCGCTTTAAAGAATCTTCCACAATCTTAATTGCATGCTCAGTAAAACATAAGAACCAGGTAGCATTGATGAGCAGTGCCTTTAAGATATTAGAAATTGAGGCTGCAGGTAAAAGTTTAGAAAAAGCAAGGGGAAGAGATTAACCAAATTATAGTAGAAATATGCTAAAAGCACATTTCCCTCAAATGAATCTGGCAGCGCTGTTCAATAGAACTGGGGAATTCTAGGATACCCAGAGTGCTTCTGAGGGGAAGTTCACTGGCAGAAGCAGAGAGGAGAGACTACCTTGCTGTGCCATGCAGACTCCTGCAGTGTAAGGCTGCCCAGAAGCATAGGGCAAAGGGCAGGCAAAGTGGGAAAAAGAAGTGCAGGCTGAATTTAGGCTAAAGAGATCCATTAAAAAAAGAAGAAAATATCAAGAGATTACCACAAATTTATGCAGAAAATGCAGTTAATTGTCATCAGTTTCATCACTTTCAAAAAAGTGCTTAAAAAGTGCTTAACATATGGATAGATCATAGAATCATAAAGGTTGGAAAAGATCTCCAAGATCATCTCGTCCAACCATAGAATCATAGAAACACTAGGTTGGAAAGGGCCTACAAGACCATCCACCTACTACTGATATTGCCCACTAAACCACTAAGCTATGTCGTTTAGTACCACATCTAGATGTTTCTTGAACATCTCCAGAGACAGTAACTCTCACTGTCTGATCACTTTTCTGGAAAATAAGTTTTTCCTGATATCCAACCTGAACCTCCCCTGGCACAACTTGAGGCCATTTCCTCTAGCCCTATTGTTGTCACCTGGGAGAAGAGGCCAACCCCCACCTCACCACAGCTGTAGAGAGTAATAAGGTCTCTCCTGAGCCTCCTCTTCTCCAAACTGAACAATCCCAGCTCCCTCAGCCGCTCCCCATAAGTCTTGTGCTCCAGACCCCTGACAGCTTCCTTGCCCTCCTCTAGACACGTTCCAGGGCCTCAATGTCTTTCTCGCAGTGACGGGCCCAAAACTGAACACAGTACTCGAGGTGCAGCCTCACCAGAACTGAGTATAGGAGGACGATCACCTCTCACACCTATCTGCCCTACTGCTAAAGGCAGAAACATTAACAGCAGTTATGTTTGCAAGCGCTCGCTGCAAGAATGAACAGCTAACAGAGTGGCATAAATATGTTTACATTCTTCCATTGCCAGGGATGAGGACAAGTCTGGTAAACATGCATTGCCATAGCCTACAGACAGCAAACGTGGCGAGATCTTCACTTTGCTCATGATGCTGTAACACTGAGCATCATTCCTGAAAAACTACAAAAAAAATGACTAACATAACCCCCCAAACAAAGCTCAGAATGATCATTTGTGTAGTCTGAATATCAACTCCACTTTGGAATATCTTATTAGAAAAGCAGATTTTGTACTCTTGGTACACCAGTGTCAGTGTACCTGCTAACAGACACTGCAGGAAGGAACTGCTATTAAGCTGTCTGCAGCACTTGCTAATACCAAAGCATGCAGAGATCACATCATACAGCACAGAAACAACATTGACAACTTTCAGTTCAGATTCATTCTCCACTAACACCCATGAGAGAGGTACTCAGTGGTAAGAGTGCACTTAGTCCAAGAGACAAACCTATCAAGCTTCCAGATGAGAAACAAGGTACTTTCTACAGCAAGGTCTTTTCACAAAGACTTGAACACTGGAATAAAGTGAGATGTGAGATATCACCAAACAGCTGCCTAAAACATCTGTTTTGTTGAACCTGTTGAGCATTTGTTTATGAGAGTACAGCACAGTTCTAAGTTTTCAAGGTGGGCATGCTAGCCATTTCTGGGCTTATTCCCCTACATTCCTGATTTTTTCCTCTCTAGGATCAAACAGGCATAAAGCATCACTCCATAATAAAAAACAGCATGAGACACCAACAGATAACATATGGAGGGTGCAAGCATACGTTAACTGGCTATAGATTGCTGTAAAACTTTAAGATGGAGCCTTAGGAGGGAAATCAGCGCAGTTGCTGTCAATGCTGCAAAGGGGAAGAGAACAAAGAGGAATGGAAAACATTAATTGCTTCACACAGGATGCAGAAAACTCTGCATAATATTGCACAGCACGCACTGTGAATCACGAGCACTTTGCTTGTGCCCTAGTCCTCAGAAAACAAGTACCTCACAGCTTTCTCACCTCCAGGAAACTGACATCTCCTCCACTACCCCAGCAGAACTAAGCTGTGAGATGGCTGCTAAACTGCCACCCTGAGAAAGGACACATCAGAAGTAAAAAGGTACGAGAATCCAGCAGTGCCATACATTCACATTTACATGGGTCATTCCAAAAGTAATGCCTCCTATTTATGACCGTGGAAACTACAACAGGTGCAAAGAGCACAATAACACTACTTGATTGAGCAAATTCTCAGCTACAAAATGCCATTTTTCAACATAGTCACCACCATTAGCTCTGCTTTTTCACCAGCAATGAGCAAGAGTCTGTATGCCATTGCTCATAAAAATCTGCACCAGGGGAGGTGACCCACTGCTTCAGAGCTGCTACGATGGCATCGTTGCCAGGAAAATGTTGCCCTTGCAGTACTTCCTTAATCAGTCCAAACAGATGGAAGTCAGAAGGTGCCAAATCCAGACTATACAGTGGGTGTGGTAGGACAGTCCAGCCAAGATCGGCAATGTGCTCCACACTCTTCAAACTGGTATGGGGCCTGGCTTTATTGTGTTGCAAGAGAAAGGTTGCCTTCTTCTCTGGCCTGACTGGAAGTCTGAGCCTTCAGCTTAGCCATCATTGCAACACAGCAGTCAGATTTGATGGTTTGTCTGGGCTCCAGGAAATCCAGAAGGATCACCACTTACCTATCCCCAAAAGACAGCGCACATCACTTTATGCACTGAGGGCTGCATCTTGAACGTACTCTTCAATGGGGAATGTATATATCACCACTCCATGGACTGTCGTTTTGACTCTGTGTCATAGTGGTAACAGTACGTCTCATCACTGGTAATGAAGCAATCTAGAGAACTGTCACCTTCAGCCTTGTGCT
The DNA here is from genome assembly GCA_013396635.1 of Penelope pileata. Classification (NCBI taxonomy): domain Eukaryota; kingdom Metazoa; phylum Chordata; class Aves; order Galliformes; family Cracidae; genus Penelope; species Penelope pileata. The sequence continues at coordinate 78,252 of WBMW01003135.1, read as the reverse complement.
GGTTCAATGGGTCCTGACAAATCTGCATACGGTGTTCTCTCTGTTCCTGTGCGAGCATTTGTGGGAACCACCTGGCACAAACTTTGCGGTATTCCAGTGTTGCCACCATTGCTTCCAACGCATTGACACCAATATTCAGGTTCATACACAGCTCCCTGGTCGTAATCCACTGATTTGGATGGATGAGTTGATGGACACTCTCTTCATTTTGTGGTGTGACAGCTGTATGTGTCCATCTGGAATGCAGCTTGTCTTTCATGTCACTGTTACCACTGCTGAAACGCACCACCCACCGCCTCACTGTGCTCACATCCACTGTTTAGTCTTCATAAACATTCAGCAAGGATCAGTGAATGTCAATGGGTGCCATTTTTTATGCATGAAGGAATTTGGTTACAAACCTTTATTTCATATGCATTTCCATGTCAGATGCCATTTTGTCAGACTGGTCCTCTGTTGCACGGCAACAAAATGGAACAGAATATTGGTGGGAAGGTTCAGCATCTACTGCCATACCACCAACATCTGCCTCTGACATTGTGGGCCAACATGATAAAATAGGATGCATTACTTTTGGAGTAGGCCTCTTGTTAATATTATATTAGATTGACTGCCAACCATGCAAACTGTTCTATGGCCCTGAAAGTCAAGGTGCATCATCCTCAGAATTACCACTGCTTCTAAAAATAAACAATCAGAAGTACAAAGCACATACTTGACAACTCTACAAATAACTTAATTACCTTCAGTACATCCATAAAGGTGTTAGCATCTAGAAAATAGGCATTCAGGTACAAAAAAACAGAACACAGCTCTTTCACAGTTTTGTTAGCTCTTCAGAACTAATGAGCAAAGAAGTGGAAGGCAAAAAAAAAAAAAGAAAAAAAACAAAAAACTCTTCACAGTTCAAGTTCTAAAAATACCTTGGCTACAGACCTGTTGAGTAGAAAAGTACCATTTTAAATAGGGAGGATGTGCACCTTGGAACCGAGTCACAGAATTCATTAAACATTTAAGACTCTATACCTAGGTATAGAATGCTAATGTGCATTTCATGCCTACTGGCTTGCTCTTCCCTTTTATCTGTGGTTTTCAATTAAAATCTTGAATATCTAATTACGAACAGCCATATGCTAACTAAGGTGGTCAGACTAAAAGCTAAAGTTCAGTAAGTCAATACTTTGACTTATGTATGTTCTACTCAATGTACTCAATTACAAGTGGCACATGTAACCATCAGCTGAGGACGAGAAAAAGCTTTGAAACGGCAATGCTGGAGGTTCACAATCAGTTTAATCCAAGATGCTTGTTCCTTCCAGAAGAGCAGACTCACCCTCCCCTCGACCCTTCCCTTTTGCCAGCAGTCTAGTGGTACATCAACATGCACAGCTAACTAGAACTGGGATTAGTAGAGCCAGAATTTAAGCTTTTTATTTTGCTCATTTTTCTCTTGGAGCAGACCCCTGGGACCACCATGCAGCAACACAAATGGAAGTGCTGACAAGTGACACGAGCAAAGGAGAGCAGCCAGCTAAAAGACAGGACCACACTGGGAGCGACAGCACAAATTTATGCCACATAAAACTGACACTATCACTGTAACAACACGCTAACTCAGATACACGCTTTTTTGGCAGATTTCTCCTAGTGAGTGAGACAAACAGGATAAGAGGCCCTTCTTCCCCCCTCTTTTACTTTTAAAAAAAAAAAAAGAAAGAAAGAAAAAAAAACATTTTAGAGAATCTTATCAACCATATTGTCAGATTGTGATCTTTTTTATATTGCTAGGATGCGTTATACACTTTTTGGCTTTACTATCTCCTTGCTTATATTGAGATTATATCTAAAACCTTTGTCAATCAACATTAGTACTCTCCAGGCGTGTCATTTAGCAACTCAGCTGGTAATAGACAAGTGCACTGCAATGGATTTCTCTAGATACTAATATAAGTCAATTATCCACTGCTAACTCATAAAGCCTGGAAGAGCTGTGCAAAACACTGATTTGGGAAATATAGGCAACATCAGGTAAGCTTTTTTCTTGCTCTTAACCAGACAATATTGAGACAGACATGGATATTAGCCTTGCAATGGTGAAAAATCCATTATATAAGTCTAATATAATCTGTCTATTAGTACACTACAACTGACAATGATTTTTGAATTTTAGAGTTTAGAATATTTTCATATTTGGTAATATGATCAGCATTACTATCTGTATCCATCCCACAGACCTGAAATATTGGCAGTCACACAGAACTGACAGATCAGAGCTCTGACACATTATCCTAAGAGCAGCATAGTTATATTTTATTTAGTTTTACAAAATTAGTGTGCTAAAAGAAAAAAAAAAGGTAAACACACAGCAATATAAGAAAGCAGGAAGAAAGTCAGACAAAGATAGCATTACTGAAAGCTGAAGAAACATTAAACTTCTTCCTTTCACGGTACGTATATCTAGATAGATATACCATACCCTGGTATGGTATATGTAGGAATATACCATATTTTTTTCATTACACTGCACCTAAAAGAAAGCTTTATACTAAGGAAGAAATTCACTTGATACTCCTCCGGTTCCAGCTGTGACACAGAAGAGGGGAAAGAGAGCAGAGCAATGCAGCAGCACAGTCACTCACCACTATGTGACCCATGCACCTGACAGGTAATGTCTGCAAAAGATGCCACGTGAAGAGTTTAAACCAGGGCGCTAGGCTGTAGTTGCAGGCACTGCTTATCACAGCTGTGCTGTGAAAGGCACAGCACCTTTTTTCCTCAGTGCCATATTTGGAAACACCTGAATGAGGAAACCACACCTATCGTTTCTGCTGCATCAAGAAAAACAGTCCTCTCCACTCGTTTTTTGTAAACACTGTGGTTACACCAAGCTGACTCATTATCATTTCTCCTCTGAAAGACACAAATCTTAAAGTCCCATTTGTGGTCTAACAATTCAAACCAAGATATAAACATCAATGCCTTCCATCACGCTCAAGTACAATTGTTTTGCAAAGCAATAAAACAGAATTCAGATCTGCAGTTAGTTTTCTGTCATCAAAAATTCTCATCTCACATTAATCTTACTTAAGTTTGGCATTTTGCTCATGAAGTTTCTCCTTCAGCTCCCAGTTTTCTTTCAGTGCTGCCTGAGCTGTCAGCTCAGCCTGTTTTTTAGAAGTGGCAAGCATGCTCGACTCTTCTTCTGTCTCCCGAACTTGGGTTTGCAAAGACAGGAGGAGAGATGTCTGTCTAGCATTATTTTCCTTGTAGGTTTCAGCTTCAGCCTTCAGATCTTTAAAAGAGGCTTCTTTAGAGACCATTCTGGACCTGAGTTCAAGAAGCTAAAAACAGAAAATGAGAAAACTCATTAAAAGGAAGAATAGTTTTGTCTAGGCTGAAAAGCACAAACATTAAAATTCCAATAATATGACAAGAAACACAAACTTCTGGAATAAGACTCAGTCTTCTACCCCTATGAGATTGAGTGGAAGGAGATAACTTTATTTTCATATTACTAGAAAAATACAATAGAAATAAAAAGTTGTTGTTGTGCAATACAAGTTCTTAATATAATTTCTGCCTGGAAAATAATCCATTAGCAAATTCAGAATTTAGAAAATGCCCACATTTAGTTCTCCTGCACAGCCTTAACCCACCTCACCTACACATATACATTACAATGTGGTTATTAACACCACTATTCTCTCTTTTTTGCCTGCCTCCTCCCTGCTCCCAAATCAGGTGCACAATTCCACAGATCTATAGCTGTGGGGATCTGTAATAGCACAGTATCCCTTTTTATGAGGGTGGAGCTTTTTGATGATTTGCTGCATATTCAGAGGCAAAGGTTTAGGGAGTCATGCCCCCCCCCCAAGGCAACCTCTTCTCATCTTACGCAAATAGTTACTTTTTGGTTAGATAATTCAATGAAATGCAAGTAGATTTACACAGAAATAGCAAGACGGTCTTTTAAGGAGGAAGAGGGAGATCGCTGCCAAATGTCAAAAATCTGTTCCAGAGATGATACTAGAGCTTCTCAGCAGTTCATGGAGTTCATTTGTTTTTCTTCAGCTTCCCATCTCTGTTTTTGTTAAAACACCATTTTCTATTGAACTAATTCTGCTACAAACTTCTCCAAAAGATTGAGCTTCAGGCAGACGCACCAGGCACATAAAATATGTTTTACTTTACTCAACTGTTTCACTTGCTAAATTCAATGTGTAATTTAAAGTGATAACTTTGCCACAAGGATTGTTTCAGCTTTCCTGACAATTTTAATTATAAGCAGTAAGATGTCACACAAAGCATTTAGCTTCTACTATATAAAATTAACAGGCAAACAATTCAGCCACATCAACTGCTCTTTCTGACATACTAGTTAAAATTTGTGGCAAACAGTTTAAAGCAGTGAATATTTAAGACATCAAGCTACAATTCAGGAGGTCAGGAAATCCATGGCTCTCCCAGAAGCTTCCAGTGTGAGCAAACCCAAGATACTTGGAGCAAAATTCCAGGAGGCTGGTAAGACAGCTGCACAGTCACTACCTTTGGAGCCGACATAAACTAGCACGGATTTTGAGTAGATTAGCTCCTTCCTTTCTCAGTCTCATAGGCTTCACGTCCGTACTCCACCCTCTTCTTTGCACTGTCAGAAACTCTCACATGGCAATGAGGTAAACTATATCAGGAAACTGATCTGGTTAAAAAACAACACAGAAGGAAAGGCTTGATCCTTCTGCTGGCTCAGTTCCCCATCCCAGGGCACCATAACACGACAAAGACATTTGTGCCAAGGCAAGAGATGGGACAGTGTGGGGAAGGAAATGAGCGGCTGAAGGAACAATAGGATTGCTTTGTTTGGCAGCTGGACCAAGTTATGGTGGCCTAAAGTGTTCATAACCTTAAAAATTTCTCTGTGGTTCAACTCTTCATCTGCCAAATGTGATATTTTTTCCTCTGCCTATTGTCTCTGTGGTCAGTTCCAATAGCAGAAAAAAAACAAGAATAATCCCATATCATGAATTTTAAGAGCATTCAGCATAACTGGGCTCTGACCTCAGCTGGGTCATGAAGGTCTTAAACATGAGCATGAACAGCTGCTTTCTTGCCTATTCTTTTGCTTTGCAAGAGCAGAGCTGAAAGAGTCTATAAATCAGTCAGTCATGTTGGCAATAAAGCCATTTAGGATTTCCAGTACAAAATTCTTTCTATGAGAACATGAAATTCTGTATGAGTTCTCAAAAACAAAATGATCCTGGATAGCTATTAACTGTAGAGGATCCCTGAAGTGACTTCAGGATCAACTGGTCAAATTCAAGCTTAGCTGATGAGCACTCACCCCTGTTGTTCTGACTGGACACTGTATAAACAACTCGTTCTTCTATAGCATTGTACAGTCTTGCAATTTTCCATAGTCAGCTGCCTACACTAAAATAAATTTTATTCCATTGATACTCTTTTAAGGTTCAGATGCTATGCAAGTGTATCTCAAAGCACTTTACAGAGTGCAAGAGAAATATGCATTTGTAATATGTACTGATGCTTAAAGAACTAGCTGGATGAATGTTCATGTTTCTATCAAACTTCATGCATCCCTGTATATTTATGAACATAAACACCTGAAACTGTGTGTAAATAAACATATGAAGCATTTCATTGGTCCTAGAGGCAAATACGATTCTTTAAAACTGACCAACATCGCCAAATTGGATCAAATCAATCTTCTTCAGTCATCATAAGTTAAAAAAAATTAAGCATGAAAATACGGAAACTCTATACCGTGTAATAAATCCTCTCTCCTGAGAACTACCATCTGCATAGCAGAGATAGCAGAAAAGGATGCATGTGTTCTTCAGCCTTTCCAGTTCCAGAGAATCTCACTAGGATAAACACAAATTTACTGGCAATGTCAGCAATACAAACTTTGGGAGCCATAACTTGAACAAAGTGGAGAAATGGGTGAGGATAGGCAGTTATCTCAAGTCACTAGCAACAACAGGAGGACATCTATCAGAACTTTTACACAACCACAGCTTCAAAATACTAACTTTCATTATATTAGTATCAAATATTAATACTGAATATTGTATTCAGTATCGTATGATGACAGCTGGTACAAATCTTTCAAATATACACTCAGAGTCAGTTCTTGAACACAGAAGTAAGCGGAGTAACAACAACACAAGCTGTAAAAAAAGAAAAGAAAAAAGGAATACTACAAGAAACAATAAGTTTGTAGCAAAACAAAGAATATTTATACTTCCTGCAAACTTTCTATTCCCTGCAGAAAGTTACTGTAGCAATTCTTCAGATGTGAGGAAGTATTTGGCGGTAGTTTTAAAAGTACCTCTGACTGGGCACAATCATACTTCACTGACAGAGCTGCGAGTTCACTCTGAGCAGTCTCTGCTGCAGCTCGATAGCGATTCATCCGCTCTCTAGTGACAGGCATCTCCGAAAGAAAGTGATCGCAAGATTCCTGGGAAGACAGCATGAAAACAAAGCCATTAGACACTGCATTTTTAAACGTTTTTGCTTCAGCACTTTTCTTTCTCTTTAAACTTCTAAAGGGCTTCTATTCCAAGTATGTTACTTCCAGAGCAACCCACCCTTATTGGAAAGTAGGGTAAAGAGTCACTTCTCTACCAGCAATCACTTCTGTCTGCAAGTTTAGCCATCAGCATCACTGCTAGAGTGTATCAGCAGGGCCACTCATATGGTTGTTACACAATTAACATTTAATTCAAAAAAAGTGCCCTTGGTCAGAGAAAGGTCTTTTTATTCCTTACACGAGCCCACTACCTCTAAAAATGCTCAACTGTTTTGTGCATCTGTTTTCTAATTTAACAGTTTGATGGGAAAACACGAGAGAGTAAAAATCAAAGCATGCAATTACAGTTATTTGACACTTCTGCACGCTGCTTCTAGGCAGTGCTGCTCTTGCCTCTCAGTATTTCCCACCACACAACAGACCACAGCCCACATGCCGACAAATCGTACAGGTATAGGTCTGAAGCCATAGTGTTTATTAAAGAGTATTTTGCAACTTTCAAGTCAGGATTTGCAGCCTGCATCATGAAAGCTTAACTCATAAAGCAGAGAGAGGGAGAAAACAAAGGTAAATGACACAAATTTTCAACAAAGGTTGTGTCCTTCAGCATCCCTCTTCCACTAGCAGTGGCCATTAGCAGGCTCCTGAGCAGATATAGTACAAGCACGTAAGATATTCCCCCTCAAAAAATCCATGTCCTCCAATTATTTTCAACTCAGATTACTTCCTGCAGTTTCCATGAATTCAGTAACGCTCAAAATGTCCCTCCACTACAAACCTCTCCAGTTCCTCCTTTGACCCACATCAGCTTTCACCCAGAATGTTGTTTGGCAAGGGGGTCCTCAAGCATCTCTTATGCAAAGAACCACTTTGGTTTTTAGACCGCAGCTACTCTGCATGCTCCCTGATTTTTATGTTGGAAGAAATGGTGAAGAAAAAGCAAATGCTTTCAAATCTTCACTCTGCCACTCATGATCTTCTATCACATCTCACCTCTGTTGCCTCTACTAGGTTGAGGGGTCCATGCCTTCTCAAAGGCATAGTCCATCCATTTTTCTCAGTCACTTTTTGGCTTGCCCAGCTGTGCTCCTACTTTGCCAAGGCTAAAGATCCTTTTGAACTTCATGAAATTGGGACATAACTTCAGGTTTCTGAATTGATGCTTTCTTTCCCAATCACCATTACCATACTGACTTCTCTTCATCCTGTTTTAAGCCCTTCTAATCGATGGCAAGCACTGTGCTTCCAACACAGTCTCCTTCACTCCACTTGTGAGACTACAACTCTTTCAGCTGTGCCTTTTAGACTCTTTTTACTATGCTTTCCTTTTTTTTTTTTTTTTTTTTTTTTAGTATTACCTATCAAGCTGGTAAGTACTGTTAAGATCCATGGATTAAAATACCTATTTGAATAGAGAAGAAATAAAGATTTCTGCGGCAGGCCTCATTAGGAAAAATAGCACTGATGAACACCAAGGAGAGAGAAAAAACCCATGAGGGATTTGATTAAGAGTACAGTCAAATACACTAAAGGGCAGGTGAAGCAGAGAAAAGCTAGACAGACCTAATTTATTGAGTGCCTCTAAAACCTGTGTAATTGTCATAATTTGGGCAGCACACAGAGGCACATACATGCATGCACACACACCCAAAAAAGCCATATATATTTTTACTTGACTGCCAATCCACAAAAACATCAAGGTTCTAAAGACCAGCAAACAAGCAACTTGGAACAATTGACAGAAATATTCAACTTAAAAAAAAAAAATTAACCAGCATCTCTGTTCAGTGGACTGTATAACAAGATGCATAACTCTTATTGAAATAACTGGAAGTAGAATTAGTTTGCTGCTTTCTGTAACATTCAAGAAACACCCAGGTTTCAGAAAAAATTAAAAATTAAAAAAAAAAAAGAGCGGGCATAACACACCATTAGCTCTTGATCTGAACTGTTTTCTTCCAAATAAATGTAGCTTATTCCCATTCTTGTATGCTTTTCAGACCCCATGAATAGAAAACATACAGAACCACAAACCATTTTAAGAATGACTGAGCTAAAGATTACTGCCTAAGGTCCCAGAAAGAGAACATACCTGGCTCAGTTAAGAGCAATCATTTTGATCTGTTTCCCCACTTAAAAAAAAAAAAAAAAAAAAAAAAAAACCTTTTCCCCAGA
>WBMW01003135.1:48539-63402 GCA_013396635.1 Penelope pileata | reverse complement strand
CCGCTCAGCAGAGCTGCCCCGCCGGGTGGGGGTCAGAACACGCAGGTGCCGGAGGCGGACGCGGGCCTTCATCCATCACGGTGTCAGAAAATACAGAAATACCCGCTGTCATCAGGGTGGATATTGAGGCATACGCATAATGAATGAATATTTATGTAAATTATTCCTCAGCTCTCTTGCAGAGTTAATTTCACGAGGCAGTGCTGAAAACACACAGTCAGCAGCACAAAGATGGCCACAATCTCGTTTTTTCCTTTAAACACAACAACAGCGAACAAAGTGCCACAAAGCCACCTTCATCGAATCAGAGTAATTTAGGCCGGAAAAGACCTTCAGGGTCACTATATTGTACCATCAGCCGGACTTCCTAAGCCCCATCGCCAAACCTTAGTGCCACATCCACATGTCCCCTAACACCGCCCAGGTGGGGACTTCACCACCTCACCAGGCAGCCCATCCCAGTGCCACCATTTCCATGGAGAAACTCTTCCTGATATTCAGTCTAAACCTCCCTTGGCACAACTTGAAGCCATTTCCTCACATTCTATTATTTGTCACCTGAAAGACACCCACCTCACTGCAGTCTCCTTCCAGGTAGCTGTTGAGCAATGAGGTCTCCCCTCAGCCTCCTCTTCTCCAGACTAAGCAGCCACAGTTCCCTCAGCTGAACCTCAGATATTTTGTTTTCTAGCCCCTTCTCCGGCTCCACAGCTATTCTCTGAGCATCTTCCAGCAACTCAATGTCCTTTCCATAGTGAAGGGCCAAAAACTGAACACAGTACTCAAAGTATGGTCTCGCCAGTGCCACGTACAAGGGGACTATCTANTCACGAGGCAGTGCTGAAAACACACAGTCAGCAGCACAAAGATGGCCACAATCTCGTTTTTTCCTTTAAACATGACAACAGCGAACTGTGNTGGCCACACTATTTCTGGTACAAGCCAGGCTGCCATTGGCCTTCTTGCCCACCTGGGCACACTGCAGGCTCACATTCAGCCAGCTGCAGACCAGCACCCTCAGGTCCTTCTCTGCCAGCAAAGAGGCCCGAGCCATGTGCCACACAAGTGAAAGAAAATAGAGTCCAAAACTGCAGCAGCTGAGCCCACCATCAGGCAGTGGAGAACACCAGAGGTTCTTGCTCTTATTTGGGAAGGGAAAGAGATGTTCACAGAAGCATTTTTCCACTTCAAGTTAATGCTGGCCAACAAAACTTCATACATCTGATAAAATTGTCCTTCTACTCAATAAAGCAAGGTGGAAGCGAGTAAATGATATTTGGCCAGCACCATGTTCTTGCTTGGGCACAGTTTCCTTCTCCAAAACTGAAACAAGCACTCCACACAGCATGGGGAGAGCAGGCTGCCTTCATTACAGCAAAAATATCTGCAGCTGACAGGGGAGGCCCTCCTCCTCACCTCCCTTCCAAATCAAGTAGATAAACATGGGAACACAGGAACTACCATGAAAAAAATAACCCTTCAGATGTGCAGGTGTATTGGTGCTGCATATCCCTTACTTGGGAGATTCTGAGAGCTGCTTCATCTGGCCTGCCACAACACCCCTAAGGAACAGTGCAATCTTAGGAGATTTCTGTACACACTCACAAGTCAAGTATGACAGTTTTCCTTCAGTTTCTATGAATGCTGATGTAGTCATGATTTCCAGAGAAGAAAACAGAAAAGCTAGGGCTAGTACTATTTTTATTTCTTTTAGAAGACAGCTGTAAATGCTCAATTCATATTTTAGAGACATACACGTGGATGCCGCTTTCAGGCTACAGGCTCAATATAACAGAAAATTGTGTTAAGCACTGTTTTCTGTTACCTAACCATACATGTCTACACTATCTTTTTCTCACCCTTCTCTGTGTGCCTGATGCTATTTCACTCTTTCTGCCAATAACAGAGATCTCTCCCCATGCATCCACACAAGCACCAGCATAGATATCCACCATATTTTAAAATGCTGCATCGCTTAAAGCACAGAGCTAATCAGTGCCATCTCTCAGGTGGAATCTGCCTCGTGGAGTACTGTGCACAGAACTGATGAAAGAAGGGAAAAAAAATAATCAACTGGGAGAAAATAAGACTGGAAATAAGAGCAGGCAAGGCAGAGCTGAGGCCGGCATGGGGCTGAGCTTTCTTCTGTGGTGCTAAATTAAAAGAAGGATGCAGGCTAGGAAAAAGCCAGAGGGAAAGAACAGGGATCTTGGATAAAGGGAAACTTGGGCACAAGGAATGCTTCAAAGTGGCTCAGAGAGGAGGAAAAAAAAAAAAAAACAGGGAAATCCAAGTTCAATTTTTATTTAGTTCTTGGGCCAACATTGATCCCAAAGTGATGTAAACCTAGATTAACACAAAGCATTAATATTTTTGTGGGGATAATGTTCCTGATTTCTTTTTTCTTCCATGTCTGTTCTATTACATGAGGTATCTAAATATTACCCTGCTGACTAGGGAGCTCTACAAAAAGTTGCTTTAATTTCAAATGCATTGATTGTGCTGTCAAATAAAGAGAAGAATGACTGGATAAGACTGGTGAAAGAAAATAACAGGTTTGGAATTTTCAAGGAAACGGTATAGAGAAAAATATAGTGCAGGCCAAGGTGGGAAGAGCCAGACAGTAAACTGCATGCAAGATATGCACAAAATAGTAATGAATAGGAAGACTTAATTTGGAAGCAATATATATATTAGCTGATTATAAATATATATACGCATATATATATACTGCCCCACTGGGCAGTACTAGTGCACTGTATTTCTGTTCCTAACACCACTCCCAAACCAAGGGCTGGCACACTCAAACACAGAACAGTTCCTTCCTAGCGGGATGCAGCAAGGGGCTCAGCACTGGGTACACTGGGGCAGCACAGCCTGCCAGGGGCACAGTCTCACGCCATGCTCCAGGGGCGCAGGCCATGCTCCAGGGGTGCAGGCCTCTCTGTACCTAAGATCAGATCAAAGGTGCTACAGCCACACGATGCAAAGCACTGAGCCAGGAGGAACTCATTCTGCAATTCAAATCTATGCAGTATTTTTTGATTGGCTGAATTTGTACTGATGGTCTTACCTAAAAATCAGCATAAAGCTGGTGGAAGTTTTAACATCTTCTCCATGTATAGACAAAAATCTCTAGTTCAGTATTTGACTACAGCCCAGTCAGTCCCACTACTGGAGCACCGTGCAGATCTGTGCCCAAACGATTGTGAAACTGTCCTAACTTTGTTACGTGCTGGAGCGCGTTTCCCCATCACTAATCCTGCAGTGCCACAGCTGGTTCAAGAGCCAAACTTCAGCCACTTCTGCGCCCATGGTGATGTAGAGAGCATGTATCATATGCACTAAATTATCTGGCCTTAAAAAAAAAAAAAAAAATCTGTAGCGAGATTAACAACAAAAGGGGCAAGAGGCCAAAGAAAACCAGAAATATCATATAACACTGCAAAAGAATGAGATAATTTGACAGACTGAAATATCTGTCTTTCAAGACATTCAGTTATGAAAAAGGACCTTATTACAGCATGCCAAAACTTTAAACTGTTTTAGGCTTATTTGCTAAGTACTACAGGTAGAGCCCTAAAATGACTCAAAAGGTTTCTCTTAATGAGGGATATAACTTACAAAAGATTAGTTCAGAATTTTTACTTTAAAATAATTTCAAGGAATCATTTACATTAATGAAGCTCTTCATGTGATATTACAGAAAATACATGGACAGGATGTCTCAACCCATCTGAGAAAATTATGCAGAATCTCTTGTGTTCATGTACCTAATGAAGTTACTCTAATCTTTAAGCAAAAATTTTTGCTTTATTGTTTTCAGATTCTTGTCATCCAAAAAATACATTATAAAAATTGATTAAAAGGCTGAATCAAAGTATTAGTTCTGAAAATAATGTTCCTTGATTGACAGACACTATATAAATAAACTTTGTTATTAACCTTGAGCCATCGACACCAATGCTATATTGAGAAGGTGAAGTATTTGTGTTTTTGTGCACATGAATTCCAAGTGATATGGTCAATATCTAAATATACACATTTCAGACACCCATATATAAGGCACATAAGAGCTGAGGTAGAAGAGACTCTTACACTAGGCACATTAAAAAGGAAAATGAAATGTATTTATCCAAAAGAGAGGGCGATTTTAGTCTTTGGGATCTAAATGTCTTGAAATTTGGTTAGAGTAACTGAAACAGCCACATTTTTACAAATACTGGGCATGACAGTCAGGGTACAATATGCCAAGGTTCATGCCTGCCTGCCCAAAGGCATCAGCTCCAGAAACGCAGTGTCCCCCAACACCAAGCTGTGCTACCCACTCCCCACCACCAAAATCAATAGTATCACAGCCTGCAGCACAGAAATTTTCTTGGAGTGCCTTATCTTCAACTTACCTCCTAAAAAAGAAGAAGAATTCAAGGCATAACTTATTCTCATTTCTCTTTTGCTAGTTGACACAGAAGTCTGGCTCACGACTAGCAGTAGATGATTTGAAGTAGAGCTCAAATGCTTGAAAATATGACTTCCATTAAAGAAAGATACTGCCTCTTTGGAGGCAATTTCAGGACACATTTACAAACCTCAAGGTGGAAAAGATCCTAGTACAATTATATTATCAGGAAAATTAGATTCATGGTGAAAGAGGAGAGAAAATACACCTAATAGGATTAAGAGTGTGTTTGTGCTCGTGTAAACTCTGTCTGATATCAGTTAGTATTGGCAAGCTGATAGCAGACAAACTCAGGGATTAACTAGCCTTATGAAGTCTAGCTGTTCCTCCGTGTAAACAAAATAGCAGTGCTTTTCGTGAAACACTGAGTTTAACTCCACCCTCATCCCACGTGAACCTGCTCAGATCAGCTACGCTGAAGGAGACATTGTGTGGGGTCACTAAACCCCCTGAAATACATCCTGGTATATCTTACCTTAGCTTCCCCAGTTACAAACCTTTGACTTCATTATAGATTTGGAAGAAACAGGTAAAATCCTGAAAAAGATTTAAAAACTCCTGCAAGCGTGACAATGTCTCCACAGGCAGTTTGAAAGATTATGATTAGTTAGTTTACTGAAAAGTGATAAAAGCAGCACAAAAATACTGAACAGCCATTTTATACGATTGTATAACAATTCTTTCACCGAAGTGGGAGAGGAGGAAAAAACAAACAAAAAAAAGATCCAGACCTCTAAAGGAAGTATAAATAAAACCCCTTCTCACAATTTAACAGGGGAATTTACAACTGTGAAGCTGAGCCAGAATTTGGATAAATCAGTCTACATGAATTTATGAAAAAAAATGTATTTCATTTATTTCTGGGGTAATAGAAATGCATCTGTATCAGCTAGAATAAAAGTTACTGAATTTAAAAAAGGTTTGAAAATCTGTTCTAGGACACGAATAAAACAACCAAAAAGATAAAAGTTGTCCATGGTGTATGAAGAACTTGTCCACTGTGCTTGCTGCCATATTGTAAACAAATAAAAGAAACATTTTAAACAAAAATATTTTCAGTTTTCTTTTAAAACACTTTAGATAAGTCATAGGTGATTTTCGCATTAAAATCATTCTATACTTTTGCTCTGTAAGTCTGGATAAACAAAAGGCTTCTAAGCAAGCAAAACATTTAATGAAAAACTAGCAACTCTGTACAAAATTCTAGTTCTGAATTATAATTTCATATACAAATTATATATTTTTCTAATGAGTAAAAACATTTAGTGATGCTAATTTCTGTGCAAGAGTAATTTTTCATATGCTGACAGAGTATTGGAGATAAATACACTTCAAACAAGGAATTAAGTAGTTCAACCCTGAACGCAAATACACTATGAACTTTAAAGTAACTACTTCAACAGCAACAAGTAAGGTTTATGGAACATTAGTAATGAGAATTAGTAAAACAAAACGATTTTGAAGTATTTCAGTTGCACTGAGTGAAACACTAAGGTATTTCCATTTTTGCTGAAAACATACGGGTCACTGATCAGTCTGGGACATGATCCTGGTAACGACTACACCAGCTGCCCTAGAGCCTCAGTAAGAAGTTGTCATACTTATTTCAACAGAGCCTCACGGTTTTGAAATGAACAACAATATTGCATTGTAACAAGGTAAAAACTTTATTGAGAAACAGCAGTATTAGGGAAAAAATAAAGTCCTCTTGCATCTATTTCTTTCAAAACCTCAGTGGATAAATAAGCTTTAATGGCTTCATATACAATCAATTTCAGAGGTAAAACACCAGGAACTTAGACCTGAACTATTTTAAGCTCGTTTTCCAGACATTAAAACAGTATGATGTTTGACTTTGCACACAGTTATAGAAATTGCTTCTTGAAACAGTTTCCAGTCATACAATCGACTTATTTTCTACACCAATTTATCTTACGAAGCCTCATCTTACAGCCTCAGATACACACAGAATTATTGTATATATCTTACCTAAAGAATTATCAAGTCTTTAGTCACATATACTGGTTTTCACTGTGCCTGTGACACTACTTCACTACTTTTCCTAGCGTTTCATCACAGATGGCAGTCGTCATTATCTCTCAAAAAACGATTTATAAATACAGTTGCTCAAAAGGTAGAATAAAAAAAAAAATAGAAGTCAAAAGACATTTGCCTGTGGTGGTCCTTGGAATTACTGAAAATGCCCCTACTTTTGCTGTAAGTATCCAAGTGACATAAGAAAAACCTGCAAGAATGTATGTATACAAATCAGTAGCTCCTGAGTTATGCTGTAGAAGCATTTTGGGCAATCAGTTGTGACTGATGTACAGAAGCAACTTGCTTGAAGACTCAATAAAATAATTATGCAGTATTATAGCATACGCTATTGCTATAACATATGCTCTATGCTAGTAACAGTAAATTCCACCTAGACGCAGTAGGCACGTGTAGCCCTTTCACAGAGCTGCATTAGCACAAGTAGTGAATACCAGTAATCTACAAAAGCACTTCCTAAGCGGATACACTATTTTAAACCAAACTGTAGCTAACCCAACAGCAGAGCACAGTGCCTCACCAGAATAACAGTGCTGCTACTACTCTGTGGCACAGGAGAATGCAACACTGGCATTTCAGCATCGCTTCTTCTCCTTATCAGCAATCTGAATTTCACAAAAATATACCCAACCAATTCTACCTACAAATGGCACCTTGTAGTTACAGCTGTGGAGGTCAAGCAGTTAGGTATTTGGAAGATCTGACTGTGCACTCTACATAATTACGTTGACACGTGTAAATTTCCAAACTTCTCTTTGTGAGGGGTAAAAGACATGCTCACTTCATAAACTGGAGAATGGAACTTCTTTCTTCTTCTCCCTCCTTCCAGCGATATCATGTCGTACATTGCGTTTCAAGTGCCAACCTAAGAACTATGTCTCACAATACTCAGGAAATCACTGTCCCGCTTCCCCACAAACATCAACACAGCCGTCTCCAACAAGAAGATTCAGTAACACTGAGCAACTCCTGATGCATTTCTCAAGTGATTTAGCATTTTGTAGGACTATTTATGACTTCAGATCATGCAATGCATTGAGCCAGAAAGCAACATGGGGACATAGAGACAGAAACAGCCAGTGAAAAATGCAAACAAGTTTCTCAGCACCCGTAAGGAATGCTTAAGAGACAAATCCACTCAAGGGATGGCCTCAACAGTAAAACAACCCTTTCTCGTTCATTACAAACTTCCCAACCTCTCAATCAAAAATAATCTGTCCAAAGACAAATCAGGTTTCTTTCCATTAATTGTTTCTTTGGACAAGGCAGGAAGTTTTTATTGCATGTATTCCACATCACCCTCTGCTCTTGACCCAAAGTTGTTGCTTCAAAGTGCATTTCAAACAAGTTAACAGCATTTTCTAAGATGAGAAACTGGGGCTCCAGGGTCCACATTCACCATGTCACTAATGTACCCAATCAAAACACCAAAGCTGGAGCCTCCCTGAGCGCTCTCCAGACAAAGATCAGCTATCTTCAGCTCTCTTAACTGGATTTCTAACTTACACATTTTAATCAAGTGCCTTAGGATGAACATGAAATCTTCTAGGAGCATTACACCAGAGATACAAGGGAGATGACAACACTGAGCCCACCTTTCAAAACTAGAACCCTACCTCCAATACCAGATTGCCTCATGAAATCCCTAGCACCTTAAGTATTTGACCTTGGAACTTTAGAATACAAGTGTAACTTTCAGGTGTGAGAACACCACAAATGCAAATAAAGTCACCACTAACGGGAGCATGTTCAACCACTATGCAGACCTTCATTGCACACACACAGTATCTCATAGCAGCATCGGATTCTCTCCATTTTAGAATGATAAATGAGACATACTTGGGCAGTGATTTCACCGACCAGACGGGGACTCCAGTTTCATTTCAAAGCCTAGAATAGACAAAATACTCCGTCTTCCCTCTTCAACTCTTTTAGACCTAAGTTTACCCTTGTCTTAGGTTAACCGTATGTGCAGAAGTCTCTTTTAATCCACCTTCTACCACACAGTCATTCTAATTCTCTTGCCATAACATCTGTTTCTTCAGTTCCTGAACGTAGTCAAGCAAGGACACTTGTGTCCTCCAATTCACTGTATAAGATTTCGCTATCTACAAAACAGAAGAGGAAGATTCTCTACCTACTATCTACTCCTGTTTCCAGTAACATAACGCCCGTGGTTACCAAGGGCAACTTCTGCTCATTCTAGCAGCTCTGGACAACAGCATATACAGAAAGACTCTACCAGAAATTCTGCCACCATTTTCCAACAAACCTGCAGTTATTACCACTACCACCACATCAGTCTTCTATCAAAGGCCCTACTTCCAGCATATTTTAAGACTTGAGAGAACCTACTTTCTGGGACCTACCTCCAATTAGCAGCAACCTGTATGGCATATATCTCTAACATACACTGTATTTTGTAGCGCAACTGGGTCTGTATTTCCCCAACAGAAATTGTGGTATCCTTCTAAAATATATATACGTAACATTCACAGTTGAAAGAGGCAGAATGCTTGAACCACAAACACTAGTGAACAGGCCACTTCTGATTCAAGCCTTTATTAAATCTAAAATCCAGTTAACAAAGTAACTATATTTGGTTTACGTTGTTGGGTTTTTTTGGGTTTTGTTGTTGTTTTTGGTAGAGACTCTTAAATAAATAATACCTTCCACACTCTAAAAATTAAATTGTCTTTTTTCCTCCTAATATTCTTACCAGATAAAATAACTTCCCTCTTACCAGCAAAACAACTAGCAACATTCACTCGTATATTAAAAATCAAAATTTTAATTTTCAAATTCTAAATCGATATTTGCCAAAAACTTCTCTTAATATACTAACGATAATTAAATAAAGATAACCATTTAAAAACACTGAAAGTGATTTGTCCACTGACACAAGCAGCACATGAAAATAATTTGTGATAAAGCAGAAGTAAACTTTCAAAGTTTTGAAATATGATCCTGCAACGACCATACTCGAACAAATTTGTGTACTTGCTAAAATATTAACTTTCATGCAATGCATGGCACACAGACATTACTATTAACAAATTATCCTGAAGTAAGGAAATACATGCTAAGATGTGACTGAAGAAATGGTTTCTGAAGTAGACTTTTCACTTCTATTTTCTCAGAGGAAAATAAATAATGAACAACCAAATGTTCATCTTAGACATCTGCTGCTGACATTAGGAAAATATTTATATATTGCAGAGTGATTTACGTATACAAAGAAAGCTTGTAAATTTTTACAGAACATCAGTCTTTTATGGAACAACAAATTGTTTGGAAGAAAAAGTGCAAACAAACAAAAAGCTTTGCTTAAGCCTAACAGAAAAAACAGTCAAAACTGACTAGATCTATCTGTCAGAATTCTAGGAACCATTTAGCCGGTGTCAGAGAGCTGCATCAAACTGAACTATCCCATATTTCCCACTCACCATCCATTCAGGTTCAGAAGCCTGAATCTGCTCACCTTGCCCAGGCTTCAGGCCAACCTGAGTGTCAGATTTCAGTGTCCTCAAACTACAGAGAGGCGCAGGATGAAACTTGTTCAAGGCCTGATGAAAGGGAACAGTATACTCCCATTTTCTATCCCCTGTTAATTTTCTATAGTTTAGATCACCTTTAAAAAGAACCAAGTTTGACTTCTGTAGATCAGCATATAAATCAGGAGCAACCTCAGCCATACTGGAATAGTCATGCGGCAAAGTCCAAAACATGTGATCTTGGTAAACCCAAACACCCTTTTTCAAGTTGCCCTCCCAGCTTATCCCACATTTAGACATCCACATATGATTAGCTGACTGGAGCTGTTTAATGGTCCAGTTAAAATCATTCTTTGTGGTATCTGACACATACCATGGAATACTTTTTCCATGGAAACGGACTTCATCAGCTAGCTTTGATGTTAACAGGAAGTCAGTTAACACAAGATCACTTACAAGTTCAAATCCAGCATTATCTAGGATTATATCAACTCTAACACTACATTTATCTGTACTCCCTTTTTTGGCATTTGTAAGTAGTGACCAGAGTTTTTCCATATCATTCACTATGATGTAAGGTACCATTTCTTCCAGGCATTGTAAAGGACTAGATTTCTGAGAGCTTTCCTCGCCTCCTGAAAAAGAAAGGTCACACTTATTGCCCCACAATGACACCTAGAAAGAAGAAAAAAAAACATTTAGTAAGCCCCATTACAGACACATTCTAAACTTCACATACACTTAAAGATTTTTGTTTGATCCTATTTCAGAGGCATGAAGGCTCTAATTCCACATTTTCTTCCAAGCTTTAATAAAATTCAACTTCTTGTGCAAAAATCTCAATGCTGAAAAATTTTCTTGGAAGGAACTACACAATGCTCTGCATTTACGCAGGCATCAGAAACACATATCAGCCGTGACTAAGCTGCAAGATTCAGATCAACATAAATACACCCAATCAGAAAACTTTAAGAATATATACTCTATACACTGTAATTCCAGAAAACATCAGTGGGAAGACAGAAAAAGGAGTAATAAAAGCAAGTTAATTTATTACATGAAGTTGAGTAAGAACTAGAATTTTAAGTACTTATGGAAAAAAAATAAAAATTAAGTACACTCAAATGGACCTTTCACAAAGATTCAAATAGTTCATGTGCATTATTGCCAGCCATTTCACTTACTGTAATCCTAAAATATTTTGTACTCCACACAAAGGAATTATTTTCCACGAACAGTTATAAGCTTTTAAAACACTTCTGGCCCATTGACATCTCACTCTTTTCCAAGGAAGCCTAAAGATTTTTGCAGTGACAGTGAAATGAACCGCTTTAAAATGCTATGGTTAAACAACAAAAAGGCCATCTGGAACTTGACTTAAACGTTTTAGAGATGTTGGTTTTTGATGGAGTACAAGCTGAGTTTTCAAATACGCAGCGAAGATCAGCGGTATAAGGAAAACGTCAAACTTAATACAAGTGATCAAAACACAAATATTTCCAGAGCAGCAATGTCAGGATTTCATCACATCTTACAAACAGAAAAGCTATAACTTTATTTCCATACGAAGTTCAGATTCTTTGTAACTTCAAGCTTTCACTTATCACAGAGATTTTTAAAGTCTTGTGTTAAGCACTACTAGCTTACCTGCAGTAGCTTGAAAAGTTCCCCCTGAAGCTGCTTTTCATCTAGATCCTTGATGTTTTTAAGAAGTTCCTGAAAGTAAGTGCATAAGGCAATAATAGCCTCTTGGGATTCAAAGAAATTCTGAGCCTTTCCTTCCCTGAATACGTCGAAGTTGCCAATAGGTGGGCTAAAAATAAGAAGAGAATGAATGGATTAACATATTTTCCACGTTTTCCATGACAGCACTTGTTAACAATCGAAAAGACAAACTCAGTGCTCAGCTTCTTTAAACCGTGTTATGGACTCCAGTTAGATTTTCCAGTTTTAACTTGCCATATTGGACTCCTACACAGCTCAATAAAAGCTTGATAACAGAAACAAACAGCACGCAAGACATCTTGAAATTATTAGCAACATATTCTGAAAGTGAGCAAGTGTTCAGTAACAACTGCACGTACTGTAACCATGTTAAATTCCATTCTTTGTACACAAATGACTCAAACTACAAAATGCAAATTGAAAAGCAGAGTGAATTTACATGCATAGGAAATTGCAGGCCCATTTTTAATGGTATTTGTGCCTACGGAAGTGTATTTCCCATACCAAAGTCTGACGGTGACAAGAAGTTATTCTTATGAAAGCTTCTAACTAAGACTTTAGAAAATTACTGTGACAAAGATGACAAAATAATTCACTTTTTGCAATATATAAAAAATATTAACTCATTATAAGAATCATATTTGCAGCTAAGCTTTTAGACAAACAATTGAACCACATGCTTAAGAGCAGCCAAATAATAAAGATCAAGCAACATAAAGCTTACTAATGAAATGTTTTGGTTTTTTTTCCCAACTTCTCTTTTTAAAAGTGCAATCCAGAAGATTTTTTGCTACAAGCTGTGCAATATACCAGCAAAAACAAAGAAATCCAGTACTGCTTCTGCCTCCATAATGCTACGGACAAATCCACTGTGCAGAAAGCTTTCGATTTGTTTCTTTTTGGCAGCAGCAGGCACTTCAAACTGTTAATTCCTACCCCATTACATTGCACTGCCACCTCTCCACGGTACCAGCACAACAAACTCTTCCTGCCAAGTTATTTTTAACCAGGATCAGCTCCCTAAGATTTGATGCAACATATGAGCTGCAAACACTGCTGTAATTAAGATGATGGTGTAGAATGAACAACAGAGGCTGCTGAAGCTGGGTATTCTGCAGGAAGAACTTCAGAGTTCTAGTAGCAGAACAGGTTAGAACGCCCAACAGGTTGGCAGGTTAACATATACCTGAAGAGATAGTACTAGACTAACAAACCTTCTAGAAATACTAAGTAACCTTTGAGATCTCACTATAGTTTAATTAGCAAGAAGGTCAAGCTACGCACTCAGACTTAAGAGTTTTCATACAGACCAAGTCACAGAAACTGAGACATAAACACAAAACTTCAAAATCTACTGAATAAAAGTAGACAACATTAATTTTAAATCTGAGGTGTGAAACAAGGGAAAAGGAATACAGAAAACACTTGGAATTTTGCTTTACCTTACTCCCCAGGTGTCTTCCTTTCTCCTAAAACAAAACTGGGGAACAATAATTTTGCAAAGCAATACACCAAACTAAGTACTTACTTCTGTGCTAATGCTGCATGAACTCTTCGATACATATAACACTCTACAAATAACCAAGGGGACTGAAACCAGCTTGGTTCTCCATTTCCATTTGACAAATTTCGCTGGCAGTCTAGGTACTGGTTCCACAGGGCAGCATCAGGCAGCTCGTCTTCCAAGGGCGTCACTGGTTTGTCTGTTTGCAGCTCATTCCGTAATTTGGAAAGGAAAGAGATAGCTCTCTTCTCAGCTTCAACACCCTTCTGAAAGGAGAAAAGAACAAAAGTTCCTATTCTGAACATCAATTCCTGTAGAAACGCAGACCAATTTTTCAGGAAATAAACAAACAAGTTCTTAAACATCAACTGCTGCACACAAGTCCCCAAAAATATCAGGGCTTGAATGTAGTTCACCCAAACGTGATTGAATCATTTTACACATAACATCCTGGAGTAAATCACACAGCGGACTTCTTTTTAGATTGGATCTTTCAGTTAGTAGAGGGGAACAGAAAACTGAAACCACCATCTTCAGGAAATGCTACATGCTAATCTACATGTATACTATCGCATCAACATAAAAATAAAAATGAGAAACTGGGGCAATTACAGGACAGAAGGATCAGAAAAAGGCTAGGCAGGAAGGTGACTTACGAAATGAGTGAAAAACAACTACCAGAAAGATGACTGAGAGAACAACAGACAAAAAGAATACGAAAGCCACATATGGATCACAGTAGGAAAGCAGTAAAAACAAATGCATGGAAGGGGTCTCAATGGTCAGGGGAAAAATATCCCAGGCGAAGACAGCCTTTACCCTTACCTCACCATGTTCTTCAAAGAATTCATTTTTGTGTCGGTGCAGAGTATCAATGGCTTTTGTGAGGATCTGGGGCAGCCTGTCTTTGACTGTAAAATATGCAAAAGACCTAGGAACAAAAGGACCAAAACTTGATTACTGAGAGAACATGAAGAAACATCTTCTATTTCTTAAACAAATGCAAAGTCTTAAAAATAAGTTTGTGCACTTTCAAAGCAGTTGACACCAATGGAAAAAAAAATCTCAAATAGGGCAGGTTCATAGGTCAACTTTTAAAGAACAGCATGTCTTCCCAGACAAGAAAAAGCAAACTAGCCAGCCCCACCAAGGGAGCAAAATCTAGGGGGAGCCCCAGGCTAAAAGGCATTCAGATGGTTCAGTTACCCCCATGGAAAGCTGAGAAGACTTGGAACTAAAAGCACAGAGAACTGCTTTAAATTTAGATCTGCTTTGCAGCAGTAACCTTTACACCAGCAAAACCCACACTGCTTGCCTTCTAATGTATATATCCAAGTCATTCACAATTATACATAAACGAATTTATATACACGTGTAGTTACATATATATAGAAATGAAGGGATTTCACGGTTGTGGGTTTGTTTTGTTTTCAAGGAAGACGACAAACAAGACGCAAACAACCCAAGGCGAGCTTCTCCCCACCCTGGAAAAGGATTCCCACTTGCGCGTTCGCACCCCCCGCCCCGGAGCCCTGGCCGCAACGCCCGTGCAGCGAGGGCCGAGCCCAGCGGCACGCAGGCAGCACGCGCCGAGCACACACTCGAGCGCGCACCCTCCACGCCCGC
>WBMW01003135.1:22376-48142 GCA_013396635.1 Penelope pileata | reverse complement strand
GGCGGGACAGCGGGGCAGCGCCTTCCTCCCGCCCGCCTGCTGTGTTCCGGCCGCGCTGCCCCGTGCCCCCCTCACGTCCAGGTACCGCCCCGGCGGCAGGGTCCCGGGTGCGAGGCGTAGGGCGGGCACGGCCTCCGGCCCGGCCGAGGCGCCCGTCAACCGCGGGGCGGGGCCTGGGCTCCGGCCGCCGCCTGGCGGAGGGGGGCGCCGCCGCCCAGTTCTGACCTCGCGAGCGGAACGCCGCCCTCTCCCGATTGGCTGCCGGGCGGATGTTTCACGCCCGCCCCGGCGGACAGCCAATGGGAGGGCGGCGGCCCCTCCCCCGCGCGCATGCGGGGCGGGTGCTGCGGGGTTCCCCGCAGAGCAGGGGAGGGGCGCGGGCGTCGGTCTCGGGGCGACGGTCGCAGCGCCGTGAGGCGGCCCCGCAGCGCTCGCTGTGTGTCCGGGCCCGGTGGTGTGCCGCGCCTGAACGCTGCGGAAGCTGGAACGGAAACAACATGCTTATTCCAATAAATCTGTAAATAACACGCTTCCGGGTTTCGGGAACGTCACAAGCACAGAGCACATAACGTTGCACCCAATGTCAGTCGCTGATTCTGTGGTAGCCTGCAGCTGTTCCATGCCCCTGTTTGCAGCACCGCGTGCGGCTTCCATCAGTGTGAGTGCAGCTCTCCTCCGTCACATTCTGTCGGAGCGAGGCTGTTCTCTCATTGCTGCGTGCCGCCAATAGCCCTGTGAGCATCAGGGCCTCGCTGCAGCCCGCACACGAGGGCACGGTCACCTCCACTGCGGCACTCGTGTGCGGCTGCTGTTGGCGGTCCCTTCCCTGACTTTGGAAATACTCCTACCTCGGCTTTCCTTCCAGCTGTGCAGCCTAGTGACCTTTTTTTACAATTTGCTGAGCGTGGGCTCTGTGTCATGAGGGAAACGTTGGTTGACAAATGCAGACGGGGGCAAGGACGCAGCATGGCAGCTCTCCAGCAGGGCCGCACGCCCACAGGGTGCTGAGGCTGCTGCCCCAGTGCCCTTAAGGTTTGCCAGGTCACCACATGCGGTGCAATGCAGGTATGTTCAGGAACATGGGAATGACAGGGCGCGTTTCTGTCAGCACAGGTAGATCCACCACCGGTCTGTGCCACGCCACAGTGTCACCACGGTGTCAGGGCTGTAACCCCACGTGTTTGGCTCTCCCTTCGCAGCAGATGAGTGGAGCTGGATCCACGCTGGGCTGTCAGCGATGCCGTAGTTTCAGCTGACGTCGATGGGTGTGTGTGCTCTGTTTCTGTACGAGCACACAGTGATCTGGTTGTTGCTTCTGTTGGGTATGGAGTGGTGATGCACGCAGTCTAACACCCTCCTTGAGGTGAGTGCTTGCTCCTGAGTAGTTACAGATTGTGGGGTCACTGAGAGCACAGACTGCTGTGCAGTGAGCGACAGAGGGAAGGACAACTGCTGACCCCCCCACCCAGCGGCCTGCTCTGCTTTTCCCACCATGCACTGCGAGCACACAGCTCAGTGATGTGCTCTGATCTTGGGGTAATTCCACAGCATCGTGAAAAAGCTTTTTAGGAGTACTAACACATGCAAAAGGAGTGTGGCTCACCTTTTCGCTGAGGGAAAATCACGTTTTGTCTTTCCAAAGGGCTGATAGAGGATTTTGTTTGTTTGTTTTGAATACAGTTCTGAGGGAAGCAATGAGACTGAAACTTCTGCACCTCCAGACTACATCTTTCCGCGCTTTAGCTGCAATACACCAGTGCCAGAGCTTTCCTAAAGCTGCACATCCACCCTTAAAGCTGGGTAATGACATTAACAGGACAGCTCACAGAACAGCAAAGAAGACTGGGAATTTGTATGCTCTGGAAACTGCCTCCTCTTGTTCGACAAGTCCCTGTGTGCAAGTCAAGAATTGGCAACTGATGCAAGGAGATGTATCGGCTTTGGGAAAAAATGTTTTTTACCGGAGTGGAGAGATGGTTTTTCCACCCTGGAAACATTTTGGTTTGGCAACAATGGAAAACTACAGGCTCAGTGGGGATCATATTAAAAAGCTTGGGAACATATCATCAAGATTTTACTCCATTGTATCAACTGGTAAAATTATTCCAAAACCAAGTAGCCAGCCGGTTAAGAGGCCACCAAAGGCACCGAGGACCAAGCAGCCATCCAGAGCTAACCAGCCGCTACTGTCAGACATGGAGGTAACGTTTGCATTCCATATAGAATTAAGGGAACTTTTATCAGTTTAATTTAGATTCAGGTTTGGGTTTAGATTAACGTATTAATGAAATTAACATATTTATTTGATGAGGAGGATTTTATTATTTACCTGACTGTGGGCACAAATAGACTGGATGTCTGCAATCACGAGCAAACTTGATAGAAACTGGTATGTCTGATAGTTTGGAGATGGAGATTTACTGGCAACGTGTAACAAAGGGGAGGGAAGAGAATTGGATACTAAAAGAGACGTGAAATGCTTTAAAATGATTTAATCTGTTCTCAGATTTCATGAGCAAGCTCTAGCTTTTGGAGTAATATAACTTTCCATGGGTATCGCTGCTTGTCCATTTGTATCCAGTTTTAAGGCTTCACTCTATTTCTAACAGAAAGTAAATAATAGGAAGTTTATAAACAATCAGATTAGGTTTCAGAAGCTTTCAGTTTAGGCTGTGTTCTGGAGTACGACTCTGCTTTATTTTATTTTTTTTTTAATAGTCACAGCATTTCAGACTGTAGTGAAATAGCTTTTAACACTCCAGCAAATTTTACTTTATTTTAATGATAAAATATATTTCTGTAGCAACATCTGGATGAAGCTCACAATACTTCAAATAACATTTGAAGCCTCACAGTATTTCCAAAAAGTAGAAGATTACTTCTGTTCAGTCGGTGGGAGAACAGAGCTGCAGATGTAGCCTGGGTAACTTGAGGAAGATTATTCCACGTGTAGAAACAGCACCTGGATCACCAGACTCCTAGGTCTACAGATTCACTGCCACAGCAAACACTGTTGGATAAAATCAGATACACGGGATGAGTAACTGGAACAGTGCATACTTGGAGCTGTTAATCCTTCAAATAGGTCTTTGCAGGCCTCAGTAATGCTAGCCAAGGCTGACTGTAAGCATTCTTGAATATAAGATCTCCAAGGAAAATCCTGGTGTCAGAAATGTTATTGTTCCCCTCAAGCTACAATAACAGCGGAGTTCCAGGGTATTGTTAACAAAATAGTGCTATAGATGAGGCTGAGACAGGCGTTGCTGCCAGAAATAGCTTCCACATTGCAAAACAGCCCTATTGCATGATCTGCTGAATGCCAGCACCGAAAGCGAGGTCTGAACGATTGCCTTCTGGACTTACAAGCTGCTGTTTCATATCTTCTATGACTAACAGGAGCGTGATACAACATAGGCTCCGCTGTAGAAAATTCATGTCCCACTTGAATTTTCCTGTAGCTTTGAAAAATTAAAACGATGAATTTTAGTCCTAAAGCACCACGGAGTGTTTCAAGCTTGTTATTAATGCTGTGACATTATATTCAGAGGCTGCTTCCTTTTGGTGTTGAGTGGATTGAAGTGACTTTTTTTTAGACTCTTGACATTTTTGAATGGCGGTATGAAATGCTGACAGTTTCTTTGTTTTATGTTTTCATCTATATGTGTGCAAGTAATATGCACTGCTGCATAAAACAATTTACTTCCATTGTGAAGAAATGGAGAAAATTCTGCCTGATACACTGAAATAATACAATTTCGGAGGAATATCCCACATTGCAAAATGGTGTGCCAGAAATCATATGAACTTGGGCACCTAACAAAACATTTTCTATTTTTAAATAAACACTGTGTGGTTTTGTCAAACATACAGCTCCATCTGCAGGGGTACTGACAGGCTGCCACCCTGACTGTGCAGGCTGAGGGCATCTTGGAATAAGACTTCTGTTTTTTTTTTTAACCTGTTAATCTACCTCCTCGTAGATATGTGGAATGAAGACCTAACTTAAAGATATGGCTGTTCGTTGTAAGATGACTGATACAAGTACAGCAAATAGCAAATCCTTGAGGTTTTTTCACCACGCATCATTTTTCTCTAAATCCTGATGTCACAAAAGAAACTCATCTCATCTTCCTCTACATGTTTTGGAGTAACCAAGAACCCTGCAGTAACACAGGCCGTGTTTCCACCACAGTTGCCTTAGAGCTGGCTGTTGTCCTTTCTTTCATAGTCTGCCCCTGGAGACACCAGCTGTAAACACACTCTTAGGTTTTCAGTTAGGTGAACCCTGAGGTCTCTGATGTTTTCTGTTTGGCGGGGCTGTCAACAACCTCCTTTTGTAGAATGGTCCACAGATGAGCTCCTTCCCAGCCCTTCCCAGCACTCCTCTTCAGGTGCTGTCTGCAGGTACAGTGCTGGGCACCAGCAGTGGTAAATGGTCTTAAGACAAGTTTTTCAGGATGGATGGAGGAGTTACTCTAAAGTGGGCAGTACCACAGCTCAGCTTAGTTACTCATCTCACAAGGTCTGAAGGCACGAGAATCCTCTGAGCTGATTTTGAATACTGTAGCATAGAAAAAGCTTGAAATTCAAGTAAAGGTGTAGTAGCAGCCACCCTCACAAGGAAGGTGGGTGCCCGTGGTGATGTGAGGATTAAATTCATTTTACAGGTTTTCTTTCTTAAAAATAGTTCTGTGCTGAAAACAGAAGGGATGAGCTAATTGGAGAATTGTGGTTCCTGTGCAGTTGTTGAGGGGATGATGATACAGAAAACAAGTACTGAGGATGGCCAATCCAATCATTGCTTTGGAGCTCTGAACTGGGCCTTAATGAACCCCAGGGGCAGCCGGGAAGGGAGGGGTTGGAGAGTGGCTGGGGTTGTGTCAGCAGGACAGAGCTTCCTTTGTTTCAGGCAAGTTTGCAGGTGAAGGTGACATAACAGACAGCATGGGATGGAGGTTTACCAGCCTGTTAACGCAGGTATTTGGGGATTAGCTGCATCACTCATTAGGCCATGGACTTCTGTGTCACACCTCCATCAACCAGCGTGGGAGCCTGACCATCCCGAGTGCCTGCGGACTCGTAAATTGCAGGTGTCTTAAACTGCACCCAAGCCAAGTGTCCCTCACCAAACAATATTTTAGTAAAGGTGAAACAGTGCATTGTTTAAAAAAACAACAACAACCTACTGCATATCCAAACTGCTATTTCAGGCGTATATTCTTGGCAGCCAACTTCTGGTGCTAATTAAAGTCTTTGCGTGGAAGCTAAAATCACAGCCATAAATTAAACAGTGTCCTGTAGTGCATCTGCCTTGAAGTGAACAACAACAAATGTAACTACGGAAAGTACGGAGCGGGGCAAAGATGTTCAGGTTAGATGCCAGCTAGAAGATAGCAGCATGCTCCCTGAAGGATGTCCTGGGAGAGTGTGTGTGCTTCTCATCACCAGAGCTTTCCAGAAGAATCTAAAAGATGTCATTTGCATTGGCAGTTTAGATACTGAGAATGGATTTGTGCAGCTGATGCTGTAATAACGCAACTTTTCAAAGGTACTGCAGCAAGGGAACTGAAAATGCAATTCTGTTCCGCTCTTGACAGCAGTTGACTGCATTAACAGCACAGTCATGGAAGTAAGTCCACAGAATTGCTCTCTGCATATTGTAACTGCTCTCTGTTAGTGGAAATAAGGCGATGTAAACAAAACTTTGTAAGCAACAACAGAGCATTAACATTAAGAAAAGAAAATAAAGTTTAAATGTGTGGCCTTGGTCCTGCTTACCGGTGGTGGGCCTCCCCGAGGAGCAGAGCACCTTTACAGGTGCTGCAGTCTGACAGCATATGAGTGCTGTGAGAGTATCGTCTGGATTAGAAGTTGAAGTGTATTGTGGGTCTAAATGCTTGCAGATGAGCACAGCTCTTTTGTTCATTTGTTGTTAGTTACGTCCCCCTTTGTATTAGTTACAAAACGCTGGAAAGTGACTGATCCACAATGAGAAGCATTGCTTTCTGGCTGTCTTCCATTATGTTGTACTGAAAAACATTATCGTGGGACATACATGGGGGTATTGAAACAAAGAAATGCACTTAAAATGAGGAGTAGATTTTGTAAATCAGTTTATTATGACTTGTTGGATTAATCAAGAGAGCTTTTACCCAGATGTCTGATTCCTCTGCCATGCATGAGTCAGTCTTACTGCAAGTCAGTATCGCTTTCCCTCATCTTCTTGCATTGTGCCAGTTACGTGGCTCAGTGTGGCACTTTATTTATAGAAGATGTGTGGAACACTGAGACAAACTCTGCCTGTTGTGTACTGCTCAACTGTGGTTTCAGTTGAGACTGCGTTGTTGGGGCAGGGTTTCGCTCAGAGGGAGACACTGGTGGCCTGCAGCTGGCCCAGGAGGGCTGTGACTTGCAGTGCGGCAGTGTCGGGGTGCTTTGTGCTCCAGGAGTTCCTGGCAGTAAGCTCTGTGCTCACAACGTGGTATTTGCAGCCAGAGTTCATGCTTGATCAGCAGGCTGGGATGGTTTGGCTCCATGTATCTTCAGAGATCTACGGGCTGGCCTTGGGGGTGTCTTGCTTTCGGTTTTGTTGGTTGGCCAAATACATCGTGGCTGTAGGGCGGGAGAGCAGGTGTAGCTGTACTGCTAAGGCCTGTCAGTGGCACTCGGGGGGGAAGGGCTCAGTTTGTGGCTCTGTCACAGAGCTTGTTGGTGTGACTTACTGGTGTCCCCTGGCTGGCTCTCAGTCTGTGGACGTGGGATACCTTTGCTTCCCCTTGTAACGGGGAATAACTGACCCTGTGAGTGTCTGTGCACCAAGTGGACAGCGTAGCGATGGCATCGTAGAAAAGAGCGACTGAACGAAAAATGTCCTTCTCGTGATTGCTTTGAGGCAAACATGAACGCGTCTTACGAACACCTTGCTTCAGCCTTTCCCTAACTCCAATCTTTATTCCTTTGGCACAGAATCTGATGCAGTGCACAGCCTTTGCAACAGCAGATGAATATCATCTCGGTAATCTGTGTCATGACCTGACTTCCAATGGATATGTTGAAATAACGAGTTTGCCTAGAGGTAGATTTTTAAAACATCTTAAAAGCTATATTATATCTTGGGAAATGAAATATGGGTGAGGGACATAATTTTTATAATTTTATATGTTTTCATTTTGGTATCGCCCTGGAACGTGTATATATAGATATATATATACATAGCTCTATTTAGAAGTTCCATTTGCTTTAGAAAAAAAAATCAATAAATGAAATGAACCTTCCAGAATAACCATACAACCACCATTTCCTGGTACTGTATGATCATTTTTCCCCAATGACACTAAAAGTATTGAAAAATTAAGTAGCCTCAGAAATGCATTCGAGAAAACTTAAATGAAATTTTCGGGAGGAAGAAATTCTGCTTTTGTAGAAATCCACTAAGTGAAAATTCTGTACCCGCACTTCTGTTAATGTAAGTGGCTGCGGGCCGGAGGCATGCAAGAGAGAATCTTGCTGACTACACGAAATGTCTAAGATACACACAAAAATATTCAGTTCTGCTAAAGAGAATGCAGCTGATACTTTATACTGGGCCAGATATATCCTGTAATTGTTGAAGGATTCCCTTTAGCTAGACTTCAGCCAAATAATTGGTTCTGGTTCTATACAAAGTATCTCTGAAGACTTGGGAAAGTATGGCATGGAAATAGCTGAAGTATATACTACATGAGAAAAACAAATGGAGTTTTTTATAGCTTACAGGCCCTCATGCCCTAGAACAGCTGTGATTCTCATGTGCTGGCAGTCGATTTATTATTTCTTGTGAGTGAGCAGATTCTGTGAAGCTAAGAGGAATGACAGATACTCTTTATGGACATTTTAGTCGAGGTTATCAAATATCTGGCTGCCTCTCAAACATGTAAGAAACCGAGCGTGATAATGCTCCAGTGGATCTTCTTAAAGATTGGTTGTGTCATGGTCGTCTTTCTCAGGAAGAGAGAAGGCACTACACAGCACAGCCTTCACCTTCCTTTGTAGCTCCCTTGCATTCAGAACAGCCCTGCTGCCAGTGCTTCAGGAGAGTTATCCTGAGCTACTGTAATGCAAATGTTGCTGTTGCTGGTATTTTGCCCTGGGAGTGTGGGTTTTGCTGCTGCTTTCATTTCTTCACGGTGTGTTTTTGTCTCCTTACAATAGACGCTCTGTCAGAAGTTTGCAGGAAGTAATGAAAGTTTGTTTGATCGGGACAGCAGATCTGATGTTTTGTGATGGTTGGCATGTGGATACAGCAGTGCTCAGTTACCCGCTCAAATGTTATGTCTTAGAAACTTGAAAAATGCTGGCACATAGAAATCTGAATTAGCAGTTACTCTGTGGGTTGTTGCTACGTAGTGTTCTTCCTAACTTTATTCTTTTTTGACCACCTCAAAAATATTTGAGGCTGACACTGTAGCACTGTTTGTAAGGGACCAAATTCATATTCACTGTGTGTTTTATTTGGAGAGGATAAATAAAGATTAAGTAAGGTTGATAATTGAAAAGGCAAATGAGAGAGTGCAGACCAGCGTTTCTGCTGTGGTGAACTCCAGCTTCACACCCAGAACCAGCTCTAGTGATTCATCAGATCATTTGTTCCTGCACTGGAACAGCAAGTGAAAGAGAAATTTTAACAAGTTCATACAGATCAGCCATGGGTCTCAATTCAGGTATGAGCAAACGTGTATCCGAATGTACTCAGCCACCTCTTCCTGTCGCCTCGGTCTCCCTGCCCTCTGTGCAGCGAGGTCTGCGTTAGCAAAGTAGTGCACTGGGGCACATATGTAGGGGGCAGAGGGAAAAACTGTTTTGAGAACTCAGGATCCACATTGCATAAATTTGGGGGCACTCTGCTTACATGAGCTTGAGTCTGGTCCTCTGTAAGGAATGCCCATTAGCGGTTGGAGCTCACCTTTCAGTTTAATTTCATGCAAAAAAAAATCCAGTTTGTGCACTCTGACACTTCTGCAATGCAAATCGGAAGTGTGATAAACAAGGGTGACTAGAAGATTTATTTCAAAAACGTGCTTTGATCCAAAGGAAGACACAGATGTACCCTCTGCTGTCTTGGGGGTATGCTCTTTCAGGTTTCTTTCAAAGCAAAGTCAGCAAAAATTGACTGCAGATATAGGAAGATGTTGGTAATTACTCTGCAGCTGTGGGCAAACTTTATCGTTCCGTGCTACATGCCCACTTCTGCCTCTGTATTCTGTTCTGATTATTTACTGTGCCCTCCATCAGTTTTCTCTTAAGCCTTTTGTTCTTTCGAACTGCAATGTTTCATTAAGTAAAGTTTCCAGTGAAATTCAGCACAGCAGCTGAGTCTGTCTAGAATGTGACGCTCTAGAGAAGCTGTGTAGTTTTATACTGTAGCATTTTAATTGGAAAAGTCAAATGTGGGGCTGATCTTGAGCTGGAATCGTATGCTTATAGCTATTGCTTCTAGACGTTTGAATAAAGCTGCATTTTGAACTTTTATTTGTTCCTTTATTTCAAATAAAGATGCTGCAAACGTTTTGGTGATGGGTACTGAGAAATCTGCAAAAGAAGATGACCCTGGAATGATTTTTTTCTTCAGGTAAGTTACAAACTATGCCTGAAGCATGATTTTACAAATAGTAATCCTGTGAAAGTAGCGCAGCTTGCTAGCTCCTTGCATCGTACTACCTCACAGCTCAAGGAATTACTGTCCAATCAGAATGATTCAGAAAAAAAAAAACAATTGTATTTACACAGGAAAAACAAATCTTTTTAACATTTCCCACTGAAGTATGGTTAAAAAGCAACTATTGTGTAGTTTCTGTGTTATTAGGATTAAGTTTCTTAATTCACAGGGTCAAAAATTGCCACTGTACAATTTGAGTACTGCATTAAAGTATATTTAAAATGGTGGAATTACACCTCAGTTTTTCCTTGAATTCACAGGGAAGGTGCTGTTGTGTTTTGGAACGTGGATGAGAAAAGCGTAAGTAAAGCAAAACTGTATGTTAAAGCCTCATAAGCAGATGCCCTGTCAGACCCACAAAGTCCAGCATGCTTTGGCTTTTTTGAGAGCTTGGATCTCTCCAGGAAGGAAAAGGACAGATTCCTCTCCTGAGGAGTGCAGCTGCCTGCCTAGTGCTGCCCTCAAGCGTGTGGGCTTCTGATGCATCACCTTGGAAACCTGTCTGCCTGCACAAAATAAGCAAATAGATGGGTAACATACAAAGTGAGTGGCATTTTCTCCTGAAGTCCAAAAATCTGAAACCTTAATCTCTAGGGATTGACAGACAGAAAATTTCTACAGCTCTACATACTGAAAAAAGTAGATCAGAAAAATCAACACATGAATGGTTGCTTAAAAGGAACTAATGTAACAGAACAAATTAGCAGTAAAGGATCATTCTAGAGCCATTTCAGTCAAAACTATTCAAAACTTTCGGATAACATGGAAGGGGCAAAATGTGTAAACTATTGTTCTTACCATTATTGTGTTTTTACCAGTGAGCAGTTTTCCCTGAAGGAAAGTCTTTACTGGTTGGTAAAATTGTTAAAAAAATACTGATACTGAAATAACATGGCCCTTACGATAGTTTGGTGTTCTTTGCTGAGCAAGAGGGGTATGCTACAGTAGTATTTATTTTTATGAATATATTTGTAGTTACTTATTAAGTGCAAGAGAGATGAAGAAGAGGCATTGATCTTATTTGTAGGCCGGGTATGTGAAACTAATTGGTGTATTAAACAGATGACAGTGAGATGGATGGAAGGATTTTCATTGATGGAAATGAAAACACACAGCCGTTGTTTCCAGATTTGAACTACTTCTGGATTCAAGTTTGTTTCTTCTGTTTCAGACCTGAAGTGCTCCTAATTTTCTGTCTGTTTTGGAGGGTTTTGGTACATCACCTAGCCTACAAAAAGACAGGAGCTCTCCCTTCACACCTTCCCTGTAGCACACGTAGGGTCCTGTGGCTGAAGCTCTGCTACTGATTGACAGGTGCTACTGAAGACTGACTGACCAACTCCTGTTGGTTTTTATGAATTGGGCACCTCTGCCCTATGAAAAACCTTATTTTTTTGTATGTTTTTACATGCTGAAGTATCATTGAAAACTTGAGAAATTCTGTCAGAAGTAACTTTAATTTGGTGTCTTTTATAGTTTTATTTATAAAAAAGGAAAACTGCCTTTTTCCGCTTCTTGAAATCATAGTCAAAGTTTTAGCTTTCAAATAACTTGCTCAAATAGAGGGGAGTACTTTTTATGCACAAATTTTGATGAGCTGAAACAAGAAGAAAAGGTCTGTTGAACAGAAACTGAAAGTAATTCTATAAAACTGCATGTAGAGACTCGCTGTGAATGGACAAAATTGCTCTCTAAAAGTACTCCTGAATGACCAGGATGGGAGGAAAAACTACTTTAAGCTAATGGACACTTAACAGAAATAGTAATAACTACAGGCTGATCATAAGTAGAACTTAAAAACATAAAATACTGTTTTCAAATACCTGAGCAGCAAGGTAGTGTGATATCTTCCCTGCCAAAAGTAGTACAGGTAGAAAGCAAACTAGCTTCAAGGTGGAGTTCCTCTGTTTTGTTAGAAGGAAATTCTGTGATGTGATCACCTCTGATAGCGAGAGTTTGCATTTAGTGAATCCGGAACACCTCATCAGATGTCCTGTGTGACAGCTGGTCCCTTCTGCAAAAGTAGTCTAGGCCTAGAACTGAAAGCAGTCAATAGAAGCTTTTGTATTACTTTAAAAGAAAGCTGCCACTGAAACATCATTTCCTGTTACCCAGATCAATGGAAGAATTTTGGAAGTATGCCTATTACAAGAGACGTGAATTTCACAAAATCAGTTATGATCTGTAAAGCTTTGTTAAGTCTTACTCTGTACTGGGAAGCCTGAGCTGGCAGCAGCTCTGGGAGAGACCATTAATCTATTGACAGCATAACTATCACTGTGTTAATGTTGACTCCACAACACCAGCAAGGCTACCTGGATCCCAGTGAATATGCCCTTGAAATCTGGCACGGTACGTTATGGACTGGCTGTTAATTTTTAAATCTTTGCTTTAGCAGGACTTGCGCTGCCCAGCTGTCCCTGCAAGCGATGTAACTCACCAGTTGGCCAGGCTGACCTAACAACATATGCTTCCCTACTCAAAATAAAAAATGAAAATTTTTTATAGCCTTTTTTTTACCACAGTATCTGGAATGTATAGTAGGTCATTGAAACAAAACTATTGATTTCAGCAAACCAGTAATTTTGACAGAAACAGCCAGCTGGTGTATTGATCCTGAATATTCTTTCCCACACTCAGACATCTGCAGCTGTTGTTAGAATACTGAATACCTCTGCATCATCTTTGCTGCTGCTGTGGTTAATCCTTACCTTGTTTTATAAATGCAGACATTGAATGGCATTGTAGTCTTCACAGATTCTTTGCAGCTGTTCACAGACACAAAATTCTTCCGTGTAGCTTCAGAAATAAACTGTGCTAATAATGAGAGTTGCCTTCATCAACATATTATGTGCTAGCTCTTCATAGAGTGATAATATTTTACAATAGTAACTGCTCCTGTGTGCATTGTCTTTTTCATAGATGAAGAATATAATGCGAGTGCTAGAACAGCATGAAATTCAGCCGTATGAAGTTGCCCTAGTCCACTGGGAGAATGAAGAGATAAACTACAGAATAGGAGAGTAAGTATCTTCAGGCACTCGTGCTTATATAAAAGCTAACAGACATCCAAAACAAATTCAAATGGAAGCAACTAGTAAAAACACGTTTAAAATTCTTGTTTCAAATAGTAAAATAGGGAGAGAACAATAAATCTGAATTCACAAATTTTGCTGAACTGCTGAACTTGCAAGTAACAGCCTTTATGACTTGGTTATACATTAGAATTTACAAATTAAGAAGCTCTGTGTTCAGTTGCGTGGATGTGTTCTTCAGCAGTCCCAAACAGAACCTGTGTACCTCACAGGGAAGACAGTATGCGTTATTGAGACAACTCTGATTTGAACTTCGCCGGATAAGCTCTAGGTTCATGTACAAAGGTGTGTTCTGCATGCACTTTGCTTCCTAGGAAAGGTATAACTTGAGTAATGTGGAAAGGTAAAACTGGCAACCCATCTTGTCTTTCTAACTACTTTTTTCATTGTGGGGAGCAAATGATCTCTTATGGAAATATGTATCAATGTAAATGATAATGTAACTTATCTGTAATTTTTTCAACTACCAAAAAACTGTACTCATAGACAGGAAACTGTAACACCATAAGCTGAGTTAATACCGTTGAGCTTATTTAAGGTAACTTGATCAGAGGACAAGGGGTTTTTTGGTTTTTGGTGTTTTTTTTTCTGGCCATGACCGAGAAACTTATTTGTTTTGGTTATTTTTGGATTGAACGTGAGTAAAAATACAAGGATGAGGGTGGAGGGTGGTAGCCACACAGATGCATCACACTTTATATAAAACAACGAGCCTTTCTTGTATTGATTGTTCTTTAAATGTCCCTTTGTTGTTGGCTTAGTCAATGAAGATGCTTCAATCCTGTTTTAACAGAGGGCAATCAAAGCTTCATAAGGGAGAAATCTTGTTAAATTCTGAGCTGGATACTGATGAAGTTGTTCTGCAAAAATTTGCTTTTTCAAATGCCCTTTGTCTGTCTGGTAAGTTAATACTGCCTGTAATATCAGCTCATTCACAGATTTTGTGAAATAGCACTTGTACAGTGAGAGGTTGGAGAAGACTTAGTGTCTGGCCTTGGTAAACTGCATAAAGATTGATTGTGCATCAGTGGGAGGATTAGTTTTCAAAGCTTT
The DNA here is from genome assembly GCA_013396635.1 of Penelope pileata. Lineage (NCBI taxonomy): Eukaryota > Metazoa > Chordata > Aves > Galliformes > Cracidae > Penelope > Penelope pileata. The sequence continues at coordinate 34,300 of WBMW01003135.1, read as the reverse complement.
TACTTTGTTTTCCGTAAATTGGAATCGCTTTTTTCAATGTAAATCTTAAAGATGAACAAAACCCATTAAGAAAATACTTTGCTGAAGATGAACGTTCCAGTAAGCACCCTGTTGCCCCTGAGATGATTCTAGGATCGTAGTGTAGTCCAGTATTAAAAAGCTGTCAGTAATCTTAGGTAATTGATCATGACATCATTAACAGAAAAACTAGACATCAGCTAAAGCAGACAGAGCTGTAAAGCAGTGATTCTCAGCTTGGGAAGCCTAGCAGCATCAAGCGTGTGGACTGGAGTCTCAGATGATGTTTTCCAGGCCCATTAGCGATGGCTGTGTGCCATGGGTGGTACTTCTGTCAGGAAGCACTGGGAAGAAGTCAGGCTCAGCAGTGATGCTGCTGCCTGAGGAAATACTCTCTGCTGCTTCAGACCTAGAATTTGTAGGAAGTGGGAATAGAAACTAACAGCAATAAAGGCTATCCGCAAGAAAATTTAAAGGAAAACCTCTACCACTTTTAGGGTAAATTACAAAGTTCATACGGTATGTGGGGGTGCGCACGTTTAAACAGAGGACATCAAGAAACAGAGTGCATGTTTTGGAAGTGATACACTACTTGATCAAGGCATACAGCATAACTAAATGTTTCTTGGCCATTGAAGAAAAAGCTATTGAGAGGAAAGAAAGCCTTTAGTTTGCTATAGTTTTGCTGTTCGTAAAGCCACTGCATAGAAAAGTGCTGCCACATGTAACGGAGCAAGGGATTTATTCCGGGAGATAACTGGTACCGATTTATGGTACTGTGAGACACGTACACCATAAAGGAAGACAGTGCAATGTTCAACATTAATAAGGATGCAAGTACAGTCCAAGTCAAATTTATGACACAACAGAAGGTAACCTGTCAAATATTCATCGATGGCTGAAATGTCTATTGGCCTTTTTTCAAGGGCTGAATTAAATGCCATTTAAGTCACTGGCTTGGATTAGGCCTCTGTACTCAAAAGATGAATATGGAAAATGCTCAGCAGTGGGTTTACTGTGTTTCCTGGCCAATATGATTATGACCACAGGAGAGTTCCTTTTGAGAATTAAATCTTCTCTGTTTAATTTCTGAGTGAATAGGGTTAATTTTTGAAACTGGTCTGTTATTATTACTTCATTCTTGCTTGGGAATCTGAGGATTAAAGAACAGAGCCTGAGTTGTATCATGTCCATGTAGAAATCATCCTTTAACGTTCAAGCTGAGGCATAGTAGAACTTGCGTTGGCAATACCTGTGCTGAACAACTTCAATGAAGATATTTTTTTTATATTTTAAGTGAACAATATATTCACCAAAAAGAAAAATGAAATTGCAGATGATTGCCTAAATTTGAATTTAGCTTCAACAAATACAGGTGGTGGTGGTGTGTCTATACAAGCTAATTCTCCATGGCTTGAGCACGCTGCATCACACTGAACAAATGGAGCTAAAGTTCTGCACAGCACTGTAGAAATGCAGTGGAGACTCAACTGGCACCACGTGAAGTCAGCCTGATTCCAGGAAGCCTAAGTATCACTGGCTTCTGCAATGCCTCCTTGGAATGGAGTTTGCAGCGGCTTCATACACACAGTATAGCGCTCAAACACACCTTCCTGAGCTGAAGCAAAAACTCTCTGGGATCGGAACCAATCTGTTGGAGAGCTGAGCTCACGGTGGTCCTGCAGGCAGATCTGGCAGTACACAACGCAAATTCGTCTGTAGATGTATGAATGGTGGTTGTACAGTGCTACTGGTAACTTGCTACAAATATGTTTGTATCAGTGTGTCTTGAAGCAGAGCAGCGTGTTGGCAGGAGTACGTTAGGATTACTTGGAAGCATGTATACCTACCTCTCACAGTGTTCTGCTTTGTCACCTCTGTTGCAGTAAAACTGGCTATTTGGGAATCATTACTGGATAACTTTGTGGAATCCATCCAGTCAATTCCTGAGGTGAGGTCTTGTTTGTACCTTTCCGCTCCTCTTCTCCTGTGCTATGTAAAATCTGGTTCAGTCCAGATACAGCGGAGGATGTAGAAAGAAGCAACTGGTTGCTTAACACTTCTGATGGTAAAGCCATCAATGCAGAAAGGTCAGAACACCTGCAGAGGGGTGGGACAAGAAACTAGCAAAAGGGTTGGGGCACAGTGTAGGGGGGGTCTGCACTGGAATAATGTTGCCCACGTTGTGCTACTGTCACCTGCCACTGATGAACGTATGTACGTCCATGTTTAAACACCAACAAGCAGCATTTAAAAACCTGGCCAAATGTAGTGTGTGGCAGCTTGGCCTCAAGGTAGCGTGCTGTAACTTCAGTATAATTAAGAGTTCCTTAAGAGAGTTACTTAACTACACTTTTTCATGAGGCTTAATTAAAAGTCCAAAACACATCGCATACAAAAGTAAGATTCACAGGGTTCGCAAGGTAAATCCTCCTTTATTTTTAATGAAGAAAATAAATAGCAATACATTGTGAGTAAGAAATTTATAGAAAGGCTAAACAGTAGCAAGGTAAAAAAGAACATTGTCATGCCTTAAAAATAGCAGTAGTATTGAGAGAGAACAAATGATTCATAGACTGCGTTCCAGGGTTCTGTATTGATGCTGATGGTATACTTGCTGAGTTACTGGAAAACCTGGAAGAGCACCTGAATGACGATGCTCTTATCAAACTAGATAAGCAAGGCACTATGGAAACAAAGCTTAAGTGTTAAAATCTGAATGCATATCACACAGTAACTCATACATACTTCAGGCTGTAGAACTTCAGACTTCATAACCTCTAGTGCATGCTATTTGATCAGGCAGGAAAAACCTGTTACTTTGCAGATACTAAAATCAAGAAGGAAGGTGAAACTGTCTCATGCAGACGTCATGCAGAAAATTGGAGAACTCTTTGCATTAAGGTAACATTTCTTTTGTTACACCAAAGACAATATGACGTAGAAATGAAAACTCAAGTTGTGCACAATACAGAGACTGGGCTACTCTAGAAGCTTTGGAGGAGTTCAGAGTCCAGCCTAAACACAGTGTGGTGGTGGTGGGGATGCCCTCAGCCACCTTCTGCCTGGAGGTGGTGTGTGCTGTTGTGGAGGTCAGAGGACTGTGTTTCCCACTGACTCACCCATCACACTGTGGTACCTCAACTGTAGACAGCTGTTAAGCAGCACTTTGTAAATGGATGAATTCAGTAATGAGCTATGATGATCAAAAGTTCCAAGATTTATGTGAGCAGTAGGTTGAGGGAAGAAGACACTAGCTCCTGGCCTTTGTCGTGTTGAGACAGTAGCCTCATTCTGAGCTGTGCTCACATCCCACAGCGTGCGTTGTCATTCACACTTGAGAGTTCTCAAACAAACAAGCTGTTAAGGACCTCCCCTGGTACTTCAATTCACACACTCATCAGCTTCAGCGAGCTACTAGCATAGCAAAGACCTGCTGTGCAGATACCAGAAGTGAAGGAAGGTGACAGGCTAAGGAGGTGATGTTGCCTTATGGCAACAGCGATTAACGCATAAGGCATGCATATTGCAGCATCTTCTGAAAGGTTTCAGGAGATGTTACCAACTTCAAATAATAACTATGTCTGTGTTTTTATTATGAGATTCCCCTCATATTTTACTTACTTAACAAGAAAAGCTTTCTGTAATTTTTCTTTTAACTACTATGTAAATATTTACTCCTATATGCACGCAAAGGAACTTTGAACTACTGCAGTAACCATTCTTTTTAGACACCGCATAAATCTGAGTTCTGACCTGCTAATAACACCTGACTTCTACTGGGATAGAGAAAAACTGGAAGAGCTGTATGACAAAATGTGCCAGTTTCTCAATATTAATCGCAGAGTTAAGGTAGGTGTCTTACTGCTGTAAGAATTGTCCATAATCCAATCAGCTGTTGTTGGCTCAGCCAGACTACAGGCTGCTCCGTGAGTGTCTGTTTTTATTGTAGAAGTCAAATCAAGTACAGTAGGATCCTATACGCTATCCCCTTTTCTGTGTTTGTAACCCACTCACATCTTTTACCCAGTTTAGGTTAACAAACCTGCCTCAACCACCTAAACTTAAACGAACGGAGTGTGTCCTTCCTAAGCCACTAAATTAGGGTTTAAATAGTTATAAGAGGAGCTTTATTTTTTGCTCTGAAATGTGTGCAAGAAAACAAGTTTAAAAAAATGAAATTGTGAAGCAGTCTTCTTACTGATGACATGATCGTCCAGGTCAGTTCCTTGCAGGCCGATGTAATGCTTACTGCTCAGGCAGAATAAGCAGCACGAGAACTACCTCTTCCAGCGGTACAGCAACCTGAAATATTTCAGTTACTTTTCAGGCATTCCTGTATGCTGTATCTTCTGTGCTTGCATTGTTTTGTGACTCAATATCACCCAGTAGCTGTTTAATACCTGCAGATGTCTATCTAACTTTGTACTAATTTTTTTGTGAACCTATTGAAATAAGTTAGTTTTGTTAAAACTCCCATTGCTTGTGCATGCTGCTTTACAAGACTTCCCGTTCTGCTCTTTCACAGAAGTGTTAACTTTCTGCAGTGAGCCCTTTTGTGGGTTGTGTTTCTTTCTTCAGTGATATCGTACAATGTAAAGAATCCAGCTTTGCCCTGTCTTTGAAATCTGTTGCAGGTAATGAATGAAAAGCTTCAGCACTGCATGGAGTTGACAGACCTAATGCGAAATCACCTGAACGAAAAGCACACTCTGCGCCTCGAGTGGATGATAGTAATTCTCATCACCATAGAGGTTGGTTGTGGTGGGGTTTTTCCCCTCCACTATCACACTAAATAACCTAATAACAATTTATCTACCTCCAGTTGAAAATCAAGATCAGGTTATTCATGTAACGTACAAGGGGATTAGTCTTCAGTTCTTTGCGAGTAGTTTTTGAGTTGCAGTTTATGTATAGTTATTTTTCAGATTATCTGGCTTACAGCCTAAGCTGCTTGTTTTAAAGATTAATATGAATTGTTGTTTGATTTAATGATGTGTTTGCTATTTCACAGGTTATGTTTGAACTTGTAAGGGTAGTTTTCTGACCACAGAAGAAACTTCGGAAGGAAACTGACAAAACCATAAAGACCATACAGCCAACAAAATTCCTGTCTTACACGCTTCTGGAAAGTAGTGGAATCATCTGCCTTGATAAATATGTACATATTTGACTGAAATAAAGAAAATCTGTGAACATTATTCCCAGGTGCTGTAATACTGATGTTAAAGAAGTCTTAGTCCATGGATGTGCTGGTGTGAACTGAGGTGCACGTGATACAGTTGTGCAGGAAGTCTGCTAGTGATGAGACTGGGCGCAGGGAGCTTGCTTTTTCCTCCTTACTGAACAGAGACAGAAGGGTGAATCCCTTCTGGGCTGACCGTGTTAATTTGCTGACAGGCTCTAGTGCCTTGTCCCCTTGACAATTAGAAGATGCTGATTACTTAGCTACTTCATCCATTTCTGATGAATTCCCTAATCTTCCCCAATTCCTTCTTGGATAGCAGCGACGCTGTCCTGAGGAAGACTAGTTTCCAAGAAACAAGCTTCTTGCAACACTACTAATTTGTTCTAATGAGAACAGAATTAGGCAGAGATAGGATAAACATCTGACTATAAACCCATATGTTGTAAGAAGCAGTAACTCCTCTTTAACAGTAGGCTTTTCTCCTCAAAGAATCAAAACAGGTAATACCTGGAGATCTTCGTTCTGGAACAGCTCAAGTACCAGTTCTGTGAGCTGCTGAGAAGGTCTGAGCCATCCCAGCCCCATTCACAGAAATGGATCAGTCAGCAGAACAGCCTGGTGACAAAGCTCACTATTAACTGCACTGATCTCTTACATAGGTTTATTATAGGAGTACATTATATCCAATAAGTGGTGCTTGCTAAGTTTTTCTACGTAACTACAGTAACAGAATTAAAAATTTATCATTCTTCTAGTAAACATTTTTTAATTCCTTTATAAAAATAGGCTTCCCCCCACAATTTAAGTGTAACACATAAGCCTGAGAAGGTAAATGCTCATTCATCTCACACATTTAATAGTTTTAGTATTTCAACTTCAGTTGCTAAAATGTAACTTTGCAGGCCAAATGCATCTATCAAAAAAAGTGCTTTGAGGACTCCTAGGTGCCCTTTAAATGCATGTAGCGTCTAGGTTTGAATATCTCAAGTGTTCTTTCTTAAGACCCTCCTTAAGAGTTACCAAGCCCAACACACTGAAACAACAGAAGTGTGGTTACTTTTGCAACTCTAAATCAGTTTCTGTCTGCACAGATGATGAAAGCTGTGAAATCAGTCTCCTCAAAGACTCAACCCCCTTTGCTGTGTTGAGTAATTAACTATTCAGTGTTGCTTCTGCAGTTAAGAGGTAACTGCACATGAAAACTTTGTATCGATCTTCACCATCCGCCCATTGGCAGCCCCAAAGTAACAGGGTTTTTTGTTTGTTTGTTTTTCAAAAGAAGTAGTGAGCTATACAATCTGTCTGACAGAGTGAGAATATCCTCAGTATGTTACAGAGACCCCAGACCAAGCAGAGAAGTCAAATGCACCGAGAACTTGAGCCTTCATAGCACAATATGATAGCAGAGCAATCCCTGAATGTGGCAGAATGAGGATACTCCAGCTGCCTGCAGTCTTTGGTTCTGCTTTCAAGCTGGGCTGCTGATAGGGGCCCTGTGCAAGTTTACTGTGACCTCACCAGCAGGGAGTTTTATGGCAGAGACAAGATTAGAATCCAGTTCTAGAAGCAAAAAAACTGCCTTAACTGTGAGAACATATCCATCTTATCTGTCTCATCCCACACACACTTTCATAGTTTAACTGTAAAGAACCTTCTCCACAACAGTTTGCACAGTTCAGTTCAACACCAAAACGGGTCTATGCTAACCAGTGAGGATCATCTAAGGACAAGAGTGTGAGAGTAACAAATACAGAACGTGAAAAAACAGAGAACAAGCCTGGTATATCTACAACTCTTAGAATTGTGACTATTTAATAAAATAAATGTAATTCAAATTAGACCATCCTTTATGAAGACCACAGCTGTGCAGAAAACTTCCTTCTGTGCCTCTTCCATCAGAGGAGAAGAAGGACAACTTGTAGAAAAGGATTTTCTGTGGTGGATCTGCTAGAAAGAGTTGTCAAAAGACTAGCCACTTCTAAAACAGGAAAAAAAGCTAAGTCAGGACTCCTGACTTCCAGTGCAGCTTTTGTGGCCAGCAGAGAGATTCCCTACAGAGTCAGTCCCTGTTGTTTCATTAGCAGACCAGCTCTGCATATGAAAACAACTGCATGGAAATGACACCTCCCTAGATCTCTGTAGAGATAGCTTATATTCAGTCCAGCCAGCACAGAAGAGCTTACAGGAGAAGGATGATATTCTTGCTAACTTCAAGCATCTGCCTGAAAAAAAAAACCACCAGAACACCAAGAAAGATTCTCCTTCCTCGATGATCTCTAGAGGTCCCTTCGAACCCCTACAATTCTGTGATTCTTTACCCTACTCTAATCCTAAGCACTGGACAAAGTTCAGCCCAATGGGGGAAAAGGAGGCAGATACTGTGTGTCCACCTAAATGACTTTTACTCATAGCTAAGTAACAAAGTTGCCTTTCTAAAGCACATTGTAGCAGACAGGAAAGGAAGAGATGGCAGAAATAATGGTTGTGGTGAACCTTTTCCGATTTGGGATCCTTCATTTGTAGATTGATTTAGAAATTGCAAAAGGAAATTGTGTACAGAGTGTATAGATTTGCTTTTACCAGTCACCTCTCCCAGACTCTCAAGACATTGTCCAAAGAAAGACTGCAAGTTGGATACTACTGACCTGCAAGGCACTGCCTTCCTTCCCTGAACAGCATTCAGCACCTGCCATGTGTCTCAGCATCCTCAACTGCAGACTGGTTGATGAAGGCCTGACGACCACCAAAAAGATGTACAGAGCCTGAGGTACTTGGATGCAATAAATGATATGCAGGAATTTAAAAACCAAAGTCACTCCCCAAAACACTTGTCTTCCACTGAGGGGGGAGGGAATAGAGCTTGACTATGTCCCATCTATCTAAGGGGAAAAGAAAGTGTCTTGAAAAGCACACAGCCCCAGCTAAGAAATTTAAGAGACTGTATTTCTTTACAACCAACAGGAGGGCAAAGACCTTTTTTAGCCTCAGAAAATCATTGTGCCGTAGCTACATAGCCCATTTCTCCTGACCCCCGTGACGATTTTCTTGACATCACACATGTATTCTCTACTACACATAAAACCCAGTAGGCTGGATCTCAGGAACTCAGAAAACTGCACAATTCCAATCGTTTGGGGTCTGCCGAAGTGGGAAACAGATCAAACAATCCCCACTCCTCTCACACAGCGTGACAACCATCCCGTTCCCAATTCTTTTAACCAAACTTAAGCAAACCTAAAACAAGGAGACATTTTTTTTCCATAAGCCTACTTTGGGTTGTTGAAGGCATTGTGTTTACATCTAGTATCGCCGTTTCTCCCCGTTAGTGCTACTTATGTCAAGTCTTCAAGCTCCAGCCACACAAGAAATACGTTTTCTAGACTGGTGAAACAAGAGTACCAAACTGTGGGAACTGCCAATTAACTACTGTCCCCCAAACACTTTTCAACACTCTCCTAACTAAGCTCAGGTCAATGCTGACCAACACCATTTCCTCAAAGCTGTCCAGTTTCAAGTATCTCAGGAGCATAGAGTCACCATTTAGAGAGCATTACAGAGTAATGTGAACACAGCACCAGTGCTATTCACACAGATGCAGAACACCTCAGCTGCACAGGTCTTAAAAATGCACTCTGTACAGTTGCAGTTTTAACATTTTTTCCTCCCAAGGAAAGCAAAGCATGCAAGTACATACATTAGTGTAACTTTATCGTCCTGCTCCAGTAAAAACGTCTCTCCAGCCAAGAATGCACAGTCACATTTCAACTTTTCCAGCTGAAAGCACGCAGGGCTGCTGTGCCAGGCTGAGGTGGGCTGAAGGCAAAGACAGAAAGAAGAGGGGCAACCTGCACTGCAGGAGCTCTGTCAGTTCAGTGACAATGACAACTTCTGATGGAAATGGGACTCCCAACAAGAAAGTTTTTCTACATGCAGCTAAACCATTTCCTTTGATGACATGAGTTCTACTAGCAAAACAATTTGGGGGTTCATTGGTTTGTTTTGCTGGTGTCAGTTGCAGCTCCCCCATAGCTGTTGACAAAGCTTTGTTCACTGGATGTAAGAACAAAATGCTTCCACACTCTTAATCGACATCATGATACCAGAAGAACAGCAACGGTCTATTTCTTTCTTCTCTCAGTTTCTACAGCACCCACAAAAATGTGGCCTAGACAACACAGTTCTCCTTCGCCTCTAGGAAACCCAGACCTCAGAAAGCTCAGAAACACTCAGGGACTGACCACTCGCCTAATGTGAGCGCACCCACCAGCAGGTCCCCATGCCAGGGAAGCCAAGTCAAGAGAAAAAGTAGAGCCACTCCTCATCTGCTGCTGCACCCCTAGGCAACGGCACTCCCGAGGCCACTTCTTGCTTTGTGCTCCCAATGTGAGGAGATAAACCAGCGAGGTCTGACTGAGTGTGCAACAAATTGTGGTGAGGAGGATATCCCTGGACGAAAAGACTGGAGACTGTCAGAGGAATGGTATTTATTCATTGAGTGAGAAGCCGCTGCAGCTGTTGTACTTCCCACCAACAGAAAAAAAAGGTGTGAAAGTGTTAGAAATGGCAGCTGTGCTAATAAAATGGATCTGCAGTATTGACAACAAACTAACATTCCTCTACAGCTGTACCAGCATGGTGCCCAGCACCAGGACATGCACTTCCAGCTCCCAGCAGCTTTGGCAAACAAGCAAACAGCTCTTCAGAAGAAGGAGTCCAAACTCCTGTTTTTCAGAAACACTACCAAATTTGAAGACTCACTGAAGATCTGAAGCCTGAACATGACTAACATTCATAGAGCTATTAAGGTTTTGATCAGAACAACAGAAAAATCTACTCCTCCACAGCAGATTTCAGCTCAACTCTACTAAGAAAACACACTTACAGGACTTGGGTCCATCTAGCTCAAGTTCCTCCTGCAAACAGATTTGTCATCTTATTAACACTTACGTCACCGGAGGAATGCTCATTTACAATGCACAGTGTAAAAAGCCAAAGCTCTGCCTTTAACCTGGGGACACACAGAGCAAAGCAAAACTGAAAACCCAGGGACCGATCCCATCATCAAAAGCAACCCGACCAAGAGATCTCTCAAGCAAGGAGCGACTTCTGAAGCAGTCTGAACACTCCTTTCAAAAACTCATGAAGCTAGGAAACAGATCCTGAACAAGCACCTGGAAAAACTGGGGAAAACAGTCAACAAATAAAAACAGAACGAACAATAACACAACTTAAGAAAAAGATCATTTTCCGCCACAATTTCTGTACTGATAGTACATTAAAAAAATATCACAAAGGATCAGATAGGAGTAAAATTTTAGATTCACAGCTTAAGCCAGGTGCCAAAATGCAACAGCTGACTCATTTATGGCTCCCTGATGACAGCTCAGGTGTACATCAGCACTGAGGACGCAAAGCTGGGCAGCATTAAGAGCTCAAATCTCTCTGCTGATTCCAGCGGGCTCTGAATCAGACAGGATACCTCTAAATTAAGAGCGGCATTATTGCTGAATTACAGTATTGCAGTCCAAACAAGGTGCTTTAAAGCTGAATTATGAGTTATTAATAAAAAGCAATAATTAAGTTCTTCTCCAGTTTCAGAGAAAGCACAGAAAACCTCACATGCATGCTGACACAGAATTACCCAAGTGCAACATGGAAGAAAAAAGGAGACCACAAAGCAAGATCATCAGGAAGGTACCTGCCAGAAGCACTCTGATTTCCCAAGCAGCCTCCCCAATTCCCTTGAGAACTGCATCTCCCTCACCGTGCTCCTGGAGGGCAAACTGCCCACCACTACGCAACGCAGAAAGTTCAAACATCCCCCTGCTCTTTGCTTTGCATTTTGTTTGCAGAACTGAAATGCAGGCAAGACCTAAGAGGGAAAAACCTGCCAAGCAGACCTGAAGCCTTTTGCCCAGCTGGTTACACACAGCCTACGAGCCATCACCACACACTCACACAGCAGAGGTGTGAGGGCTGCCACACACCTGTCCCTCACGGTGCAGCACAGCACAGCTAGAGTACTCGAGGCAGCTTCCAAGATGCAGTGCTGCTCAGCTTCCTCATTCAAAGCACTGCCACAGCAGGGAACAGACCGCCAGCTCTCAACTGCAAGAAAATTAAGTTTTGTGCTGTTTTGGTTTTGGGACTTAACTTAGTTTTCAGACACTGCTGGACTTGGAGCAATGCACTAACACTCCCGAACTGTCTGCTGTGGGCAGTGCCCAGCGCTACCTATCAGGCCTTCCATCAGCTCCAGCGTGGATGGCAACTGAGCTCACACAGACCTCCCCCAGCCCCTGAGCAGCCGTAAGGCCACCAGCAGCTGCAGGCCCCTGTTCACCTGCAGGGCAGGGGACACGCAGGAACCCCTCCTGCCCCCAGCACGCTCACTATCACCGCACTGAATGGGCTGTGGTGGCTCTCGTCCTCCCCACAGCACACCTGATGCAGGGCTGCGAGCTGCAGGCACAGCCCCGTGGGCAGGTGGGACAGCTGCCTTACAGGAGCAGGCTGTGCCCAGCAACTACACTGACACTGCAGAACAACCTGCAAAATAAAAGTCATTAAAAAAACAGCGACCTGGGCCAATTCGCACAGCGGACGCTGCAGTGCTGCTCCTAAGGAGCAATGGAAGCCACCCTTAACGCCGGCAGGAGCCCGCCCGGGGGCAGCGGGCACCGACAACTCTCTACCGATGGCCGCGCACCTCCCAGCG
>WBMW01003135.1:0-21235 GCA_013396635.1 Penelope pileata | reverse complement strand
CTCCGCGCGGCCGGCCCCGCCCCGCGGGGCTGCCGGGCCCAGGAGCGGTGCTCCGGCCGCGGGCGGGGCCCGGCTCGGGCCCAGCTCCTATGAGGCCCGGGAAGCGCTCGCGCGAGCACCGCAGTGTCTGGGCGCGGGCAGTGCGGTGCGGCCGGGCCGATCCCGGCACCGCTGGCTGCCAGAGCGAAAAGCACGGAGATTCGCTGGGAGGCCGGTGTCCTCGTGAGGCGATCGGAGACCGACCGGGAGCGTTTCGATTCCGGGGAGCAGAGTGGCTGTCAGTGCTGCGCTGCCCCACGTGTCAGCAGCCTCCGGCCCTGCTCGATCCTTTCACACTCCTTCATGCCCCCCTGCCACAGGGTCACCCTCCGCCCAGCAGTTCCCCTGTGTGCTTTCCCTTCTGAGCATTTGTGTGTGTGACAAATATAGGCAAAATAGACAGTGCTGTGCATGCATACAGATGGTGTCACTTTGAGAGAAGGTTAATTCGGGTCTCTGATGAAGGGTGAAGCTCTTCCACTGCCGCAAGGCCTGCTGCTTGGGTAAGGGCGAAGCCATGTGCTCCACAGCTCAGGAGAACGATAACTAAACAGAATGCCTGGAGACTCCTCAGTGGTGGTTTGCTCTGCCCAACGAGTTTCCCTTTCCAAGCACAAAGCAGATTGGGCATCAGTGAACTGAAAACATAGCATTCACAGAATCATCACGGTTGGAAAAGACCTCTAAGATCACCAAGTCCAACTATCAGCCTGTCATCACCATACCATTAAAACATGTCCCTCAGTGCCATACCTACCCTTGTCTTGAACACCTCCAGGGACCGTGACTCCGCCAGCTCCCTGGGCAGCCTGTGCCAGTGCACTGCTACTTTTTTGGAGAAGAAATTTTTCTTAATATCCAACCTGAACCTCCCCTGGCACAACTTGAGGCCATTCCCTCATCCTATCACTGTTACCCAGGAGAGGAGGCCACCCCCCACCTCACCACAGCCTCCCTTCTTGCAGCTGTAGAGAGCAATGAGGTCCCCCCTGGGCCTCCTCCAGACTGAACAATCCCAGCCACTCCCCATAAGACTCATGCTCCAGACCCCTCACAGCTTCCTTGCCCTCCTCTGGACACGTTCCAGGGCCTCGATGTCTTTCTTGCAGTGAGGGGCCCAAAACTGAACACAGTACTCAAGGTGCTGCCTCACCAGAGCTGAGTGTGGAGGGGCGATCACCTCCCTGCTCCTGCTGGCCACACTGTTTCTGATAAAAGCCATTTCCACGACATGACAAAGTCTGCCTGCATGGAACATCTCGTGGGATCAAATAAAAGTGAACATGATTTTTCTTACTGCTGACTTAGCAAGTGTGTTCTTGTGGAGGGAGGGACGGGATTTTAGCGTACTGCTTATACAAACATCATTATCCAAACATCCATCAGCACAGGCAGCCGGCGCTGCTGGGAGCCGTACCTCTCACCCCTGGGTCTCCTGCTTTGGCAGACAAGCTTCAGGCACTTACAGAGCGCTGTCATAGCTGATCTCAGTAAATAAATAGTTGACTTGTATAGTCATAGTGTATTTTATACCATAGTCTATTTGACTATAGTCAATACATATATTCTATACGTACAGATAGATAGTCCATTGACTATAGCCAGTAGTATCTTTTTCTGATAGTTCAGAGGAGTAGTCAGGAGTCCTGAGGACTTGCCCATACCAAGAACGAATTCATTTTTTCTGCCTGGAAAGAGTCAGGTATGTAGCTGGTGTTTCCCAGGAGAGAGCCATAACCATCAGGAGAGCATAACTATTTCATGCTGGGGTTTGCATTCGTCTGGATGGACACCTAACGTTTAGGTGAAAAGTTTAGAGGCACTGAAAATTCAGGTTAAAAGTTAGCTGATTTGGCTTTTATTGGGTTCTGCTCATGTCTCTGCCATCCTCCTGGGCAGAGGTGACTGGTATCAGAAGGCTGATGTAGTTTTACCACTTGAACAGATGAAAGAGTTGTTCAAATTGGTATCCAAATACTTCATTCTTCTCATTAAAAACAGACGTTTTCACTGCTTAGTAATCATTCTTCCTCTCCTTTAGCTCTTTGTTTTTCTGTATCTAAGCCCACGCCGTGCCTTTTCAGAACTCCCTGTTCCTGGCTCTGCTTCGCTATTTAAGCCTGGGCAAATCACTGGCACCTTTGCGACTTGCATGGCCCGTCATCAGATGGAGATCCTTGCCCGTGTGCAAGGTACCATCGATGTCGTAGTTTGGGTTAAGAGGTGTTACTGACACAGGACATACAGGTACCAGAGGAAAGTATCTGTCAAGGGAGATCTACTGTTGCATCTGTTTATCTGTTAAGTTTTACATAAAAGTCATTTGCTTTTCAGAGTGTGAAAAAATGGATTTGGCCAACCATGGACTTATTCTGCTGCAGCAACTGAATGCTCAGAGAGAGTTTGGTTTCCTGTGTGACTGCACGGTTGCTATTGGTGATGTCTACTTCAAGGCACACAAATCGGTCCTTGCTTCTTTCTCGAACTACTTCAAGATGCTGTTTGTTCACCAAACCAGGTAACTAGAAAGGCTGACTTGGCTGTTAAAATGGTGTTCGGTTAGCTACGGTAAGGAGGTCCAGCAACGGTTTGAAACCTGAAATGTTCTTTTTGCTTCTTGCTATGACGTAATGAGTCTAGAATCTCAGCTTCAAAGTTGGACTGTGATTCATTAACTGTGATTCATGTTATAATTCAGCAAATGTTCTTCATGTTTAAAAAGTCTAGAACACCCAGAACTGAGTATGCAAAGGCTCCTGTCTTCACTGTTGCACTTTTCTTTCTCCACTCACTATCATCTACTCAGTGTCAGCACTGTTTGACATTTTAATAACATTATGTACAACCTAACAACTATTTGCTAGGAGATTTTGAGAAATAAACATATAGAAGAAGGTAGTATGTTTCATGTTTTTTTTTAAATCACTACTACAATACTACATAGTGATAGAAAGCAAGAGTTGTGTTGGATCTCAGGTGGGCTCTTTTGTTTGTTGAGTTTTTGGGGTGGCTTGAGAGTTTTGTTTATTTATTTATTTTGTGGCCATCCTAACAGATCATTGAAAATGTAAAGAAAGTGTAAGATTCTTTTCAAGATTTTTGTGGAGTTTTCTTTTTTCCCAATTATTTGAACTATCTTAAACCAGTTTCAAAACTCTCAACTCTGGCTCAGAGTTCTTATCCAAAAGTGAACATCAAGGACAGGAGTACATTTGCACTTCTGAGACAGGCAGATGTATCGCAGTTGATGCTCCATCAAGACAATACAGCAGTCTCTGGAAGACAGTGCTGCACAGTTTATTTTTGGGTAACATATCAGAGTTCAAAAGCAGTCAGAGAGCTCAAGAAGGGCGCACCTTGAGAAATGGAAGAATTAATTTCCTCCTCACTTCCTGTGGTTAGAGTATTCAGACCACAGTGCACAGTCATCTCTGCTTCTGGATTTGTCTTTTATTTAATGTGTGTTTAATGTAAGAGCTACAGATAACCCTGAGAAACAGTTAGAATCCCAAAAGCGCTCCTGTTAGCAAAGTGGCCTGACCAAGATATTCCTGCTTGTCTTTCTTGTCCTGTGAACTTCACCTTTCCTTCTAACAGAGATCCAGCTGGAGGACTGGTGGGTGGGTGTTTCACTCCAGAGTATCCTAAAGACTGATGCACAGGGCACACTCTAAGCAGAGGATGTTGTTGGTTTCAATCCTGTTGGGCTGAAGAGGGCATTACAACCACAAAGTGTCTCACTTGTTGAATGCTCTAACCAAGGGACTGTTAGACTGACCAGGCTGAGCAGGTGCTGCCTTTCCTTCCTTCCTGTTCAGGGAATGAAGCTACTGTTCTGCTTGATAAGGAGTCTGGCCTTCATGACTTAGATGTGCTCAGGCGTCGGATCCTCAGGGAATTCACACCCTGTCCTGCGTGGTTCTGGATCATAATGCAGCTTAGGCAAGGCAAAGTTGCATTTGCAGAACTGTAGCTGCAAGCAGTAGTAAGATATAGAAGCCAAGCAGGCAAGTGTCAGATGAATTTTAGGTGTTTTTAGTGCTAAGAACTGAGACTGTAGATTTAGACTCCAGCGCTAGCAGGTTTAAATTTGACTGCAGATGTATTTAAGTGCAATGACAACAGAAAAAAAAGGAAAAATATCTTCAGAATTTATGAAGTATATTAATATGTGACAACTGATCTATCATGCGAGAGTCGTTTAGAACGGTGCATTTTGCGGTGGGACAGCTTCATCTTTCTAGCCAGTTATTTTCCTGGGGAAAAACAGTCATCTTTCAAAGGGCCAAGCATTACTCTACATTTATTACAGATTCTGTCTTTTGAATTTAAGTAGATGCCTCTGATTTTTGTCAATGCTTGAGTAACTTAGATCTGCTTGAAAACATTCCCCTCATCTGTTATTGATCATTTTGTTTCACCTTTCAGTGAATGTGTCCGTTTGAAAGCAACTGACATCCAGCCAGATATCTTCAGTTATCTCTTGCATTTGATGTATACTGGGAAGATGGCACCGCAACTCATTGACCCAGTTCGACTAGAACAGGGAATAAAGTTTCTGCATGCATATCCACTAATTCAGGAGGCCAGCCTTGCAAGTCAGGGAACTTTTTCTCACCCGGATCAAGTTTTTCCATTAGCATCTTCATTATATGGCATTCAGATTGCAGATCACCAGATCAGACATCCCGCTAAGGTTACGTCAGCAACTGACAAACTCGGGAGAGAACCAAGGCCGCAGACTTCACGGATGACCCAAGAACAGGTTTCTGAAGGCTCGCAGCTCTCGCAGTTAGCTACAACTCTGCCGCAAGTGACCCGGACGAATATGGCCACTTCTGACCAATTGCCATCATCTCTGTCTCCAGAATTGGTGTCTGCTGCTGGTAATAATTCACCTGCCGGAGAAGAGGCCAACATGGAAGCCTCTTCTTCAGATGAACAGCCTTCATCGCTCACCATAGCACACGTCAAGCCAAGCATTATGAAAAGGAACGGAAGCTTCCCAAAGTACTACGCCTGCCACCTCTGCGGCCGCCGGTTCAATCTGCGAAGTAGTTTGCGTGAGCACCTGCAGATCCACACAGGAGTTCCCTTCACGTCTAGCCAGCAAGGAGAAAGTAATATTTCTTTGTCTCTCTGTAACAACACAGCTGAAAAAGATGCCATGGAAGTGCCTGAAGCCGGGATGATTAGTGACAGTGAGCTACAGCAGATCTCAGACTCCCCAATCATCGACGGGCAGCAGCAGTCAGAGACACCGCCCCCCTCGGATATCGCAGACATAGACAACTTGGAGCAGGCAGATCAAGAGAGGGAAGTAAAAAGACGGAAATATGAATGTTCCATCTGTGGTCGCAAATTTATTCAGAAAAGCCACTGGAGGGAGCACATGTACATACACACTGGCAAACCGTTCAAGTGCAGCACTTGTGACAAAAGCTTTTGTAGGGCTAACCAGGCTGCCAGACATGTGTGCCTAAACCAGAGCATGGACACATACACAATGGTGGACAAACAGACTCTAGAACTCTGTACTTTTGAGGAAGGCAGTCAAATGGACAACATGCTGGTACAGACCAACAAGCCCTACAAATGTAACTTGTGTGACAAAACGTTTTCGACTCCCAATGAAGTAGTCAAACATTCGTGCCAAAATCAAAACTCTGTCTTCACACTAGAAGAAGATCGCTCCATTCTGCTAGGTGGTGGGGACACAGAAGCCACAGAGACTGATAATGCAGTGTTAGCCTCCATCAAAAAGGAGCAGGAAGCAGTGTTGTTAGACTGAATGTGAAACCTATATCAATTTTTTAAAGTTTCTTTACTCATTTTTATTAAATCAATTGTTTCCTCCCCTTGCCTCTTACCTCACTTACCCCTGCCATCTCTTCCACCAGCCTCCTTCCCACCCTTTGTCTTCAGCAACCAGAACTGTACTGGCACATTAGGAAACTGGACTTTGCCTCTCCCACCAAAACAAACAAAAAGCTCTTGCATCAAACCTCAACATGATTGATTTTAATACAAAGGAACACGTGAAAAATAATCCAGCTAACTATGTTGATAGTATTAGTTAATCCAAATTTAATAGATTTTAAATGAAATTTAGATTACTTAAAAGTGTATTTAGATACAATGATGAGTGTAATGAGAAACAGAGTATCGGCTTGGTAAGCAAAGAATATCTATCTGAGTTTCCCTGGTAAAAGGCATTTTGAGAAGATCTGGCAATTTAAACACCATGCTTTTTAGACCTCCACATGCAAGTTGATTAAGATTATAACTTAAGACCCTCAGAATTTTTCTCAATGAAATGAATGCAAAAAACTGTTCATTCAGTTTAAAAGACCTGGGGGTGTTGGGTTTCTTTTAGCCTTATGTTTTCCTTCAAGTATGCCTTTGGGTATCTGTTTCAGATAGTGTGATTGATTCAAGCAAAGTAGTTACTTAGTCAAACTTCGACTTAAGTAGCTGTAATAATAATGTGATGGCAATCTTTATATATATATATATATAAAATACTGTATATGTATAAAGATATATATATATATGGAAAGTGTTTGTGTGTATATTTGGTACAGGTAAATAAATGCACACATCCCTTTTAAGCAACTGGCCGTCTGCTCTCAGATTCAGCCCAGAAAGTATTTTAGTTGTTTGACAAAAGCAGGCATTGCACAGATTATTTTAAATGAAATTTAAAATGTCCCGAGCTGTGTGCATTTTTATTGGCCTGTAGAACAGAAGCTGTTAGGTAAGTGTTGTCACCCAAGATACAAAGGAAACTAGAGAAGCGACATCCTGGTGAGCACTGTACCATCGTTAGTGCAGCACATGCATGTGTTGTTAGCTATAGTTTTGAGTCATTCTCGATGAAAGGAGAGAGAAAAGCTTCACTGCCTTACTCGGGTAAGGAAAGTCCGTGGTGTCATTTGGTATAATTGCATGAGGTAAGATGAAGAAAAAGTGGTACAGAGATGTTCTAGCGACAGGGGATCATGGTTGTTTTAAAGCAAATCTGTAGCGTTGACTAGCAAATTCTGCTCTTTGAGTCTCGTTATTTTCAAAGCCGAGACAAAGTCTGCAAGAACTGAAAGGATGAGTTCTGTAGTTTTTTAGTTACTGATGATGATAGCACTGCATCTTTGTGTTCAAAATCAAGTTGTTGATTCTTATTTTATATAAAATGCCCGGATTTTTTGCTGGTAGCATAAAAACCTAAAATGACGGCAGCAGCGAAGCCCACCTAGCAACTGCTGGGCCACCAGAAGGCTTCCACGGACAGAACAAAGTGCCCCATCGTAAATGGAGACACTGTGTTTCGGGGGAAGGGGTGGGAGAGGGCAAGTCACAAACCACAGCTCTTCTCTGTGTATACATTTAAACTGAATATCATCTTTTTGTGTATAGTTAAGTTCTCAGATTTGTAAGTTTTTATACATCATTTCATTGAATAAAAACTGAATTAAATGGGATATCATTTATTGAGTCATAGGTGAAAGGTTGTTGGGTTTTGATCTTCCTAAGAGAATTCTTAGTGAATTAGTCTAAAAGCCAAGCAATGTATTTACTGTATCAGACTAGAACCTCCTTCATACATACAAACAAATCGCTTACCAGAGCTTAAAACAGTGGATTTACCACAGGATCACTACATACTCATTTTTCAAGCTTATTAGGATAATGTGACAATTATTGTAAAGTTTGTTTTCAGAGGTGTTGAGTTTATATCTTGTATTAGAGCAGTAGACCGAAAACCAGTTGATTTTACATCAAAGTATAAAAGCATTTTGAAGTAAAAATGTAACATTAATGTTTTAAGAGCTCCAGGCCAGCTCCTATACAAAGTACAATGGTAGAGCTCAACTCCCCAGTTGCATTGAAAGCGTACACATGGCCACACCATTTTTTGTGAGACATTCAGCAGCCTCTGATCCTTACCTTATTCAGCTCAATGAACTGATTTGATTGAAAAATAATCAGTCAAAAAAAAACCCCATTTTTTCTGCCAAATCTGCTCCCTATTTCAGCTCTGCAGAGGGTTTCAGACAACTCGTAGATTGTGCAAGGCAGATATGAGCAGGGAGGAGGAGTGCTGAAGGCAGTGATGCTGCTGGCAACACACAGGGTGATGAGAGTACGAACTGGCGACCCTCCTCTGCGGAGCAGTGTGGCCTTACAAGCCAGTGCACTGCCAGCAAGAAGGGGCAGTGCAGGGCAGGGAACAAGCAGCAGGGGAGGAAGTTGGTTATGACAGCACTGCTGCTGCAAGCAGTGTGAAATCACAGGCTCAGAAGAGATGCTTACACCTGTTAGTATTCAGTTGTAAGAAGCAACACTGTCCAGTAAAGAGAAAAAAACACAATAAAGAGATGATTTTTCTATGTGTTCAGCTATTACAATAGTTTATTTTAAATACCCTCAATTGTGTGATGCACCATAGTGATTTTTAAATCATTGCTTCTCACCGCTCAGGAAGTTTTGTTCCTCTGCAATGAACTAGGAATATTAGAAATATTACAGGAGGCAAGATACTGTATTTTCTTTATATAGATCTATATATGCACTTCTCAAGTTATTAACAGCTGAATCAAGAATTTGGGTATTTACAGCGCAAATGCAGTTTTGCTCCAGTTTCTTTTTTAAATCCTGCCTGAATTATTCTTACAGTTATCTCTAGCTTCAGGTTTTGTCGTTACGTTTTTGACAAACAAATTTATGACCAAGTTCATTACTCCTTCAGTCTGCTCCCTTGAAAATTTTCTACAAAATTAAGAGAGTTTTGCAGAAACCACTGAATAGTCTGAATGAAAATCTATCATCATTCAAGCCTGGGGGCTGGACTTGAACCCCTGGTATATTTCCAAAGGAGTAACTTTGAAGTTAATTTCCCTGGCAGATTCTATAATGCCACTTCAGCCTTGATTTCTGAAGTATGAAGCACCTACAAATATATTTGGTCAGTGGCAACATGATTATCACTCTGAAAGTGATCACAGTCCTCCATAAAAAACACTCATCAACTTTGTACCAAATATCTTTTTAGTCACTGGTCCACTGAAATCATTCTGCTTCTGTAGGGAGAGATTTGTCAGAAGACAATAGCGTTAAAAACACTGAGTAATTTAACCTGTGTTCCTTTTTTTACAGTAAGTTGCTATATTGATGTTTAGAAAATCTGCTTGCTGGATGTTTAGCACCAAATTCCACAAGATAACAGCTTCAGTCACAAAAGGTAATCAGTCAAAAAAAAAAAAAAAAAGAGGAAAGTAGATTGCTGTTTTCTTTCAATAACATATTTGACATTGCAAAATCTTTTAAAATAAAGGAACATGAAGCTTGGTTAAATAAGACCAAGTTCTATGATGACTGCTGGCATCACACATGCTTGCAATGGTTTGTCCCAATCTGCTTAAGAGCAGGATTACCTTTTTAAGATACTTTGCCTTTCTGAAGAGTGGTACATTTTCTTGTTTATCTCTAGCACAAGCTACTAAAGACCAATGTGATCCATTCTTAATCAAGTCAAAGTGGTTTTTTGTTTGTGATTTCTTTTTGCACACCTTTTAATCTTCAAAAGAAAACACAACTAAGGAAGGGTTCATTTTAGAGTTGGAGTTCCGCTGTCAGGTGTAATTTTTTGCTTCCTAAAAGGCAGCAAATGCAGCAAGATACTTCATAACTATGCACGATTACCAGTGTTGAGGTACTAAAGAACTCACGAAGTCAGTAACTCACGCACTTGGGAGCGAACAGCCGCCTCGCTGAGGGTCAGAGGGCTCATCCTTATGATTTGGAGCAGAGTCTGGATTTTTCCATCAGAGCTCACTGTTAGCAATAGTCGTGTGTGAGTCCTGGGCCCCATCTTGTCAGGAAATGGCACCTCAGCATGGTTCCAAGTGCATCTGGGGTGCGATCCGTGTGTGTTTGTGAGAGGCCCTAAGGCTTCCGCTGGCCGCAGGATGGGCTGCGAGCACGCAGTGGGCAGTGCTGGGTGGTGCGGTCACTCTGGTGCAGCTGCCCGGGCCTTGGGGCTGGTGTCTGGCAGCCCTCCGTGGGCTGCACCTCTTGTCCTAGGGAATGTTTCCGTAAAGGGGTTTCCACACCAGAGGCTGCTCCAGAAAGCCAAAGGGGTGAGAAGGACACACCACTTCCCTCCTGAGCCACTCCCACAGGTCATTGGGAGCAGCCACTCAGGTGGGCTTTGTATGCTGCCCTGGCCTGAGGGCACTGCCTCCTCTGCTTCTGGAAGCCCGCTGGCAGCCGGACACCTCTGTACCTGGCAGCAGCCTCTGGCCCTGCCTGCAGCCGGCCTGGCCTCTCACTCACTGCTGATGGCACCCAGCTCTCAGTGCTGGAGCCAGAGCCCGGGCACCTGCAGCCACAGGCACAAACACCTCAGTGCACAGACAGTGCTGGGCCGCAACAGCCTAGCAGCGACCTTATCCCTAGATTGGTTTGTTTACAAGCATTAAAAAATAAACAAACACATCACCCTCAGTAGCTGGGTTTATTGCAGCTCGGAGCACTTCCGCCCTCCTCCTTACTTTGCAGTGAAGCGAGCTGGTTCCTCCTCGCTACAGCGCCGAGCGCGGACACGAGAGGACACAGAGCAGCACCCCACCCATCCCCCGCAGGGCCGGAACGCCGAGTAACGGCAGCACCGCCTCGGGGCAGAGGGGCGGGGCCCGGCCGGGCGGGCAGCAGCGGGGCGGGGCCGAGCGGAGCTCGCAGAGGCCGGGGCCGGGCGGCGCTCCGTAACGGCCGGAGCCGCCGTCTCCAGGCAACGCGGGGGAAGGGCGCGGGGCGGGGCGGCCGCAGCGAGGCCCTGTCGGTCAGTGCCCCGCTTGCGTTCCTGCTGGGCGGCGGCACTACCCGCTGATAGCGTCTGGGAGAGCTCACGGGCCGTCCCGCCCGGCACCCGGCCCGGTGGCAGCTTAGTCCTCCCCGCGCACCGCCTTCCTCTCCTTAGGCTTCAGAGTGCACACAGCTTCCTACCCGAAGAACTAAAAGCTGGGAGATACTTTAGGGGAACATTCCTGCTCTCTAGGAACTGAGACATTCAGAATATAACTGTGGCTTGAGCTGTAGATGAGTTTCCCACGCGGCAGTGCTCCCGGGTGGTTTTGTGCAGGGGCTGTTCTGAGTGCCCGAGGTCATAGAGTCACAGAATGGTTGGGTTGGAGGGGACCTCAAAGCCCACCCAGTCCCAGCCCCCTGCCATGGGCACGGCTGCCACCCACCAGATCAGGCTGCCCAGGGCCCATCCAGCCTGGCCTTGAGCACCTCTAGGGATGGGGCATCCACAGCTTCTCTGGGCAGCTGTGCCAGGGCCTCACCTCCCTCTGAGTAAATAATTCTTCCTAACATCTAACTTAAACCCCCCCTCTTTCAGTTTGAATCCATTCCTCCTTGTCCCATCACCATCTACCTGCATAAAAAGTCAGCCCCCCTCTAGTGCTGGAAGGCTGCAATGAGTTCTCCCCAGAGCCTTCTCCGGGCTGAACAAGCCCAGCTCCCTCAACCTTTCGTCATAGGAGAGGTGCTCCAGCCCTCTGATCCTCTTCATGGCCCTCCTCCAACAGCTCTGTGTCTTGTCCTGGGGGCCCCAGACCTGGATGCAGTACTCCACATGGGGCTTTACAAAGGCAGAGCAGGGGGAGACAGTCCCCTCCCTCTCCCTGCTGGCCACCCCTCTGTTGATGCAGCCCAGGATGCTGTTGGCCTTCTGGGCTGCAAGAGCACACATCCTCATGTTTCCCTGGCACATCACCCCCTGCTCCTGGCCCAGGGTTGCCCACGCTCACACCTCCAGCTGCAGCTGTAGTGCTGCGAGGCCCTCAAAGCAGTCCCTTCCGCCGCTTCCACGAGGTCAGAACTCAAGGCCTGTTCTTTCAGAATTGCCACCCATCTCCTGAGTGCCACAGTGCCAGTACTGGGGATCCCCTCACACAGAAGCCGGCACTATGACAACAGCATGGCCCTGGCATAGTGCCCTGGGCTGAGCAGAGCACTGCCCCACAGGTAACTGCCTGAGACTGGTTCAGGGGCTTGGGGCCAGAGCACAGCTGCCCTGGGGAATCTCAGTGGGTAAAGGTGTGTCTCAGAGCGCTTGGCCACAGTATCACCCTTCTATTCTGTGCTCCATCTGCTGCAAGCAAAATGACAGCAAAAAGCAGCTGAAGGAGTCAGAAAAGCCCTGAGAGCTGCACTGCCCTCCACTGCATGCAGAACTGCATGGTGCAGAACGGAGAGCAGCGGTATGGTGACACGGGGGGCTCAGGCCTCACCGGCAGCGTCTGAAGGACAGCTGAGCAGCGAGTTATGCAGGAAGCAGTCACCTGAACTGTGAAACTGTGACCACACATCTAAGGACACCACCCTTCCTGCCTTGGGGTGGTTGGGTTTTTTGAGTTTTGTTTTGTTTGGGGAGGTTGGTTGTTGTTCTTTGTTTTTGGCTTAGTTTCTTTGATTGTTTTTTTTTTTACATTCTAGCCACTGTTTCCTCTTAAGACAGTGGGAACATGTAAGGCGTAGAAATAACAGCAAGGTATTTTGCATTTGTAGAAGTTTTTGATGTTGCAGAGGCTTCTGTGATAACTTTGTAAGGCGGATGTGTCACGAGCTCCTCTGAGGGCTGGTGCTTTCTTCTTGCCCCACAGCTGGGCAACAAAAGGTGCTGCCGAATGCAGTGTTCTTGCCCCAGAGAACAGCAGCACCATCTTCAGTGCTCATAGACATGAGGGTCAGAAATCTCTTAGCATGGGATTAGTATCTGTATTAAAAAGAAAAGCACACAATTCGGAGATGATGGTTGTATTGACATATGCTTCACGAACAGTGAGATGGGTCCTCTTGCCAGGGAGCTTCCTAAAGGAGTTGTTTTCTGCCCCAGAAGAAAGTTGTCCTACAGAGATTAGAAGTTCTCAAGACCTGTATTTGCATCTCAGCACAAATCCTTTGGAAAGGGTTAAGATGCATGAGAAAATCACTCAAGGTTGCAGAATCATCTAAAACATTTTATTCCTTCTGATACCTGTGAAAGAGAGCGGGACATGACAGCTCTCAATCTGGCCATGCCCCCCTGATGGTATCCTCCAGAGTGCTTACAGGAGCTGAAGTTTTGCATGGTGAGAGGAAACAAGCACAGCTGCTGCTGCCAAGTGGATTTATTTGCTCTGCTGTGTAGCTTACTTGCAGTGCTATACCTCTGTGGTGACACTGAAATGAGAAATGAGTGCATTTATTTCCTGTTGCTGCCAAGGATCACAATTAACTGTGGCTCTGAGGACCAAAGAATAGGGTTACAATGCCACTGGCTCTTAGCACTGACATCTCAGCTACTCAACGTCAGGGAGAGAGGTCATTTGCAAGAGTGACACTCGAGGCATTAAGCTGTCACTGGGACAGCATTGAGGGCCTTGGATTGCTCTGACTGAAACAAAGCAGGCAGTTTTACACCAGCTTGCAAGCAGCGTGTAAGAAGTCAGTTCTTCAGTTTGTCTTTAAAACTTAGCAGCTGAGTGGCAAAATTCTTCTTCTTCAGAGTCTGATGGGATCAACAGAGAGGCATTTCTTGGTGTCAGCCTGCAAGAGGAAACGTATCAAGACTACGTAAGCGAGTAGCTCCAGCTACTCAGAAACTCACAAGAGGCTCCAGGGAGTAACCAGAGCAAGTTGAACACCTGCTGAGGAGAGGCTTAGGTCCAGGAATGACACTGCCTCCCCCACTGACAGGAACACTTGTGGCAAAGGCTTGTGCTGCCGCCAGCCGCCCTGGACCTGCCAAACAGGCCACAGGATCGGCGCTCTCTCAGACTGAAGTTTTGGTGCAGAAAAGCCACAGTCTGGAAAAAGTCATCTAAATGTGACTGAGGGGCCACGGTCTGCACCTTGAGCCAGGGCTGAGGGTTTTGTATGAGGCTCAACTCACAACCAAGGAGTAGGGTTAGGACTGGGGTTAGGCCTGAGAGGGAACAAGAGCCAAAGCCTCTCACTGGCATGGGGCTGCAAAGGAGCCACTGAGGGGGAAGGCTGCAAAAAATCTGTGTAACAGCTGCGGTGGGGAGCGCAGGCACAGGAAACAGCCTGTTCAGCTGGAATGACACCAAACAAGTATTTCAGGCATTACAGCACTAAACTGAACGCGTTTTTCTCCCTCTCTGTCTTCTCTTCCATAATGAAGGGGACTAAGAGATCTGTCACACCTCAGAGCAGTTGAGCCTTTGCACCACCTTTGCATGGAGCACACAGACAGCTGTACTCAGCTTTAAAGGCATTGCTTCTTGATGACAACAGCAAAAAGGTGAGGTCTTTGAAAGAGCAGATGTTAGCATCCCTGAATCAAGCCTCATGGATAAAGCTCCTGGCTCTGTCACAGCCTTGCCAGTTGTTCCCTAGGACTAGTATCTCTTCAAACACTACATGGATGCTTAGCACATCTAACAGAAAAAAGGCTTTATTAATAACTTACTCTCGCAAGGACATCTTATTTTCCCAAGCAGTTCTCAGAGATGGAGATTAGGAAGGTCTCCTGATTTGAGTAAGTGCAGTAAATAGCCCAGGGAGAGACAATACCTGTCGTCTTTTCCAATTCAGATTTCACTGAAGTGCAAAGAGCTTTGGGAATGAAGCACTCTGTGTTCAACATGAAAAGCAACGCTCATGCCCTTTTGGATTTTCAAAAAGCTTTACTAGAGGGGAGTGTATTTGTAAATGAAACCCCATACATCCTCACCAAGGCAATCATTTTCTAAAGCTGAGAAAATTGGAAATTACATCTTTTACCTCCCAGAATAACCATCTTAAACTACAGGCTGGAGGCCAAGATAAAGGGAGAGACTATTAAAGCAAGGAGTAGTGTTACAAGAAAGAAACAAGGTGTTGAGTGGCAATGAGAGCCAGTAAGAAGAAGGAATAGAAATCTATGGCCTGATGATTAAACTGATGAACAGCACTGGCTCTAATCTCCACCTCACTAGATTAAAATAACAGCTGGGGAGACTAGAGTTGTAGGGACCCAAAAATTACTCTGGAAGGAGAAAGATATTGCTTCTTACAATGCTGCTTACATTCAAAGGCTCTGGAGCCATTGAGTTCTGACTTCTTGGACCATCACAAGATCTGCCTTCATGGCAAATAACATCCTCCCATGTCTGTTTTCCCATCTTCCACTGACAGGTAACATTCTTCTTTCTCTTTGTGTTTTTGCTGACCTGTGTGTTGGTTAAGGATATCCATGATCTGCCCAACTTCTTTTTTTTCTTTAATTCTTCTGGGTCTATGTCTAAAGGGTTCTTTGGCTGAATTCCTGAAATTACTTGTTCCTAATCCTTAATCCCAAAATCTGCAGTTTCAGTTGAAACGTCAGGGTAAGTTATTCAGGGTACTCGGTTCAGTTCTTGACCGAATTCTGACCTTGTCCTCCTTTTGGCACCTCAGAAATCAATAGCATGTCTCTTGATTTATTTTCTACAGTTGCATAACTTGCTGCAGACCACTAAGGCAGCATGTTTCACTATCCTTGACCACTGGGGCTCTTACTCTTTACTCAGTATTTCTTCCTCTTCCACAAGAAGTGGAGGATCGACCCGTGTACTTCTCAGAAGATCAAGTCTCTTGCTGTTGGGTGGGCCTTCTCCTACAGACTTGGTTTGCTGCACTGACTCAAAGTCCTCTGCCTCTTCTGTTCTTAGAAGTCTGCCGGCAGCCTCCTACACAGCACTCGGCACACGTTTTGTACTCTTGGGCTCTGCCACCCCACAGCCTGAATGGTCAAGTTCTTGGTGCTGAATCCAGTTGTCCAATGGAGTCAAGGCTGCCGCAGCTCCATGTTCCCAGCTCCAGCCAGCAGCAAGGCTGAGTCATACTCCTAGTAGAGGCCCCCACGCAAACACACCTACACAGGATACACGTACTTTACAGGGTAATAGTCCAAGGGTCAGAGAAGCCTGAACAGTCTCTTCACAACATCCCAGTCTGATCCCCCACAAGCCTCCTTAGATATCAGGTCAGATGGGAGCCTCCGTACCCTGCAGCAGGGAACCACCCGCTTCTATCACTTATTGCTTTTGCCCAGTGCTGCTGAAGGATTCAGACTCTGGTTTTCTATATTGAGTTATAGAGTGGTCAAGCTATTATACTAATTCCTGGAATACGTGCTCTCCAGGATCCTAACGTCCCCAGCACAGCACATAGCTCTTCTTATTCTGGGGTGCGTGTAACCATTGGATTTCATGTAACACCTCAGCAGAGCCTGTTCTTCCACCTGCCCCTCTGGCTCCTCAGGAGATTAGTTCTTTACTGGATCCTGTTTTTGTGCCCCCCCCCTCCTTGAATATTACCCCAATTACCTGTGGGTGTGTTCATGACAAGTGCCCACAGCCTGTTTCACAGGCCCTGCCAAGCGGCCACCTCTCGGGGCTTCGCTGATGCATTGCCCCACAGTGACCTCCTGTGGTAATTTTAATGATTGCAGCTCTTCAGCCAACGTAGCTCGATTAAAAAAAAAATACGAGTAAATATAACGGAATCCTTGCCAGCTGAAAGGCAGACTACCTGCCTCCTGTACGTTCACATTGATAGTAGCCACCCATTGAAATTCATTCATGAAGTTCGTTAAATAACCACGTACACTCAGTAGTGACTGGGGGTGCTCCTCTATTTCCCTATTTTATGTTTCCCTTTTTCACAGCGACATGATCTTTTCCATTACTTCAGCTGGGGTTCCCCTGTGTTTCTTTTATTGTGATGGACAAATACTAGACCGATATTGCTTTGTTTATCAAATCAAGACCGTTATCGTTGTGGCTCAACCAATGCTTGTCAGCTGCCCCACTTCCGCTGTCACAACCAACATCACACCACCAACATCACGAGGATGGGAAGGAGAAGCGACAGGCAAACAAATACCCTTATATGGTAAAAGAAGGGCCACCTACGCGGAAACTCAGACTGTATAAAGAACTCCGCCTTGAGAAACACAATTGCAAGCTGTTGGAGGAGCGTGACTCCCCAGCCGCCCAGCGCTGTCTTTGCTAACCTTGATATCTTACTCAGTTTGGAATAAAAATCCTTAACCGATTACCTATGACTCTATTTGCTTCTTTTGTCACAAATTGCCTATAACAACTTTGGTGCCGTGACTCAGATCCGGGCTCTTCACCAAGGGCCTTCCCTTTGCGAGGGGAGGCGCCCTTATCCCGTATTGGATAAGCCCCGACCACGAGAAGCCCCTCCTGAAACCCGGATCCACAAACTCCCCTAAATTTGGAAAGGTTAGCAAAGAAAACCTGCAGAACCCCATAATTTTCGTGCACGAAGACCGGCGAAGACTCAAGACTGAGTAAGTATTTGCGTGAAGCCACTCGGTCGGGGTTGGGTATCCTGGAGTGTGCTTGCTTGAGAGGTCTCTGTGAGAGACCAAGCGAGTGTGGGCCCTTTAGTAGTACGGTTCTTGTAGCCCGCGAGGGAGCAAGCCATGAATAAGGGGAAGCGTGTGTGTGTGTGTGTGAGAAGGCACTCCGGAAGATGGGCCGGGGAAGAGTAAGACCCCTGTTTCCATGGGTGGGAAGGGGAAGGTGCCCGACATACCACCCAATAGCCCGTTGGGACTAATGCTTAAATATTGGAGGGATTCCCAGAGAACGAGGGATAAAAGTAAGGAGAAAATGGCACATTATTGTATTAAAATGTGGGGAGGGAAGCCCCTTAGGAATCCCCACGTGATATGGCCCGTTTTCAGGTCCTTTGAAGATTGGATATGTGTAAATTTATGGGTAAATTCCAAACCTAAGGTAGACCCTGAGGAGTCAGAATATGCTGCCCTGTGGATAGTACAGCCACAGGAATGGGCTTTTCTGTTTAATTTGAAAGAAGAAAAGGGGAAAGGGGAAACAGAGGAGGACGATTATTTATGGCCACCCCCTTACATCCCTCAAGAGTTGATACTTCCACTTCCCCCACCCCAGGAGAATCCTGAGCCCTCTCCTAATCCTGTGAGAGGGGGCTCAGTGAGGCAACACCAGGGAAGGGAAAGATTATATCCTCTCAGGAAAGTCTTAGTCCCAGGTGCGAGAGCAGCGGCCCCAAGGGCTGGGTACGTAACAGTTCCTCTTAACACCGGAGATGTAAGGGAATTCAAGAAGGAAATGGGAAACCTCCTAGAAGACCCCTTAGGAGTTTCTGAGAGATTAGACCAGTTCCTGGGACCCAATCTATATACCTGCGATGAAATTCAAGCAATCTTAGGGATATTGTTTATGGCAGAAGAAAAAACTATGATTAGGACGGCAGGCATGTGGTTATGGGACCAACAACATGCCGCCGGACCCGCTGCAGATCAAAAATGGCCATTGCAAAGACCCAATTGGAATAATCAGGAAAAGCAGGCTCGAACTAATATGTCTGACCTACGATATATTATTATCCAAGGGATTAAAGAGGCTGTACCGAGAGGACAGAACATAAGAAAATCTCTAAAGGAAGAACAGCATAAAGATGAAAGCCCAACCCACTGGCTAGAGAGGCTAAGAAAAAACCTTCAATTATATTCAGGAATCAACCCAACCACCCCTGTTGGACAGGCCTTGTTAAAAACTCAGTTCGTGGCTAAATCCTGTGTGGATACCAGAAGGAAGCTAGAAAAAATAGAAGATTGGCAAGACAGGCCTCTGGACGAATTATTATGAGAATCCCAGAAGGTATTTGTTAGAAGAGAAGAAGAGACAGACCAGATTGTTAGTTGCAGCTGTCAGAGAGGGACAGAAAGGGGCATTCCATACACCTAGAAGGGTAACAAGAACGAATGGAGGACAAATTTCCCCCAAACAGACAAATAATAAGGGGTTACAATGAGAAAACAGAGAATGTTTCTATTGTAAGAAAAAAGGGCACTTAAAAAGGGAGTGCAGAAAAAGGATGCAGGATGAGAAAATGTTCTCAGAAGACTGAGGGGGTCAGGGGCTTTATGTGCTGGGGTCCCCTGGAAAAGCAGAGCCCTTGATAAAGTTAAAAGTGGGACCCCAGTGACACGAAGTAGTATTCCTTGTAGATACCGGAGCAGAGAGATCAACGGTTCAGACTCTGCCTCCCGGATGTAGATTAACCTCTAAGAATATAAGTGTAATAGGGGCAAAAGGGGAACTCTTCAAAGTTCCAGTCATTGAAAATGTTGAGGTAGAAGCAGATAATAGAGTTGGGTTAGGATCTCTCCTATTGGTCCCTGAAGCAGATTATAACCTCTTGGGAAGAGACTTAATTGTAGAGTTAGGAATTAACCTGGAAGTGGAACACGGAGACTTAAGAGTTAAATTATATGCCCTTACAGCACAAGATGAGAAAGATATAAGCCCAGAAGTCTGGTATACTCCAGACACAGTCGGGTGGTTAGACATTCCCCCTTTTGAAGTGAAGATTCAGAATCCTGATATTCCAGTTAGAATAAAACAATACCCGTTATCCCAAGAAGGGAGAAGGGGGTTAAAACCAGAAATAGAAAGATTACTGAAGGACTCCTAGAACCTTGCATGTCACCTTTTAATACCCCCATTTTACCTGTAAAGAAACCCGATGGGAGTTATAGATTAGTCCATGACCTAAGAGAAATAAGCGAACAGTCACAAGGTTCCCTGTAGTAGCCAATTCATACACCCTGTTGAGCCAGTTAGACCCCGGGAACAAATGGTATAGTGTAATAGACCTAAAAGATGCCTTCTGGGCTTGCCCCTTAAAGGAAGAATGCCGCGACTTCTTTGCTTTCGAATGGGAAGATCCTGACACCCACCGAAAACAACAATTAAGGTGGACGGTCCTTCCCCAGGGATTCACCGAATCTCCTATTTATTCGGACAAGCTTTAGAACAAATACTTCAAAGTTATCATCCAGAGGACAGAGTTACCTTGATTCAATATGTAGATGATTTACTAATTGCAGGGAATACTCAAGAATCTGCTAGAGAAGAAAGTATAAAATTATTAAATTATCTAGGCCTACAGGGACTGAAGGTATCAAAGGCGAAACTACAATTTACAGAGGAAGAGGTAAAATATTTGGGGCATTGGATTAGTAAGGGAACTAAGAAACTGGATCCCGAGAGAGTAAGAGGCATTTTGTCCCTAAAGCCTCCACAAAGTAAGAGACAGATCAGGCAACTCTTAGGCCTGCTAGGTTACTGTAGGCAATGGATTGAAAATTTCAGCGGAAAAGTTCTTATATGAAAAATTGAGTAAGGATGGTTTGATCAAGTGGACCCTGGAAGATGAGAATCGTTTAGATAACTTAAAGACAGAATTAGTGAATGCTCCAGTTTTGAGCCTCCCAAACATTAATAGACCATTTCACCTATCTGTCAGTGTGGATGAGGGAACAGCCTTTGGGGTCTTAACTCAAGAGTGGGCTGGTAAAAAGAAGCCGGAAGGATACTTCTCTAAGTTGTTAGACCCTGTCAGTAAAGGATGGCCCACTTGCCTACAGGCCATTGTGGCTGCAGCCTTGTTAGTGGAAGAGGCTAACAAAATCACATTCGGAGGACACTTGAAAGTATACACTCCCTATAATATTCGGGGAGTTCTACAGCAGAAAGCAGAAAAATGGATAACAGACGCGAGGCTCCTGAAGTATGAAGGGATTCTCGTAAACTCCCCTTGATTAGAAATAGAAACTACTAGCCTTCAGAACCCTGCACAGTTCTTATACAAAGAACCAGTAGAAAACCTTACTCATGATTGTTTGAAAACTATAGAGGAGCAGGTAAAGATTAGACCAGATTTAGAAGAGGAGGAGCTGGAGGAAGGGGAGAGGTTGTTTGTGGATGGATCCTCAAGGATCCTAGATGGTAGATGTAGATCAGGATATGCAATCATAGACGGAGCCACTATGACCATATTGGAATCTGGAGCCTTAAACTTTGGCTTGTCCACACAAGCTTGTGAACTGCATGCAGTTCTAAGGGCACTCCAATTACTAGCAAACAAAGTAGGAACCATTTATACGGACTCTAAATATGCATACGGGGTGGTACATACCTTTGGGAAAATATGGGAGGAAAGAGGATTTATAAACTCTTAAGGAAAGGGGCTAATTCACGAAACATTAATAGCACAAACTCTCCAGGCCCTTAGAAGGCCAACAAGGATATCGGTAGTTCATATACAAGGGCACCAATCAGGACTAGACCCCAGGATTAGGGGAAAT
>WBMW01003134.1:508578-606867 GCA_013396635.1 Penelope pileata | reverse complement strand
CCGCCCCGAGGCGCCGCGCTGGCGGCCGTGGTCCCGTCACGTTGTCAGTCCGCGGGGTCTGTGGCCGAGCGGGGGCTGCTGCTGTGCCTCTGAGGCGTTCTGAGGCCCGCACGGCCTCTGGGTTTGCCCCCCGGGAATTCCCCTTTCAGTGCGAAACACCGATGTTGTGAGGGGAGTGGCTGCCGTGGGGTGAGCCCGTGTCACCCTGCTTGCCTCAAGCCCTCCAGGACAACCTTTGGCCAGAGCCCATCTGCCCCGTCTCCACAGGCACCTGTTGGAGGCCGTGCCCTTGGCACCCACGGCAAATGGAAGGGCGAGTGAGCTCCTGGGTAGACACGAGAGTGGAGGAAGCCAGAAGGACATGCCTCCTTCCCCAAATACATAGCCTCAGCTCAGTGTTCTGCTTGTTGTGCTTGGCTGCTGAGAATTTTTCTTGTGCCTAACAGCCACATTGCAGGCACACGGCACATGGGCTGCCTAACTGCACCTATAAAAATGAGGAGAGGGAGATGTTTATTGGAGGAGAGGGGAGGAAGAGGCAAGACGGCCCTGGAAATACCGGGCTGGCTCCTGGGAGCAGCGCAGATTCAGCCGGGATCACTTTCATGCAGCAGAACCACGACTGGCCGTCCTGCATCCTGAGGAGTGGATTGCTGCACCAGCCCCACCTTTCAAGCTCTCCACCAGCAAGTGATGGATCTGAAGATCAAAGTTGTTAATGCCTAGTAAAGGTACCTGAAATGCATTCAGTGAGGGCAACAGCAGAAATCCGAGATGACAACTATTTTCCTGGTGAAATGCCATATTGCTGCACTGTGTTTCTCACAGATTACACGTGCCCTGGTCTTCAAATATAGATGTGATTGCCACAGAAATGGCTACAATTTGCTGTCTTTCCATTTTGCTATTGAACTACATGAAGCAAACAGGGACATTCTTTAAAGAAGATGGACAAAAAGGAAATACAGTTTACGTTAGTAAAAGAATACAGTAAAGAAGCTGTGTGTATATAGCACTGCCAGTCACGCCTCATCTGGATACAGATGTGTATAGAGAGAGAGAGCGCACTGTGTTCATATTCTGTTGATGGTCCTCCGCTCCCTGTTCCTCACTGTGTCTGCACACTTTTATCTTCGCAGAACACCTGCTGACCTGCTCCTTCTGGCCTGTCTTTCCTGCAGCTCAGGTTGCCCAGAGAGGTGGTGGAAGCCCTGTCCCTGGAGATGTTACAGGTCAGGCTGGATGGGCTCTGAGCAACCTGATCTCGCTGTAGGTGTCCCTGTGCATTGCAGGGGAGATGGACCAGGTGACCTTTAAAGGTCCATTCCAACTGAAACTATTCAATAATTCTATAAAACTGCATTTCTTATTTGCTGCATGTATGCAAGCTTACTTCCATTAAGAACACGTTCATCTCTGGGCAGGAAACTAGAAAGATAATTCAGAACTTCACGTCTTTTCCAATGCTCAGAAGGGAAAAATCAGATTATCAGTCCTGCATAAGAAAGGCCGTGTAAGTTCATACAGTTACGTCTGTATTGAGTCTGATGCTTTGTGTTTGACTGAAACTTACGGAAAGATATTTTCTCTTCCATCACTGAAAGATAAATATATATTTTTGGACCTACAGCTGCTCACAGAAGAAGCACGAGCAGTTTTCTTGCCTTGTTTCTATCTGAAGCAGCATGTGAAGCTTGGACCTTGCTTCCCTGGCTCCTGCCAGGCAACTGCAAGCCTCTCAGCACACACCAGCTGCAGAAGCGACGTGCTCCTTCAGGCCTGCAGCATGCTGCTGGGTGCTGCAAGCTCCCCTCCATCCCTGCTTCCTACCTCACACTCTAGCCAGCACAGCAAAGCCAGGATAAGTACAGGAAAAAAAATAAATAAAAGAATGATGGTAGCAGGCAGAGGTTTGTTGTTCTGTTTTGTTTTTTAATTCTCAGTGTAACAGGCTACTGAAGTAGCACTGCCAAGACTACTGTATAATTCCTTTTTGGGCATCTAGGAGACTGGACCTGGTTCAAGGTAGGGAAGATACAGACTAAATTTAGGTGGATCAGTGCCCCCAAAGCCAAATGCCATCAGCAGAATGCATCGTTTCCCGTTCCTTATTCCCTAGAGAGGAGGCAGGAAATGGTTGCTCAGGCAGGCTGCTGCGTCTTGCTCCTGCAGCTGTTCTAACGCCTAGATACAGTGCTACTGCAGCATCAGCCTGCCTCAGAAAAGGAGGATGCTTCAGCCCCCAAGGAGCCACCTCCCAGAGCACAGAAGCCTGGGCCATCTTCCCAGGGATCCCTAACATTCCATTCCCAGAGCCTCCCAAGCGGAGGTTCTTCTCTACAGCTTAAAGGGAAAGCCACACCATGAAGGCTTTGTAAGGAGGCATAGTTTTTGTCCCTTCTTGCTTTTCCTCACTCTCCACTCATCAGATCAGCAAGGCTGCTGTTGCCATAAGCATCTTCCCCAGCAGTAAGGCCACTTTACAAAGTTCTGCCCCCCAGAGAAAGTCATCCGTGCCCCTTCAGAATGTTTACCACTTTCCGTATTGTGCCAAGGTGAGAAATCACGATACCATGTTCCAACCTGAATCAGTGAAGCGTTTCCAAAAGGGAATTTTTGTTGAGTACAGCCATTTCAGAAACTAAATTTTGTTTCATCCTTTCTCACTCTCCCCCTCCCCCCCATCCCCATTAGAGGCATATCAGCACAGCTGGGAAGAACAGAGGTTCCCAAGTTAAACTGGGGTCACTGAGGCAGCCCGAGCTGGGTTTCTGTCCACCCTCAGCAGCATTCCTGTAACTCCAAGGTACAGCTCCTGTCCTGAGTGCTCCTGAGCTGTGTCTGCTGTGTCTGTCAGTGGGCATCCTGGTCTCACGTTACCCATAATGGTGAAAATGATCACAGTGTGGGTGCCCTGGCTAGGATCACACTACAGAGATCGTGTAGCATTTGCATACACAGCAGGCCTCTGAAAGGGAAAGAGGTTCCATTTTCTCCTACCAGAACAGATCTAGGCAGACATTTTCTTAGAATCATAGAATTGGGTTGAGAGGGACCTCAAAGCCCCCCCAGTCCCACCCGCTGCCGTAGGCAGTGCCCCCCACCAGATCTGGCTGCCCTGTGCCCATCGAACCTCCGTGGAGCCTTCTCCAGGCTAAACAAGCCCAGCTCCCTCAGCATTTCCTCCCGCCCTCTGGCCATCTTCATGGCCCTCCTCTGTACCCGCTCAACAGCTCCACATCCTTCCTGTAATGGGGGTCCCAGGCCTGGATGCAGTGCTCTGAATGGAGCCTCACGAGGGCAGAGTAGAGGGGGGACTATCACCTCCCTCACCCTGACTTTTTAAAAAGTCAGTCAAAGAACAATCAATTTGCCTGCCACAGAAATGGGGTCTGCGTGGCTTTGTTGTATACATTTTTCCTCTAAAGATTGCCCAAATTATTGTAGTTTCTGATGTGACAAAAATGCTAATGAGAGTAGTGGGATGAATCGTGTGTGAGTTAGATTGCTGCAGGGAGCACAGCAGCACCCACAGCTTATTCTTAACTGAGAGTAACAGAGCAGGAGGGAACCAGGGACTTCAGTAGACATTGATCAGGAGACATCTGAGGCAGAGAAAGGTGTAGGGGAACGTCCTCTGAACTGCAGCATTCATACATCATATTAACCAGAAATCACATGAAGCAGCTTGCCAAGAACTCCTGATTGCACCTCTCCCAGGTCTCTGTATTACCATGGCACTTCACGCCCTGTATTGCCACACACTATTGCACATTCCTGTTTTCCAGCCTTTCTGTTATCCGCATCCCCCTCAGCCTAAATCCTGGCTTCTCCCGCAGATCAGGCAGGTGTCGATGTGAGCTGGTGCCAGCCACACGCACTGCTGTAAGGTAGGCTGCTCACTGTCTCACACGGTGAACGTCCTCCCTGCTGGCCTTTCTGCCACTCGGACTGTGGCTTTAGCACTGAAGAATCACAGTCTTTTTCCTTAGGAGCAATAGCACGATGCGATCAATATGATGATGTGATCTATAGCACGTTCCTGCTCCTGCTGAAGCCAGTGGAAGGATTTCTGTTGCTGACAGCAGGTGTCAGACTGACATTCAAGTCACACCATGGAGTCATCCTGTTGCAGAGCAGCATCGTGGTGGGAGGAATCAGATGATCGAATCTGATTTGCAAAGCTGCCTTGCAGTGTGCAGCAAAAGCCCAGAATGTCTCAATGAAAGACAGGACAGAAAACAGCTCCAGATACAGATGATCTAGCCTTGCTGGTTGCATTTCTAAGAATAAATTTGAAGGAGCGAGTTCTTCCCCAACTGTGCCTTTGCATCCCCGTAGGTATTACTTGCTGCTCTGGTTGACGGCAGGCAGATTGGGCCACGCTTTCTCACGTGCCACCGCACTAGCCCATCAGCTTTAAGGAAGCGTTAGTATTCAGTCACTGGAATTCCAGTGAACATTTTAAGGACCAAGAGGCAGCTAACCTGCAGCTGCATGGCAGTATGTGAAGTCCAACAAAGTCACATACTTCTAATTATGCCTGAGCTCAGAAGTTCAGTCTACGCATCCATGCCAGCTCCATTTCCACTCAGCCTAAAAATAGTTCATAGCACTTCCAGTGTTGAGCTCTCTCCAGATAGTTGGTTTTAGTTTTTATCCAATAATTATCTTTGCATTTGTTGCCTGTGTTTGGTGATACCATTAAATGTGATACTTGGGGCATCTACAGAAACCTGTAGATGTTGCAGGACTTGGAGATATTTTGACAGGAAAAAAAAAAAAAAGCAGAAAACAAGCAGCTAGCTAATTGCAAAGTAACAAACATGTCATAGATTGCTGAGTGATTGGATGCCCGCTTTTGATTTTGCCAGTTGTGACAAACTTGATAGGGAAAAATGCACATCCTCCATCAGCCACGAGCTTGGCAAAGGAAACGACACACTTGTGAGCATCTCCTGTTGTTATCTGTGACTGAATCTTTTCAACCCCTTTACTCTCAGCTGCTGTGTGCACTTACAATTATTTCAGTACCCTGTACAAAATAACATATTTTGTCTTGATTTTAAATAGAATGACTATAAATGCAGCAGCAAATATGTATATTTTGATAAGGTGTACTTTGATGGTAATGTTAAGAAAAGAATTACAAAGAGCAGCTGACGCCTCATGAAAATCTTAATAGGAGAAATCTATTCAGAATAATTCTGGTTACTCTGCTGTATTATTATCATCATCTATTTCCATATTCCTCTTCCCTCATTCGCTTTTAGCAGGCGTATTTGCATAAAACCGGGATCATTGTTTCTTAAGAGCTCATCTGCTTCTGCTACTTAGCTCTCACGTGAAAGCATAATCCTTTGCATATCCCATCACATTTAGTTAGAAACTGTTACAATTCTTATGACTTCAGATGTGGAACTGGAGAGCAAAAGCAAATGATTCTTAAACACAGAGCTTAAACTGGGATCCTAGCTTTCTCTGTTCTGTAGCAGCATTACCAGTGACACTTGGAATACGCTTAGCGAGATACTGAATGGAAATATAACATTTAAAACCATTTAAAACAGGTCTGTGAGTGTTGCATCTCCTCAGCTCATCTGTCACTAAGGCAAAGTGCCCCATTTTTGTCAAATCCCGTTTCTCCTCCAGCACAGGCCTCCATTACATCCCATGTCTCAGCAAGCCCCTTTCTCTTGCTGTTGACTCCAACTTAATCAAACAACGCGCCTTGATTGGGTTTCTGTCAGCCCTGTGAGATTAACCGTCCCTTGGAATCGAGGTGGTGAAACATGCTCCGTACACATTGTTTGTACTGCCTGAAATAACTGAAAGAGATTTTCTTCCTGGCCAGCGAAGCAGATGGAAATGAACCTGTACAAAAATAAATCTGGAGTAGTTCTGACCTAAATTTCAAACTGAACATGATTCTTTCTCTCCCTTTGAAAAATTTGAGCTTCGCTCCCTGCCTTTACTATTCTCATTCCTTCCCCCGCAGAAACTACTAACAGCCTTTCTATCAATTCCAATATCTTTCAACCTAAAAACCTCAGCTGCAGAAAATATGTTCTTTAGCTCTAAGCAGTACATTCTGGAGAGGTCATTGACCATGCAGGTGGCCAGCAAGAGCCTTTAAAAGAGCATGTTAAGCTGAGGTGGGTAGACAAATAACCCTCCATTTCACAACCTGATAGCCCTAGAGACAGGAAAGAGAGGCTGAGAAGTGTGGGTGAAAAGTCATCTGGGACTATGCTGCCCTGGGAGCAGAAAACATTGACCGTGGTGAATAAAAAGACTGGCAGCAATTACAGGTAATTTTCAAGTACCAAAACATTTTCCAGATACATTGAGCTACTAATCTTTTGGGTTTCAGCCACATTTAGGGAAAGACTGGGATATGGCTAGGACATGTGACTGCAGGAGTCTTCTCCTTCCAAACAGAAGAGCTCTAAATTCTGAATGGGCTGTGGTAGTAATGTTCTGTATGGTATTTCTACTTTGTGGAGGAGCCTGCATAACATAGTCTGAGGACCTTCTCCCATTTATGTTGGTAAGCCGTCTACAGAGCTCTGGCTGAAAGGTGTTTAAGACCAATAACATAAAGCACTTTTTCAGAGATTGGAGTTCTGTTAGGCTTGATTCAGCACTGATTTGGGAAATTCCCTTTTTCCCCCACTCAGACTTGCAAGATGTGATGCACTTCTAGTGACATGCTGAATTTTCCCTCCTCTTTACTGAAGAGCACAACAGCTGACTGGGGTGGAAAGTGAGGACAGCTGGTTGTTGAGCTTTGCTGTCGCATCCTAAAGGGCCGTGAGGAATGGCAAGACCCATTTCTTGCCCCTTCAGCAAACCATAACCTCTCACAGCATCTGGTTCAGTGACAGCAGTTGCCCCCACATCCTGGCCACCTCTAGGAATTAGACATTGGGCTTGGAATTAATAGCTGAATGACACTTTTTCAGTAAGACCGAGTAAATGGCTTCCACACAGAACAACACATGCATGTACCTCAGTGAAAAGAAGTTGCATATGATGATGATAAGCCCTTTCCACAGGAGTTTTTTCAAATCTGAAAAAGGATCATTTGAACTTTGATCTTAAAAATGATTTGCCCCATATTATTGGTGACATGTGTCCAGAAAACTGATGTGATCTCAACGGGATGTTATGGCCAGACCCAGAAACGTTTATCTCATTTTCCCAGTAAATTCCTGTCGCATCTGATGCTGTTTTATATTAGGAACACACAGCCAGGGTTTTCTTGCTGCTTGCTCACATTACTTTCCCTGCTTGCTAATTCCTCTGTATGCTTGTAAATCTTTCATAAGTTGTCCACATGACAGGATGACTTATTTTCCTTGCGTTGTTTTATAAAATATCTAGGACATAATCCAGACACTACAGAAATGGCAAGGATCCTCTAAGAAGGATCTTGTTCTCACATTGAGTTCTCTTGAAGCCAATAAAGCAAGATTCAAGTAAAAACCATCGCATCAGTGGAAGCACTGCCATGCCACGTATCACAGAATGACTTGGTTTGGAAGGGACCTCAAAGATCATCTAGTTTCAATCCCTGTGCCATGGGCAGTGCCCCCCACCAGCTCAGGCTGCCCAGGGCCCATCCAACCTGGCCTTGAGCGCCTCCAGGAATGGGGCACCCACAGCTCTCTGGGCAGCTGGGCCAGGGCCTCACCTCCCTCTCAGTGTAAAATTTCCCCTGACATCTAACCTAAATCTCCCCTCTTTTAGTTTAAAACCATTCCCTCTTGTCCTATCACTATCTACCCATGAAAGGCTGTATTTCTGTTAGTGAAATTAATTTCCAGTAATGTTCCTGGGTAACAAGGATGAGGAGCATGGATGGGGCTGTACCTGTGCTGATGAGCTCCCACAGCCTTCAAAGGGGCGAGCAAAGCACTTTCTGGGTGCACTGAAGGGAGCACCTTGAACACTGCACAGGGACAGAGAATTGTTTGCAAGGAGGCATTTGGCAGTGACACCAAGGAACAGCTCTTTAGTACAAAGGTTTGCTTTTTGGGGTCTGGGTGTGGCTCCTGATATACTTTGTTTCAGGTCTATGGTGTTAGTGTGGGCATGCTCTTTGTTTCCTCCCCTACATGAGGAAGAGTGCTCAGGACTCCTCCAGGACAACGAAAACACTGAATGTTTTGCTGCAGAGGCAACATCAAGGCAGCGGTGCCAAAGGAGCACTTTGAGAACAGTAGAAGGAAAAACACTTGTAAAATTCCCGAGATAAGCCACAAATATGACAAGGTTGCAGAAGGAAAGCCTTGTGTTACAGTTCCCTGGAACGCCACCAGCAAAAACACCCTAAGACGTTTCTGCTCACCCTATTGCCACATCTCACAGCCCCTTGACCAGGCTGTTATAACTCTTTGCAGGGTTGTACTGCAAACCAGATGAGAAGATTGAAGCAAAAAACAAATCAGTGCACTGTGGTATTGAGATCATACGCTGGAGCATCTGCCCTTCCTGTTAAACCGCAGCTGATCTTTTAGCTTGCTGTGAATGCCATGGTCTACTCTTTCATTTTTCTAGTCTCAAACTATTTTTGAAAAGATCACAACTTACTGAATGTATGTTATTAAAAAATAATTATCCATATACTTCTCCAGACAATCAGCAGTGATTTGCAAAGTAGAATTTTATGAATAAACGTTTGCAGTTTTTATTCTCCATCTCCCATTTTGCTCGCTGTTACAGATGCCTCCCAGCTAGGGGAGGCACAGCCACTACTGTTCCATTTGGGCCAGGACATAGAAGTGGCAAATACGGAGCTGCACAGCTGACTGTAGCATTCCCATTTGCTCTCTCTGCTTTTCAATCAGTGACACAGGTCAAACAGTATCATTTCTGTTCCCCATCTGAATGATTTGCATGATAAATCAGCACAACAAGAATGGTGTATTTCACAATCAGCCTGAAGTTTGCATTTAGCACACAAGCGCCAGTTCTAATCAAGTTCAAGCACTCAAATGATCTCTGAAAACAATTATGAAATGGTTACTCCCACGGTGGACTCAAAATCTACTCATGAATTTGATTAGGGATTTTTGGAAGCATTTTCCCCAGCCAGCAGCCTTGGCTGTCATTTCCTCTAAAACAATTTCTCAAAGCACAGATATATGGGTTTATTACGATTATGTGCAGTAAAACAAAGTGGTGTTGAGGATGACTTTGAATTTAATTTTTTTCCTCTTCTTTCCTACAGAAAGGATCCAGTAGAGTTTAGTGGTCCTCAGTCCACCCACAAGTGGGTGATTTACTGTTCAGAACAGGTTTCTATTGCCCTTTCTTCCCTCCTTCCCTGCTTCATTGCACAAGTTCTCCTTTTTATTTTTTATTTTTTGGCATCTTGATTCTTTTGGTTCCTTCCACTGCGTATTATCTGCTGCTGGCAATAATCTTAGCTCTTCAGCTGACAGCAAAATTATGAGGTGCTCAGTGCAAGATGACAATTTTCTTTCCCTCATTCTAATTCATTTGCGGCACATCAAGGAATCAGCGTCATCTTTTCAACGCGCTAACAGCTCTCCGCTGCTAGAAAGCATTAGCTCCACGTTCTCCAGCAAGAGGTCAAAACCAATTTTTGTTTGGTAACACAAGCCATTAAATTTTGCACTTTGGAAAATTCCATTGCTCCCTGATGTCAACTGTGCAGGCTGTTACCTCAATTAACATAAAGCAAATGAGGAGGTTAGCTGTGAGACGCTGAATGGGCCAGGCAGCAGAGAGCCATTCCTACAGAGGATTGTGGTCTACCACTGCCCATGCCCAGTTAGTTTCTTTATGCCTGCTCTTAGGAAAGCCTCTTTGCTCCTGCGCACACAAAGACTCCTGAGATAATGTTATTACCTTCGAAAAATCAATAGCTACATGTTGCCATGGGCTTTTTTGAGGTGCAAAAAGATTTGGTCTTACGTGTTAGCAGCCAAATCTGTGTAGGAATAAGGCCTGTGTGACCCAACACAAAAAGTAACAGTCACCTCTGTAGCTTCCACAGGGTGTTTACACCATCACGTGGCCAGTAAGAAATTGTGACTTATTACATACCCCAATCATATGTGTGTGTATGGAAACAGCTTTCCATATACGTGACATAGCTTTATCCACCTTTCTGTTCAGAAGATCTTATTTGGATAGAGAACTGAGTTCCCTCGTCCCCAGGTGACTCCCTGGTAGGACTCTTGGCTCAGTGTTACGCACTCATTTATGTTCAGCATGACAGAAACATGAAACCTTTGTCAGACTACTTCGTTAGGTTGCTTGGTGAGCACAGTTGTGTTTCTGATGGCCATACATGCTGATTGCAAGTGTGGCAGACCAGGGGGTCACTGCACCAAGGTCCCCAAGTGTCAGAGCAGAGCTAGGCTGATCGGCTCCATTCAAGGCAGCGTGCTGCTCCATGTGCTGCAAGTAGACAGATGGCCCTGGGTTTTTCCTACCACTCCTTCAACTGCAGCACATTTAAATACAAAGGGTAAAGCTTGTGATAACTCAAAAACAAAAACTAGAGAATGACAGCTGGAAACAACCTTGTTAAAAATAGCCCAAACTAAATCTACAGTACAACATACATACTGCAATATTTGTGTGGGGGGCTGGAAGGAAGCAGAGGTAGCAAACTGTGGGTTTGGCTGAAAATAAAAGTCAAGGAGTTAATTCAGCATCCAGCTCAGCACAGGCAGTGCCCTGGCAGAGGAACCAGCAGCAGGGCTGCTGGGCTCTGTGGCAGTGATAAGCAGGATGCCTGAAGGGTGGGATTTGGAGAAGAGAAATCTGTTCGCTTGGGGAAAGAGTGGGCTGTTTGTTTCAGGGTGAGACAGCTTGGACATCAGGAGAAAAAACACAATATTTTGAAAATGTTGGGGAGATTCTGCGTTCTTCGACCCTAGCTGCAAGCAGAGCAGCCACCGTAGCCACCACAGCTTCCTCCTGACCCAGGAGTTCCCGAGCACCCTCTCCTCTTGGCAGAGCAGCAGCAGCCTGGCACAAACGGGACTGGCTGCACTGCAGCCCTGTCCGAGGGCAGCGCTGTCAGCATGCTCCCCAGCAAGCTAGCAGCTCCATGAGCCTTTACATTATTGCAGCTGCTCTGGGAGTAGCTGTAGCTATTTTCAGTTTAGCATCAGATGGCATCTGAAATTAATGTTCTTTAATAAGCAGCAAAATGCGTGTTGTCAGCATCTCAGTGTGAACATAGATACAATTAGACCTTTGGCAGAGCTTATTTATGCTTTACCTGTGTGTAAAATGCTCTTCAGATTTTGTCCCGTGTCTCTCTTTGATTTATTTATTTAGCTCTGATTCAACAAAAAAAAGGGAAAAAACTGCTGTGAGCACAAAAGCTTCACTCCTCCTCACCCTTCCCAGTTGCACACACCCAATCGACTCATTTCCTTTCCCAGCAAAAGAATTAGGCTCCCGTGATGCAG
Organism: Penelope pileata; assembly: GCA_013396635.1. Lineage (NCBI taxonomy): Eukaryota > Metazoa > Chordata > Aves > Galliformes > Cracidae > Penelope > Penelope pileata. Next base: position 595,408 of record WBMW01003134.1, on the reverse strand, counting down.
TATTTCCAAAACAAGGATGTTCAGCCACAAAACCTTCACCTCTGCATTGGGGAAAACATGCCAGACTACCTTGCCACACGCAGAAGAGGGAACAGCCCAGGTGCTAGCACACAACACACATGGGTTAGCCTGGGGAAATGCAACACGTGCCAGAGCATTTAATGCAATACATTGAGTACATGCCAGTGCTGCTGAGCTGCGAAGCAGCAGGAGATGCTCAGCCCTCCAAGCACAGATGCTGTGGCCAGATAGGGAAAGAGGGAAATGGCAGAGAGTGGAAGCTGCCTGGTAAAGTCCTTTGCATTCACTGTAACATTTGCGCAAAATAACCCAGCAGCTCCTTGCTTTGTCCAGTTTAGAAATCTCCTTACTTTAACCAAGGACAATAAATCACCATTTTTTTTTCCTCCTCTCATTCCTCAGAAGGCCCATCTAGCTTTTGCTGTTTCCTTTGCTCCAGTGCAGCTCTGCTCTCTCCAGAGACCCCTCACAGCATTTGCAGTGTTTACTCTCTAGTGGTGATTTCCACAGGAAGCAGTCTGGGGTTGAAGGAGAAACTGTTTTCTCAAGCTGCCAACTCAGCCAAGTCCCCAGCAGTTGAGCCAGGTTTCTTCTATTCTATGCATCATCACTGGTAACAGAGGGCCCAGCAGGCAAGCTCCTGATCCCAGCTGTGCCTGCAGGGCTGCATGGCCATCAGCTGGTGCTTGCAGCAGCAGCCTGCTGGCCCTGGCAGCTCTAGTATGGCCACACAAGGGAATTTGTTGCATTGAAGCTAGCAGACCTGGTGGCCAATGCATGCCAGAGAGCAGTGCCAATGAGCATAGGAATCACTAAGAACTAAATGATGAAGGCCAGGAGATAGCTAGCTGGGTGAGTCGTCTTAAAACATGGCACCACTCGTGCTTTTATAAAAATCATTTGTTTACCTGCTGTAGACAGTTTTGTCATGGTAGAAAGAGCCCTTAACATCTTAAAGTTCATATTAAGGCAATATGATAATACCTGGGCAACCTCATCTAGTGGGAGGTGTCCCTGCCCACGGCAGAGGGCTGGAACTGGGTGGTGTTTAAGGTCCCTTCCAATCCAAGCCATTTTGTGATTCTACAAAAAGACAATGCCCTCAGTGTGTCAGCTTTGCAGAGCGAGGGTGCACAAGGAGACCATCTTGCAGTGGATTGGACAGAGAGTTTTCTTCCCTTGCCATTTTTTTCCAACCTAGGAAAGAATTCTTAAAGAGATTAAAGTGCCTCCCTGTTCCTCAGAAAGCAACGTGACACCATAGAGTATAAAATCAAGCATATTTACCCACTACTCACAGTCAAATCACACACGCTCACAGTGCAAAAAAATACAGCAGAACCAAAACAGGCAGTTCAAAACACCGCTGAATTACACATGTTGTTGTGTAATGTGAATTTTCCCTTTGGGGCAAATCTGCGCTATCCTCCCACACCAGTGCTCAGGGAGAGCACTTGGATGCAGAGGAAATTATGTTCACCACACAAACCTGGAGGGAATTCGGTGTCCATTAGCTATGGTAGAATGGAAAAATGTCTTTGGTATTTTTCAGCTGGACTGTCAGTGCTCCATTAGGATTTCTGAAGGCAAAATGCTGTTTACGCAGTATCAGTTGGCAAAATAATGTTTCATTATTAAAGCCCTGTTGAAAACCTGTCTATCTGACATTTAAATGGCACCAAGTTTTTGTAGGCCTTGCTTTCACTTGACTTTTTTCCCCTCACTGTTTTGTGGTTCATTATTCAGAAGCATTACGGTTTTCTGGATGCATCTCTGAAATTCTCCCCTTTTCACTGACCTTTTCTCCATCTTTGTTAAATAGAAATATTTTTGAGAACACAGCTGTTTAACATCTCATAAAAACTGAAATATTGCAGAAAGATAACAACAGAATTGAGTTTTGATTTAATCTATTTATTAGCTATGTAGGAGCAGCTGCATATCTAATACTACAAAACAGGCATGATGTCCTTTACAAGGTGAAGGGGGAAGATTTTACAGTTGAGGTCTGTGCTTATCCTTTGCATTTACTGCCTTTTCATCTCCTATTTCCCCAGCTGTCATTGCTCTTGGAAGAGCAATACATTTTGCTACAATTCAGCTTGAGAAAAGTGTACCAGCCCTTAGTTCTTCTTGTGAGTAAGGATTGACACCTTGTGGCCAGAAAGTGTTAAAGAAAAACAATCCCATTCTATTTTGAATCATCTGGCCATTCCCTATAGGGTAAAGTTTTCTTAAACTAACACTTATTTAGCTCTTCAAAGAGCCACAGAAATATCAGCCTAAATGTAGGTTTGTCCTCTTTCCCTTGTGATTCTATATGGTTACGTATGACTCAACTTCCTGTCTTCCACAGAGAGAAAAACCTTTGGGGAATTTGCCCCTCCAGCAGCCAGCTGAGGGATTTCTGCTCCAGACAGACCCACCCTTCAGGAAGAGGACAGCTCAAAGATCATCTCCCTGGGAAACTGTCCCCAGTCTTTTGCTGGAATTAGGAGAATATTTTTACTCCACTGAAAAAAATTGCAAGACCTTGACAGGGACAAGTAGTGTGATCTCACACTGGGAATTATAGAATCATCAAGGCTGGAAAAGACCTCCAAGATCACCTAGTCCAACCCTCCACCTACCACCAAGATTATCCATTAAACTGCTAAAACCATGTCCCTCACTACCACATCCAGACGTACCTTGAACACCTCCAGAGATGGTGACTCCACCACCTCCCTGGGCAGCCTGTGCCAGTGCCTGAGCACTCTCTCAGAGAAGTTTTTTCCTAACATCCAACCCAAACTTTCCCTGGCACAACTTGAGGCCATTCCCTCTCATCCTATCACTAGTTACTGAATTGCTGGGAGCTGAACAGCTGGGACTGTCAGCCATAGGTCCCCAACTCAGTTTAGAGCAGGCCTCAGAGAGAGGCACCATAATCAGGGGACAAGAGGCATTTCTGCTACTTCAGGATTTTGCTTCTGCTTCTGCATTGAAGCTTCCATATAACCTTTGTGGTTCTGTTACAATCTCTGGCTTCTTTATTACTGTTTAATAATATGACAATTATTAATAAAAATAAAAAATGAAAGACTCAAGAAACCAAAACCACACAACTCTGAAATCTTTTTAGTTCAGGCAAGCTGAAATGTAACAGACTTGAAACACCTCTTATTGAACCCAGTGTTTCCTCCTATGTGGAGATGTGTTTTTATCATTTGAATTACACTAACTCCTAGGAACACAGCGTGCTGGGTATTGCACCAGCAAAATACTTGGAAGATAGATAGACGTTGCCTCACATCCTCACTTTGTGACAGACAAGAAGTGGCATCTAGGCAAAACAGATTAAAGGCAGGGATGTGGGTTGGGAAGAATAGAGTGAAGGGAAAAAAGCAGACGTTTCTGCTTATCCACTGAGTTTGGCTGATGTCAGATGAGAACAATTTGTACATCAGCCTGGGAGAGGTGAATTTCAAGCAGAGAGATCAGAGAGAACGTGTTTACTACCTTCTTTAAATTCTGACTAGAAGCTTTCCACAAGAGCAGAGGACAGAGAGGAAAAAAAGCAAGGCATCTTCCTGCTCTTGAAAGGTTTCCTGGGCTAGTTCAAAAGCTGACAACAAAATGATTATTTGACTCAAGGTTAATCTGTTTTGCTTACACAGAGCACACGCCTTCTCCCAAAGTATAACACATCTTTTTTAATGGATGGAAAAGCCCTGGAAAAACATTCACTTATGCTTCCATGGATAACCATCTTAGCGATTCAAACAACCATTTTCCCACAGTGATAACGTCAAAGAGACCTTAACCTCTGTGACATACTGAAGTCAAGGGCTGCTTATTCCCAGCTCTGTTGCTATATTGGCTATAAGAAACCCAGGAGAACCACGATGAACTTAAGAGCTGATAGGCTCATCCAAACCTACTTCAGAAGAGCAATGCCAGTTCTAAGCTCTCTCTCTAGTCTGGGAGAATTTGTCCCCCTAGACATCATGTGTCCCACCAGTATACACCAACCATGTTTCTGGTTTGCATGTCTTGCATGCATCCCCTTGTATGTTGTTCTTTTTGCTTTCTGTCTGCTAGGTGACAGCAGCTCTGTCTCCAGATGCACCTATCACATCAAACAAATCGGTCCCCCTGGCTGAAGTATTTCTGTCAAGCCATCAGATGGATTGATTCAGCAAAAAGTTAGTACAGTCACGGCAACAGCAACTGGTCCAACCGAAAGTCCACCAGGGCAGTCACATTTTCTAGGCTCTGGGGCACCACTCGAGAGAGCACATCTGTGCTATTTCACACAACTTTAAAGTATCTGATATGGTCTGTAATACTATGAAGCAAAATTATATTGCAAATCTGAGAAACTATTCTCCTCCCTGACAGGCAATCATCACATTGCTGCAAAGGACCACTTCCTCAGCAGACAAGTGAGGAACAAGGATCAGTGTTTGTTTTTCATAGAATCATAGAACACACTGAGTTGAAAGGAACTCATGGGGGTCATTGAGTCCAGCCCATGTCTTCACACAGGACCACCCCAAATTCAGACCCTGTGTCTGAGAGCAATGTCCAAATACTCCTTGAACTCTGGCAGCCTGGGGCCTTGACCACTGCCCTGGGGAGCCTGTTCCAGGGCCCGACCACCCGTCTGGTGAAGAGCTGTTCTGCACACTGAGAAGCTAAATAGCTTCAGATCAGTTTTAGCAATATCAGCTAAACTACATAAAGGTAGGTCATGCACAGAAGATTTTAAAAAAAAAAAAAAAAAAAAAAAAAAAAAAAAAAAAAAAAAACCAACCCTAACTCACACAACTAATGACAGCGATCTCACACCCAAACAATACTTCTCTGATGAGTACCAGGTCTCAGAGAGAGATGCGTTCCTCTCACTGCTGGCCCTTAAATGAGCCCAGAGCAGCCCTGCCCTGGGTCCACTCCTGCTGGTCCTGGGGGAGCACAGGTGCAAACACTCTGCCTGTGCTCCCCAGGCCAGCCACAGCCCTGCACCAGGTGCTCAATCACAAGTTCAGGCTCTGATCAACAATATCCCTACAAGAACCTTTTCCTAATAACCAATCTAAACCTGCCCTGATACAATGCAAGCACACTGTCTGCTTTCGTTACATTCCCTACCAGGAAGCCAAAGGGAAGAGTCGCTCAGGAGAGGTGGAGCATCTCTGGGAGCAAACACTGGAGAGACCCCAAGAAGGTCCCATAGAGAGGGAGATGAGGGGCCCTGCAGCTGCAAGGTCACTCTGTACCTGTCCTCCTCAGGCGGCACTGAACATGCAGGAGAAAATCCTTCATCCCAGCTGCTTTACCTTGGCCACAGGCAAAGGGCTGATGTGCAGGTGGCTCCTGTCACCCCAGTAAGTGCTCCTTGCATAGCTGGGCCTCCAGTCACAAGGTGCCCTGGCTTTCTTCAATCTGAAAAGGAAGCCAAAGGCAACAAATCAATAAACAACAATAACCTGTTTTATAGCCCCTTCTAGGTTGCACCAGACCAGATGTAGGAAGCAGCAGAGGGCACACGAGGCTCTGCCAGCACAGCCCTTGGGAGAAATGTCACCAATTAGTCACATACGGTTGTGCTTCTGCTGAGTGTCCAACAGGACAGGGGACAAAACACCTCCTGAAGGCTAGCTGAGGCAGTGTCCTGACATAAGTTTTAACTATGACCAAACTTAAAGGGGAAGGAACCCCAGCATTTCAACCAGGAATTTTTAGTTTTCATGACTGAATATTTGGAGGGACTTTTTAACTATTTGTTTTATAAAAGTAGGCATAGAACATTAGGTGGTTGGAACCATTTTCAAAGTGTAAAGCTTGGAAACTTTTCAAAGCTCAGCCAGATGGGACTGTGAGCGATCCTTTTTGATTTTGAAGCTCATGGTTCCTCAAGTACAGAACAGACAAGATGACCTCCAGAAGTCCCTTCCAACCTCTATTTTTCTATGATTCTCTGAGTTATCCTTGCAAGATGTCAAATCAAACCTCAGAATAGAAATGTTTTAAGAAAGCCATGGTCGGGGCCTTCACTTTGAAGTGAAGCCCAAGCCTAACTCAGTTTATTTTCATTCTGCAACCTCAGCCTCTCTTGGTGTAAATGCCACAGCTCCAGTGGAAACACAGGATGCCTCCTTTGGCAGTTCTATTACAAATATTTATGATATAACTTTCAAGTTTCAGCTTTGAAGCCTTAACATTTCAGAATCTCAGAAGGAAGTGAATGAGCTTATGGCCCATATGAATGAGGAAAAGTATTTTTGAAAGATGACTTTGCAAACTTAATTATTTTTTTGTATTTACTGGATGACAACTGATACATCTTCACAGCAGTTCACTGAATTAAAGCGTTCGATTCTCTCTAAGTCTCTGGAGTAAGTCTGAAAGATTTTTTTTAAAATAGCAGTTTTGGAAGGGGGGAGAAACAACACTGAGCAATGTTTCCTCAGGCATGCTTTTCTAAGACGGTCGATGAGTAAAAGCATCTGAGTCATGAACGTGTGGAAGGGAATTTTTACATGAGCCTTTAGAGTGATTTGAGTCTGTCTCCTACTAGATTTCTTGCACGCTCTGCTTGAAAACACAGTAGTTTATAATACAGTTTTACACTTCTCTTTGGCTTTGAATCATACCATTAAGGTCTCTATCAGCTTTACAAAGTCAGAAATCATTAAACCAATTGATTGCAGTGGAACTGTACATAATACTAGTTGTAATAGCTGTGGATTCTTCATTTATATCCGTTCCAAAAGGTGAGTCATACATTCCAACAGTTTTATTAACAGAGATTATTTACCTTCCTCTAGCCCTCAATATAAGTTATAACTCATCTTTTAAAATCTTAATGCCTCTTTTTCTGATATAAGGTAAGACAGTTCTGTGATATATCTAACCATTATTTATTCTGTGAAATGTTATTAAAATTAGTGAAGCATAATAAAAACCACTTTCATATAAATATGAAATCAGAACCCTAAGAAGTAAATTTACTTACAGAAAGCCAGTTATGAAGATTGAAAAACAAACAGGATATGAGTTTCCCTCGTGATATACGGCTAAGATAAAAAGCAACTCAGCCAATCTGAGAAGGAATATCACTTAAAAAGCACACTTACTTTGATTTAGAGGCTCATACAGTGAAACCTACTTCTTATTTAATTAAAGTATAGCTACAATATCATAATAAAGTGTTCTTACCAAATACAAATCACAGAATCACAGAATGGCTTGGGTTGGAGGGGACTTCAAAGCCCCCCCATCCCCACCCCCTGCCATGGGCAGTGCCCCCCACCAGCCCAGGCTGCCCAGGGCCCATCCAACCTGGCCCTGAGCACCTCCAGGGATGGGGCACCCACAGCTCTCTGGGCAGCTGGGCCAGGGCCTCACTGCCCTCTGAGTGAAGAATTTACTTAAATCCTATGTTTACTTTTTGGTGTTCTGCTTGGTGTTATCTTTTCAAGGAGAAAGACTTCTCTAAAGCTGTTCTGGAAGCTTCCATATAAGCTCTGTTTTCACAGCAGTTTCCATTTTAGACTTTCTCGCTTAGAGAAGCGCAACCCTATTCAGCCTGAGTTTATCCATCTGAAAGGAGTTAGCAGGTGGTTTAACACTTATACCTGTGGAAGGCTGCACAGCCTGAAAGTTTGCCTTGACTGAACTGTCTTTACTGCACCAGCTAGCTGTCTGCGTGTGCTGACATGCAAGTTTAGGAAGATATTAAAGAACGAGCAGAATTGTGCCTCAAGTACAATATTTATTTGTTGAGCCACAAGTAATGCAGCTGTATTTTCGATATTTGATGGGAAAATGCTAAGATAAATATTTCAAGAGCTATGACTGTTATCTCTCCTGCTGTTATTCTGGCCCAACAATGTACTCTGAAAGCTTTTCTTTGTCAGAGGAATCTTTCCTGCAGTGTTTCTGACTCAAATCTGTGCATGCAAGTGAGTAGTGTTGTTTTATTTCTAAACCATCTCCTTGATGTTTTGTGCAAGTTCTGTCTGGAGAAGGTAGCTGGGGAACTGTTGAGCACAGAACAAAAAAGGTGTCATGGTTATTTAAGAAATTTTTTTCCAATATAGTGTTGTGTCAAGATTGTTGGTAAGATGATATAAATTCTTTCCAGCCTCAGAAATTGCTTCTAAAAAAATTTAGTAAACAAACAATAACTATGTTGAGATTTCTGGAATGATTAATCCAGTTAATTTTAGAAGAAAATACCCGGAAGCTAACAAGTGAAATCCAAGAAAAAAATTAATTAATAGCACGTACTGAACTTTAAATAATTTAAAAGAATATGTAGCATTCCCAAATATAAAATTTATTCATGTTTTCTTTTGATTTTTTCTCGTCCCTGTGAAAGTGTGTGAAATTTCCACTGTGCTTTAAATTAGAGTGAAGAAGCGTGTCATCCCATTTTCCCATTTTTACATTTCTACTGAATAAAGAGTTGCGAGAGGCAAACCATTTAGCAATGAAGAAAGCTGAAAGCTTGTTTGGCACATATTTTCGAAAGTACACAGGGAGATCACGGCCCCGCTGAAACATGCAGCTGGAGAGCACGAGTAGGAGGCATCAAACACATCTGGAGGAAGCAACCTCTCACTGTCATGCCTTGGCCTGGCAAAGGCTGCTCTGGCTGCAGAGCAAAGTGACCATTTAAGATCACATGTTAAAAAGGTGATCAAATCACACCTTTCTCTGATTCACAGCATAGCTGAGGCGAGAAGGGACCTCTGGGCCCACGTGGTCCCACCCCTGCTCCAGCAGGGCCACCCAGAGCAGGGTGCCCAGGCCCCTGTCCAGGCGGCTGCTGGAGATCTCCAAGGAGGAGACCCCACAGCCTTTGCGCAACTGCTGAACTTGTTTCATTTTTCCTTATGATAAGCTCTGGCAAGACTACCTGTTTCCATTGCATCCTGTGTGGTCCACCAACGCTGTTATTCTAGAGAAATTCTTTATTGACAACACAATCATTTAAGACTCCCTCCCACCAGTCCCAGGCTCCTTACATCCCTGTGCTGTTCTTCAGCCCGTTTCACCAGCTGGCAGAACGACTCACAGCATTAGGCTGGGTGCCAGTCTGTGTTTTATCCATCCAGGATTGGGTGGTTCAGCTCTAAAGATTATTACCATGACACAAAGACTGACTCTATTAAGTAGCTATTAATTACTTGGGCAAAATCCAACAACAAATATTTGGATTTAAAAATAAACTGAAAGACTGTTCCATTTAGGGAAACAATGAATTAAAGTTGCAAGGAATTGGTCAGTAGGTGGCACAAGAACAGCACAGGACTTCACTGCATTACGAGAGCTGAGCCACCGGGTTTATTTTGTGCCATTCTTGCTGACTTTTTTCCCCCCAGTATTTTATACAATATTTTATAAACCGTGTTACCTGAAGATTCAACTAACTACATCATTGTGCTGAAGTGCATGGGGTGTTTGGCTTAAGTGGAAATTCTCTGCAATAACAGTTGTTACTGCATCCCTGAGTGCACAATGTACTCTTGACATCCTCTAACATCACTGTATCTTATCAACTGCTTTCAAGTGTCAAGCAAGGTTGAATTCCACTCTACATCAACATAAACATCTGACACGCAATGCTCTTTTCAGCAGGCTTGTGGTTTGCTAACCTGAAAAATTATTGTTTGAATTGCAATCAAGTCATCTCAAAGACTTCAGGAGAACTAGGGAAATAAAGGTGCACAATAGACCCCATCTGCTGATGGAAAAGGTTCATTAAGTGGGTTTGCTTATCGGCAGTGTGTTAGGGGAAAAGCTAGAAGAGACACTTCTCAGGGCTTGAGGCATCCATTTGTGATCGTTGCCATTTTTAGGGTGTCTCTCTCTTTCTGGAGAAATAGCAGCCACTAGAAAACTACATTGTGCTGAGATGTCAAGGATAAGCATTATCTTGAGTGATTACATTTAATCTTGGAAACTCTGTGATGACTGGAGGCTGTTGCCCCATTGCACTTCAGAGTGTTTCTCACTGATTGGAGTTATAGGAGCAACACCACTGGGTGTGAACTGGCTCAGCAGTTCCTTTTTTCCACTGTGTAAGTGCATGTCTCTTTCTCTCTGCAAAGATTTAAAAGTAAAATGCAGGAAGACATGTACTGGGTGCTCTGACTTGTGACTGGCATGTTCACTTACAGAAAACAGGTTGGAGAAAAACCTGGATGACTTGCATAGCTAAACCTTTCTGAATTTCTCTTTTGCACTTCGATGCCACATGACTGCATGCAAATCACTCAAATGTTATGAAGAAAATAGTAATGAATTGGAACCAATCAAGTGTAAAAATGCCGACTTCTGCCTGCTCAAAGGTAAAAATATAACTACAAATGTCTTAATTTAAGCTTAGATGAGTTTCCCATTGAAAAAATAAATAAAAGAACAAAAAGAAGGAGGACAAACATCAAATACTCAAGAAAACAAGCTATAATCAGCACAAACATACTTGTCATTGCAATGTATTTTCCTTAAGCAAAGTGTAGTGCAACATAGCTAGTCTCTTATATTATTATTTGTCTGTATGATTATAAAAAGACAATCATTATCACTATTTAAGCATAAAGTGCACCAGAGCTGTCATTTCAGATCTAATTTTTATCTCCAACCCACACTTACCTGCTGTTATTTCTCATTTATTGCTGTAAATTATGTGCATCAGAATCACTGCAAGTAACTCATGAAACTGAGATCACAGCTGTGCTGAATTCTACTAAAAAAGTCACTCTTCACCACTTAAAGTCCCCTCAACCAGGATTTCCTTATTCCTCAAGTAAAAATTGGGCAAGGGGGTAGGAAGCCTAATTCTGATATGTAGTTTATTTAAGGTTGGAAATATTCTAGGATTGCCTAAGACAGCTGGAGGGTGGATGTGGTGACCCAGAAATCCCTTCCAGTCTGGTACAGCAATAGCAGAGCCAAAACAGTACAATGAGCCCTTCCTGATAGGAATAGAAATAGATGCTGGTGCCTATTCAAATACCAGAAGCATGTTAGTGGACAAAATAATCTAGGTTAGCTGCTCCTCATGACCCCAGCAATATTGCCCACCATAGTATGTGGCTAATTCACTCTGACTGGTTTCAAAATGAAGTTATTGCCAATAACTCAAGACTTGAAACAAATTCTTCATGGTTTCAGAATTGTTTCTACACTACCCATTACTTTCATTTCTGATCAACTCTGAATGAATAATCTGATGTGACTGATGTCTGACAAAATTAAATGGAGGACTGTGGAATTTTATAGCTTCCCTTGACAGTGATTTGGGTTTATTTATTTTAATTTCCAAACGATTCAGGGTTGTCACTCTGAATCCTGTGTGAATTCCCAGTGGGAATGAGCTACATATGGTCTTTAATGCAAACTTCAGGTGTAAATGTTACTGAGATTTTCAAATTCCCTACAGGGATTCAAAATAGCACTTTTAGCCCAAACCAGGATGAATCCAATGAACTTTAAGCTCACACGCATCTGCTGGCTATTGTCTATCATTACCATGAGAGCGCAAGATTTACCTGATTACGTCAGACCAAAAAAAAGATCATCCATGGCCTTTGGGTAACCCTTCAATGAGATTTAAATAGTGACAAAACCTGGAACTCAACCGGTCACCTCTCCAGTTATGCTGGGTGCCTTTGACACGGCTTGCAACCCTCCTGGCTACTGTTCAGTGGTCTCACAGCAGGACCTTGATAAGGAGAGGCTCCAGGGGTCCTTAGGGAGAAAACTTCCTATGGATCTGCAGCACAACTCATGCACTCTTGACGTGCATCCTAGCTTTGCTCCTACCTGTTGAAGGATATACCAGTGCATGTGTGTGAATGCAACTTCTTTCTTGTGATCTAGGAAACATTTATGGTAAGAAACTCAAACATATTTGTTGAGGGAAATCTTACAGATCAGGAATTTGTAAACTCATTGGTACAGAGACCTTTCTGTCATGGTACAGACAGGAGCCTTGCACAGCAGTGATGGGGCAAAGAGTGGCACTCTGGGGCTTTGCTTTAATGTCAAAAATAAAACTAGAATATAAGTCATAAAAGCTGACCACTCCTACAAGCGTAGTACCAGCACACAAACGCTATGTAGCATTTCTACTTCCATACACTGCCTGGAATGTGCAGCAGAGACGCCTCAAGCACAGGCCATGCTTTCTGTATGGCATCCTACTATCTTGGGATTTGGACAAACTTGTGTCAAGTGGCTCCAAAAGGCTCTGTTTCTCCAGTAAGATCCTTCCCCACCACTGGGGAACCCCATGGTTCCTCAGGGGCTGAGGCACTGGCTGATGCTCTGTCACCTCTACATCATTGTCGCAGGAGCTCACGTACACACTGGGCGCAGAGAACCGGGATGAAATTACGCACCGTCACCTTCATGCATAAAACATGGCATGGCGACACTGGGACGGCAGGGCCTTGGCGGCCTCCCGCCGTGTCCTCCCAGCTTCCTGGGGCTTCTCCCGGGGCCGCCACCGGTCTGCCTGGCTGGGAGCGGGGCGCCCCAGGTGGCCCCAGGGACGGACAATGCCTGCGGCCATGGACCTGGCCCCCTGCCTGCAGTGGGTGCGGACGCGGCTCTGGCGACGCCGGCTCGGGCGGCGGCGGCTCTGCAGTAAGTGTGGCGTCGGATCCCACACGCACCCTTCCTTGCTCCACCTGGTGGACCTGTCCTCCAGGAGAGGATGGCTTGGAAGGGTCCTTTCCAAATGGATAGGCACTTCTTCGCATTTCTAACAGTTTTAAGAGGGGATGGTGTGTGGGGGTGGGGAGAAATATAAAAAACTGCAGAATAATACCTTCATTACCCTCTTCTTCTGATCAGCTGTGTGAATCAAAAAGGTTTGGTTGAATGAAACATATTGAGTTCTGTGGCTTGTGCGACAGTAGAGATAATGTCCTGAGCCTTCCCTCTTCTTCAGCTGGTAGAAGCTCGGCACATCACTGAGCTAATTTATGTATAGCTTTGCTGGATGTTGCTGCTGGATGTTATTTATCATTCATCACAAATGAATGATAATGTTTTACTGGAGGTATCTCACTTGCCTTCCGTGGCAGATCTTGCAGGCTGTGGTGGGTGCTGTTATGCAGAGACCCAAGCAAGTCTAGCAGGTCCTGTACTTGGGCTCCCTGACAGCTGGCGTGCTGGAGAGAAATGCTGCACACAGGTCTGCAGAGACTCAGCAAGGGCAATGCAACCCTGACAAACTGGGAAAAGTGAGAGGATTTCTTTGGTTTTGGCAATTGTAGTGTCTAGTTTCTCACAAAGATGGGAAAGGGTCCAGAGGGCAAGATACATGAGAGGAAGCTGAGGTCCCTGGTTTGCTCAGCTCAGAGCAGAGGAGGCTGAGGGGAGGCCTCATGGCAGCCTACAGCTCCTCACAAGGGGAGTGGAAGGGCAGTGCTTAGCTCTGCTCTCTGGTTACAGTGACAGGGCCCGAGGGAACGGCACGGAGCTGTGTCAGGGGAGGTCAGGTTGGGTGTTAGGAAAAGGTTCTTCCCCAGAGGGTGGTCGGGCCCTGGCACAGGCTGCCCAGGGCAGTGGTCATGGCCCCAAGCTGCCGTAGTTCAAGGAGTGTTTGGACAATGCTTTCAGACATAGGGTTTGAATTTTTGGAGGTCTTGTGTGGAGCCAGAGGCTGGACTCAATGATCCTTGTGGGTCCCTTCCCACTCGGGACGTTCTATGGTTCTATGAACACAGCAGATCATGAAAACATGGAATGTTGGTTGGCGAAGTGAAACATTCACTCTCCTGTCAAATGGGTGACAGATTGTAAAAGGGATTTGGAAAGAGGATACCATTCTACAAAAGGATAAATATGATAAAATGAGTATGCTGCCTGTCAACACCTCTGCCTAGAGTTCATGTCATTTCCCTACCCCACCTTAGCCATATTATCTGTGGATACCAAAATTGGTTTGAATCTTTTAATCTCATAACATTGCAGCACAGACGCCAAACTCTCACATTATCTTCCTAAATATTGTTTTGTCATGAACTCAGATCCAGTTTGTCTTTCAGATTCAAAATATTGTCGGTAAATGCTAGAAAGACCGATTTTCTTAGTTGCTGGTTGTATGCATTTGGTTTCTCACTGGTTTTCAACACTTGCTGCTTTGCACATACTTTGGTGTACCAGAGCTTAATGATTAATTTTCTGGTTGTTAATGAGGTAGGAAAAAGAAGCAGTTCTGCTTCATGTCTCCTTCGGATTATATTTACCTTTTCCATTTGAAGTTCTCTATTCTTGACAAATATGCATTTGGCAGATAGTTTGGAAATACATATGGAAATTTCTTACCACTACATTAATCTTTAAACATTAATTATCCTATGAATACATATGTACCTTACTCTGGCTGTCGTCTGCGTTAACAAGAACTGCTGCCAAATTCATGCAGCACCTCTTAGCTCAAGCTGTAAGAACAGGAAATTCGAGAGCGGCAGACACTGAATAATTGAAGGAGGTTTCTTTGGTTGACAATGGTGCTAACTTTGCACATCTCTCAGAGCCCCTTTTTTTGTCTTGCTTCTGGACCTGGGCAGCGTTGCAGCAATAAAGAGAAAGAAAAAGAGAGGAATATATATATGTATATACTTCAATGTCTGAAAAATATTAATCACTTGGAATAATGTTGGCTTCATTACTAGAAATAACTTGTGGCATCTTTAATTAGACTGCTCTAGCCTGTGCTGGTGAAGGAGCACAGCTTTCTGTGAGCTGGCATGGCTGGTGCTGAGGCCAGTCACGAGGGTCTGGTCCTCATACGTGCTTCATGTTCAGATTCCGCTTGTCCTCCCTGCATGCCTTCTGCTGAAGCACTGCAACAGGGCTGCTGCTGTTTGAGGAGATGTGCCACTGTGCTGCTTACGACTGCGCATTTTAGAATTAAAAATAATAATAAAATCTAGAAAGGAAGCTAAGCTGACTGGTTTCTGAAGTCCCTGTTAGCACAGGCTGTCACTGTACCTTCATGTTAAAGCAGTCATTCAGAGGAACAGACAGAGGGTTTTGCAGTACTTCTGTGCCTGCCCCCATGGCCCTGTTTTCCAGCTGAGTCCCTGAAGGAAGCTCCCTGCAGGCATGTGTGCTCATGGCAGAAAAGCCTCTTTGAACAAAGACACGCTTTCAGATGGTGAGCAAAGCTTTCCTCGCTGTCCTGGTGGATCTGGCTGTTCCATCCAGCCAAAGGAAAGCAACTGCAGCTTGTGCCAGAGAGCCCTCTGAGAGAATCCTGACATTCACAAAACTTACTCTCGGTTTTCACCTCGGAGCAAGCACTGACTCCGTTAACGTGAGAGAAATTGGAAAGAAAGCAGAAGTTCATGATAGTGCTGTAAAAACTGATAATGGAACTAATGGCATCTGCCTTCTGCTGGACACACCAGTGTCCAAGCAGATGGAAAGCTTTCCTGGACGGGGACATTTGTATCATCACGCTCTCTGTGGGCTCTCTGGAGTCTCATACAGGCTACACTGTTTTTTCTTTCATTTGCTTTTGTCCAAACATGTGTGGTTCAGGAATATTGTAGGAACCTGGGGTTTCCAAAGCTGTTGGCTCACTGCTTTGATTGAAGCTGGCCAGCGGGTTCAAAAGTATTGATGGAAAAGCTGATCACAATGCCATTGCATGTACAGTGTTTCCTTAGGAAAGCAGGCTGAAAAGCCCTGCTTGCATTAGCATTGGAAGCTGAGATTGACTCATGCTAATAATAACTACAGGAGTGGAACAAGTCTTAAAGCTGCATTGGGAAGAGTCTGAAAAAACAGCTGTTTGCTGCTGCTTCCCAAAATGGACTTGGCTTCTGGCCACCAAAACATGTAAAAGCCCTGGGGGAAAGGTTTGTTTCTCTGCTTTTTCTTGAAATTTAGCAGGTGTGTTTTGCACAAAAAAAGGTAAGACTTCACACAGAGGAAGCTGACTGTACTTTCTGGATGCAGGATGAAAAATCAGAAATTTCTGCTGGCAACGAGATTGTCAAGTTGCTGTATGGTTTTTGCTGGCTTGTCATTCTGATGGCAAGCAAGTGCTTGCTGGGTCCAGCCCTTGGCATCTCTGCAAACCCATCCTAGGGCATTGCCACATACCAGCAGTCTGATCATAGCATTTGCACAGCAAGGGTGGGCCTAAACACCCATGTACCAACACTAATGCAGCTTGCACAGCCTGTAACCATGAGGGAAAAGAACTGATGGCAAACTTCAGTCAAATCTTAATAAGTATTTACCATTAGGCACTTCTCCTTGCCAGAAAGGTCTACCAGAGTCATTTTGTAAACAGCCCTTTCTTATTTCCGCTCCAGACTAGCTGTGAAAATTATACAGGAAAATACCTATGCTTGATTTGCTTCAAAGTGGCAAAAAAAAACCCTCAACAAAACCTAAACAATCAATTGCCACAAAAACACAGAGAAGAGCAAGAAACGAGAAGCAAAAATGTCATCTGGAAAAGAGAAGTGGCAGAAGCTTCATTTGTACATGATCTGCATAGCCTCACACAATACTAAAACCTACAGTACTTCATGGCAAGTGTAGTTATTCATAGGGGAAAAAAAAAGTGGTTACACAAGTCACTGGTGTAAGGGAGAGCAGCACAGATATATTGTTCATACTCATAAATGGAAATAATCTTCTATAAGCTAATAGACGAGCCTTGCTTTAAACTACCCTTAAATGGCAAGAAAGAAGAGTGCACTGTTTGTCCTGCTCTTTCCTGGCAATAATGTAACTTGAAATGGTGTTTTTGTTTTGGGAAGGGAGGGGGAGATTGCCTTCTGTAGGCAAGTAGACTTTAAGCAGTGTTGGACACAAGAGCTGTATTTTGCCTGTTACCTTGGGAAAATGTTCTTTGGAAGCGTGCTGTAACACATCCGGTGGCGGGACGCTCCGTGCCGCGCTGTGGTACTTGTGTGGGCAAAAAGCATTTCCGCTTCAAGGGGTCCATTCAGAACCAACATAGATTGATGGATTTCAGAAATGTCAAGGGCACGGCTCTTTGTCTTTGCAGACTTTTAACGTGTGGAAGGAAGAATGTGCAAGTATGACTAATGCTCAGCCACTGAGGTGCAAAACCTCTTCCCACCGAGCCTTTGTTGGAGTGGTACCCATGCAGTGCTTACACTTGGTTCTTCACTAGCAGGAAAATCACAGAGGGTTCCTAGGTCTCTTTTGAATACAAATTAACATGCTAAGAATTTCACAGCAATAAATCTTTGAATGCAACCCTAAGAATACTTCCATGGCTTGTTTTGTTTTTTTTTCTTAATATCACCCCACCACCACCACTATCATTCAGTGGTCCTAGGTGTGTTACAGAGGAGCTGGAAACATTTTGACATCACTCATTGCAGTCAGGGACTCTGACAGCATAATGATGAGTCTGCAGCAGCCCCCTGACAGCACGGCTGGCAAGGAAAGTGTGCTAGATGCCTTTGTATAGTGTAATAACTCACAGGTGCTAATGCTAAGAACTCCTAGGAAACAGCTGATAATTGCAATTACCTCAACAAAGGAGACAAAAAATTTTGTAACTTAGAAGAGTAGAAACAGTTATTTGGTTTGGTTTGGTTTTCCCTTCCTCCGGAGGATTATGGTCTGCTTTACAGTTATAGACCGCATATAAGGATATAGACAACATACAGACAGCATAAGCCATCTTCTATTTCATCTTTTTGGGTAAAACAAAGCTTTAGCAGTTCTCAGGTGAATTGTCAGCAAATATGAAAGTCACACACAGAGCAATAGTGGTCCCATCCTCTGCCTCAGTTAGAAAGCATAGTGCTGATGGAATAGCTGGATGTGAGGAAGAAATTCTTTACCATGAGGGTGATCAAATATTGGAACAGGCCTCCTGGAGAGGTGGCTGATGGCCCACACCTGTCAGTGCTCAAGAGGCATTTGGACAATGCCCTCGTTAATGTGCTTTAACTTCTGGTGAGCCCTGAAGTGGTCAGGCCATTGGACTTGATCTTCATAGGTTCCTTACAGCTGAACTACTCCATTCTAGTCTAGTCTAGTCTAATCTATTGGTATGTTCTAATACCTGTCAAAAACTAAAGGCAGTGTAAGTGAATGGCTCTGTCCCATCACAGCCAAATATTTCCTTTTCTTTTTGGGAGGGGTGGTGTGTTAAAATTATTTCATTCATAACAGAGGACTCTACTACTCTGCTGAACGTTTGGAAAACCCACAAACATCTTCACAGCAGGTTACATGACCTAATGCCATGGGATAAATAGCGTTGGTAACTGCTTACATAAAATCCAAGGGAATTAAATCGCCCAGTGGGCTGAGAGCCAATCTCACTTAATTCCCACTTACAGTGTGCTTCAGGAAGGTGTGTACACCCTGAGATATGTGGGTAAGATGGGAACAGCCCCACAGCACCTTCTTGCAAGCGAAGCCTGCAGCACGCCTCCAGGTCTGAGCGTAACAAGACCCCTCAGGTCCTCATCTGAATACAAAGGGAGTGGAGCAATCTGGAGAATTTATGCCACTACAGCACTGTTCTGCTGAGCACAGCCTGTCGGATGTGCCCAAGTGATATTCAGGTGAGCAGCTGTGGCAGACAGAAAGAGTTCAGCACAGGGTCCAGCAACAGGCAAAGGCTTGCAGGGATTTGATTAGCTTTCCATTCTGCAAGCTAATTGCTGGGCATCCATTTTATGCTGCTCACTTGTGCTCCTTTGATAGGCAATGAAGCTTTTCCAGGAAACAATTCATCCTCTATATTTGGGAGGGGCTGAAGATCCTAGGTTCCTCCACTCTCCTCCTTGAGATCAGTGAGGGCTTAGGCTGGTCCCAAAACTCTAAGATGGATAAAATTAGTCAAGATAAACCCCACTCATAGTGATCTGCTAAAGAGGATTTCAACTCTAACCTTTTTTAAAATAGGTAGAGGATTAGCAGTCTGTTGAAAAAAGCAAAGAGCTGGTCCAAAGCTGGCCATTTAAACAGAGTGTTTACAATGTCCACAGCACAGGCACTGCAACCTGCGCCAAATGTAATGAATGGTTTATGTAAGCTTTTTAGCTCCGCTAATCCTTTGATCTGAGTAAGGAGTGGCATGTTGGAAAACTAAGCTGGAAAGCAAAGAGAAAGTGATGAAAAGGAGCAACAGATTATGCCTGAGAAGGGCTAAAGAAATGCAAAATATACTACTGCTCAAAAGCAGTAGTACAGTCAGCACATGGGGAGTGGATACTAACCTGAGAACATGGTTTGGGAAGTCCAGATGCAAGCTTACAAGATCAAAAAGAGCAAAACCCAGGTCTTGTCAGAGGAAGACTTGGTTTAGCGGACATGGTGGTGATGGGTTGATGGTTGGACTGGGTGATTTAGTGATAAAGGCTTAGTGGTCTTTTCCAGCCTTAATGATTCTGTGATTCTGTGGTACTACGACTTAAACTAAGAAGAGTCTGTGTTATCAACATAGACTCTAAATCATGGTATTTATGAAGAAATGGGTTTTATTCCCCTACAGATTACGGTCCTGTCCCATAGGTGGAAGATGCATTTGTCAGAGCTTCTGAGTGCTGGTATCAGCTTACCATTGAGGCCACAGGATCCTCAAGTCCTCTTTGCAAGTCACCTTCACAAGCTGGCGTGGGCTGCAGCTGCCCACGGCTGAGCCCAAGCGGCTCAGCAGGAACACGATGTTTCTCTTGAGGAGAAATACTGCAGAACTATTTGTATAGTGTCTGCATTAAATAATGGAAAGCGGCTGCTTTCTAAGTGATGGACAGGCATAACGAATGTCTGTATGCATCACACGAATTCTGGGAGGAATATAGACTTCCAGTGAAATACTACCGGTGAAATATTAAGACTGAAAAATACTTTTCATTTTACCTAGAGCTGCCAAACTGTTTGAAGTTAGCTCTCACTTCTAACTTTCATACCAGCTGTTCTCCAGAATACCCACCAGAAGGTGCTTTCATGTTTGTGAAAAGCAAAACTTTCCACTTTCAAAAACTTTGCCCCACTTGCTCTGATATGAGTGAAATTGCTGGGATAAATTCTCTGGATGCAAACTAGCGTTTCAGAAAACAACAATGAAATTCCCAGTTCTGTTTGTAACATCCAGATTTTAGACAACTGAGACAAGAACTGAAAAAACGTGAACTTATTCCAAGTATTAAGGAAACATTGTGCAGTAAAAGAATAACAATAAGTTTGTCACCAAGTTTGCAAAACTTATTTGCATGAGCATTCCTTATGTACTTTTGTATAAAATGTACAGACCTATAATGCTTTTAAACAACTGCACTTCAGCAAAACTGGCCCTTTTATTTACTATAAAATTTGAGATTAAACTGCAACCCTTGTATTAGGACAATGGCTGTCGCATTCACCAAATCACTGCAGTTGGATGGGCTCACAGCCAGAGAGGAGAGATCCTCAACACAGAATTGTCTCCATTTCCCACCCCTGGTCAATCACAGAGCACATGGACGGGCATCTCCAACCAGGAGAGAAGAGCCAGGGACCTGAGAGCCCGGCCAGCTCAGAGGAATCAGTGCGAGGGAAAAAATGGAAGATAAAGTAGCTCCCACAACCAGCTTTACCCTACTTATCCTTTCTATTTAAAACCTGTGCTGAAGGGAGTTCCGGATCTGAGAGGGTTTAGTTTTGGGGAAGGGGTAGGCGGGTGCATAATTGAATCGCTGCCTGTTTGGAGCGGCAGTACAAAGCCAGGCGCCCGCACTGAGTTCCTAAAGTGTAACCCAAAAATGTCAAATCGCTTTGAAACAGAAAAAAACTTCTAAGAGGAACGTAGACGGAGCAATTCAGTTTGCCTGTAATTGCTTCTATTTCCTCTGCTTTTGTAGTGCAAGAATGCTGGATAAATCCAGTGTGGCTTAAAACTTACGCAATTAATATTTTATCTTCACATGCATATTGGGTCTTTCTAATACACCCAGGTGTTCTGCAGAAGTACTAGAGGACTTCAGCAAGTTTTTTCAGCAGGAACTGAGAAACAACATCCTCTTGATATTGCAAAGACCACCTGAAGACACCTAAGTAGCTTTGGTGAGCACGAGGTCACACGCTTCCCTCTCTTAGATTCACAGAATCATAGAATCAGGAAGGTTGGAAAAGACCCCTAGGATCACCCAGTCCAACTATCAACCCATCACTACCATGCCCACCGACCATGTCCCTCAGTGCCACATCCACACATTTCTTGAACACCTCCAGGGGCGGTGACTCCACCACCTCCCTGGGCAGCCTACTCCAGTGCCTGAACGCTCATTTTGGAGAAGATTTTCCTAATATCCAACCTGAACCTCCCCTGGTACAACTTGAGACCATTCCCTCTCGTCCTATCGCTGTTACCCAGGAGAAGAGGCTGAACCCCACCTCACCACAGCCTCCTTTCAGGCAGTTGGAGAGAGCAATGAGGTCTCCTCTGAGCCTCCTTTTCTTCAGACTAAACAATCCCAACTCCCTCAGCTGCTCCCCATAAGACTTGTGCTTCGTTGCCCTTCTCCGGACATACTCCAGGGCCTCAATCACTTTCTTGTAGTGAGGGGCCCAAAACTGAACATAGAACTCGAGGTGCAGCCTTGCAGCAGTAGAGGACCCAGCTATGTCTCATCATCATCTAAGAAGACCACAATCACCTATTATTTGTCAATCAGATCACTAATTTTAGATCAATCACTACTGCTGACATTAGTATTTTTACTAACAGAAAGAGAACGTTTTTTTAAAAAGTGCTTTGGTGGCATCTTTAATGTGTTGCAGTCAATTTGATACATGAAAATGACGGTGAAAGTTTGTTTAAAGATTTTGCATGCAGTTTTGTCATAATGTCATTTGTATTCAAATTGTCTATTCAAGCACTGACAAACAGTCTCTGAAAAGGTCAGAGGGAGGCCTGGTGAACTAAAATCAATCATTTGCACTGTGCTACCCTGCTGAATTAATCAATTAGAAGTGTTTTCAGAGAGCTTTTGTGCCACTTCCAACACTCGTGTATTGCTAGGCTATAGATTCAAAGAGCCATGCTGCATGAATTAGCTCTTGTGGAGGATGTGGCTTGCTATTATTCTTTAAATAAATAAATAAATAAATAAGACTGCTGAGTTGGTTGTAGGAAACCTGTCTTGTCAGATGAGAGCTTCCTTTCTTAAACGGTGGAAGACGTATCTAAATGAAGGCACGAGGCAAGGAGAATCCAGACCAACAAAATTATGGATTATGCTTTACAATGAAGATTTGGGGGGAAAAGGGAAAAAAATAAGGAAATAAAAAATGTGACATTATTTGAAGCTTGTTGTTAGGACCTTAAAGGTTAATTGTGTTGAAACTCTAAGAAAAGGGACTTCTGTGTTCCCTTTCTGCATCCCTACGTGACGTGGTACGCTGCGCCATACAAGCTACACAGTCCTTCTCTGTCACAGGCAGGTTGAATTAAGCATTGTAAAAGTCATAGTAAAGCATTGTCTCTTATGCAGCTATGACTGGAGGTCATAATCTTATTTTTCTGGCATGCGTGCATGGCTTTTGTACTATGACACAACTATTTTGGTAGTACTTTAACTAGCAATCACAATTGCTAATTAAATGGAAGCAATGTACTCTGTGTTTCAGATATTTTCATTACAGGTAATTAAACAAACAAGTAAACAAACAACAAAACAACCAGTGGCAACAGCAAGTTTACTATATCCTCTAAACTTAGATGTTCTTGCAGCATGGGCTCTGTGTGCACGACAGCAAGGTGAGCGAGCCGGACATGTAGGCAGCGGGCAGTGGGTGCACCGTGACCCCATGGGAAAGGAACGGAGATCTGCACTTGTGCGTGGACCCTGAGGGCCCTCTCCCCACATTGTTCCATCAAGCAGCATATCCTGCAGCATCACTCACCCTTGGAAGGCCTTTCTCAGGTTTTTTTTTGCGGGTTTTGCTCTTGTTGGAAAGCAGAAGCTTAAGATCTGCTTGTTCCGGCGGCAGACGGTATTTAGGGGGGCATTCATTCCTTGAAGGCAAAAATGTGTCTCCAAGTTATGACCTCATTTGCACAGTGACACTACAATGTGGCGGAGATGCTGAGTTGCTTATGCCAGACCCCTCTAACTAAGCTCTCCATTAAAAGAAAGCACTAAAAATAAGCAGGCATTTTTTTGGTCTGTTACTTCACAAGGATTGTTCAGTTATACAGAAACAAAGTATGTCTCCACAGAAATACTCAGGTTGGTACTGCAAGGTGCCCCATCCTTGGAGGCGCTCAAGGCCAGTTTGGATGGGCCCTGGGCAGCCTGATCTGGTGAGGGGCACTGCCCATGGCAGGGGGTGGGGCTGAGTGGGCTTTGAGGTCCCTTCCAACCCAAACCATTCTGTGATTCTATGCCTAATAAATCTGTATGCCCCGATAAGTCCATTTGTATTACTAACAGGTACGCACATGGGTCAGCACTCTCAGTGGCACATCTTTGTTACAGCACAGTCAGAGGATTAAGGTGAGCTTAATTCTTGCTCCTTCCAGACCCCATGGGCCCCACAGGAGGCTGTGGCTGCCTTTGCTCCCCAGGAAGGGGAGCAGAGCAGTGCCTGCTGCCTGTCCCTGCCCACCCTGCACCCCTCCTCAGGGCCCCGGCCTCCTCTCCCAGGATGGAGGGACACAAATGGGAATGCAGAATTAGCAGCTCTGGCCTAATGAATCTTTCCCTGGTAGAGCTTGTGACTCATGAAAGTTTGCTGAAAAATTTATGGTCTGTTGCACACTGCCAGCTGTGAGTCAAAGGAAGTGTTGCTTGGAGGAGGTGAGACCCAATTCATTTCTGGTTACAGCAGACAAATGGGACATTCCTTACTGAGTCTGTCCCAAAAGTGGGATTTTAAAATGGTAAGACATTTGCTAAGGTAGAATTTCCTTTTTCTTCAGAGAAAAAAAGCTGGCCTTATTTACAAGGCCTTCATGCCTGTTTGCTCCAAGAAAGACAGCTGACAATCATCAATGTTTCTGTAATGCATGCCATACTGTCACTGCTTATTGCTCCTCAACATTATGTGGCTTAATTTAGGTGGGAAAAATTAACAGAATTATCAGCTGGAGTCACACTGAGATGTTGCAGCACATGAAACCAAAATACAAGATAAGCCGATGAACACATTTTTGTTCAGATAACGTGACAGACTGTAAGGAAGGCATTTCTCATCTCACGTGAGAAGCTTTTCTGAGAGCTGTGACTCTTACAAGACAGCAGCTCCCTGCTGGAGCAGAAGCACGGCTACAGCAGTGGATGCTCTGTGCCCCCAGGCAGTACCCAGCACCCAGGGACTGGCCATGGCTCCACAGTGCCCATTTTCAAACCCTTTCCTGCTTGTGGCTAAAGGATAAATACTGGTGGTAGCTGACTCTGCTCTCATTACCTTCAGTTCCCTGTTTCATGTTTATTAGCCACAACAGTTTCATGCATGTTTTGAACGGACCAAATACCTCCTTTTCCTGTCCTTTTTTCAGCTGATGTGCCACTGTTGTTCCTTTGCAAAATAACCAGAGATGCCATAAATAGAGATGTTGGTAGGAATTAATTCTTTAGCTTGCGTGAGTGATGCTAAGCATCCGTGACATTCATTAACATCCGGCCGCACGTCCCTCTACAGATGGGGCTGCTGGTACCACCAGGCACCGTCTGCAGGCACCTGCAGCTATTGTCTAGGAGCACTGAAAGTGTTTTGAACATGCTGCTAATTAAAGCCCAGCGCTACGTGAGGATCTAGGTGTGGCCAGCACTGCTGACAATTGTGCATTTTGAGCAGCAAGCTGACAGAGCTGCTTGTGCTGTGCCAAACCACACCCTGTTGCGTATGTTGGGAGCACCATGAGCACACCCAGGAGATGCAGCTGCTCCAGGGAACTTTTCGTAGGTTGGATTTTCCTGACTGAGGATTCAGTTCAGGATTCGCAAAGTCAACTTCAGAGCTGCTTTCTCTTTGGAAGATGACATAAAGATAGTATTAGTGGTAACCAATGTGTTTTCTCGTGACCCACAAGTAGATCAGTGGTTGTTAAAAGATGTTTTTATAGCATCAGGAATAAGATCGAAGATCAGTTTTGGACTGGAAGGTGATCTGCTGGAATACCATTTAGATGTGAGTGGTTTTACTCACTAACTGCTGACATTTAATATTTAGCAATAGGAATGCTTAGGGAGGAAAACACGGAAAAGCTATGAAGCTACACTAAGTTACCAGAGTCTGTGGGAGGACCAGATGCCAGATACGAAGTAGTAACTTTGTCATTATGTCTAATTATACAAATTGTATAATGGAGGGGTCAGGAATATAATCCAGTTCTGAATTTCAGCATTTTGTAAGTCTGTTCTCTTGTTGCAAGATAGTCGTTCTGTCTGAAATAAGACTTCTCACAGAAAATAGGGGCAGTTTTAATGCATGCACGCACACTCACTGCTTTCCTCAGTAAAGCTGTTCAGGGCTAGCAGTGGTGCTAGTCAACAGGTTCACGACTCTCTGATATCAGTGGGAGAAACCAACAAATCAACGCCTGCAGTGAGACCAGGCCGAGGGGACCTTCATTATTTGATCAACAGACACAACTGACAATAAAAAGACATGCCCTGGGGCACAGAAGCTCTTCCTCAGGTTGGAAGCAACAGACTTTGACGAACACACTCAGAGTTAAGCGGTAGCTTCAGGAAACTGCAGTTTGCTTTAGCAGTGCTAATCAAGATAAGAGGGTGGATTCTGTCTGTGGGGGATGCTCGGCAGAGACAGGGTGATGGAGTCATTAGCTCCTGTAATACAAGCAGCAAGAGACTGGTAGTTACTGAGGAGTCGGCTGGGATAAGACATAAGGAATTATTTTGTGTTGTGGAACCAATTTCTCTGCTGTCTTTGTTATTTTTTAATATTAGTAGAGTTATGAATTTTAGTTGCTTGTCTAATCTAGAAACATTTTGTAGGCCTACCTTGCTTTATTAGGTTTAGGGTCTGCCACGACATACAGCAAGAAAGCCCCTCCAGGATGAAAGCAGAACTCAAGCATGGAGCATGCTGGTATTGCAGCACTGAAGAGAACAACACATCACCTTCCTTCCATGCCCTGGGCAGACAGACAGCCTCGGGGACACTTCTCTGTTTTGTGTGATGTGGTGAACACCCATGAGAGAGGAACAGTGCTGCTTTTACACCCAGCAACCTCGTTTCAAAACAAGGTAGCCCACAAAGCAAGAATAGTTCCTGGGTTCCTGCTGTGGCTGCTTCTTAAACCTCAGCCTCAAATGTCTCTCCTGAACCTCAGAAGTACCAGAAATACAGCATTAAGAACCAGGTTGTCCTCTCCTAACTTTCAGAAGCCACTGCATGTCACGGTCTGAGAGCCTATGGATAGGGGAAAGTGCATGTTGAGGTAATGGGATCGATCGGGAATGAAGGATGAAGGAGAGAAATCCTGTAAAAGCAAGGGAGAAAAGCCTGTCAGACTCGTTAGATCCCAAAGAAACCACCACTGGCTGTCATGGTCTTAAGCAGGAGATTTTCTGCTTGGCTACAATGGGGTTTCTGTGAACACAGATTGTTGCTTGGTAGATTCAGGGAGGAAAATGGTGCTGAGGGAAGGAGTTCTTGCAAGTGCCTTTTATAAGCATTGAATTCTACCCCTACATCTCTTCAAGCAATGGGAAGATTTCCTTTTTTTAATTTTTACTTTAAAGAGGATGTTGCCAAGGCGTGTGCTATGGCAACAGCACCCTGCAGTATGTTATTTGCTTCCTTCCGAAGCAAAATATTATGGAGCTGTTATTGCCTAGCCCTGCTGCAATGCTGGAAAATTAAGCCTCAGCATTTGGGGGATCACACTCCTCCCTGCCACGTAAACTTTCTAAGCAGATTCTCTGCCAAGTTTTAGAGTGTTCCAATTTCAAGTTGTTTTGATCTTATCGTCATCATGCTTTCTTAATGTATCTAATCGTTAAAGATTCTTTATTGTAGTCAAAAATTGCAGACAGTCACAGCCAGGCTCCCAGCGCACAGGCTGTGCAGCTGGGTAGCTCCCACCTCTAATGCAGATGGGCTGCTCCAACAGCTCAGCTGGAGGAGATATATGACGATTTGTTTAAAACAGCCCTGTTTCCTGAGCCACACACTTTGTGACCTGTGTCCTGGACACAGAGGCGCTCACAGAGAGGTGCAGTGCCCACCATCAGAGACACGAGTCCTGCTGAGGCTCAGGCAGTCTGACCCGACTGTCTCATGGAGCAGGCAGGAACGTCAGGTAACAAGGCCCCAGACAAAAGCTTTGCAGGCACTGAAAGCAGAGGGCTTCATTTATCCACCCTGGAAGCATTTGGGCTTGCTGCTCCAGAGTGCCGACAACACCTGGCCATGGCAAGGTGAGCACTGTGTGCTCAGCCCGACACTGAATGAGGGGCTCAGGAAAGCAGTCACACGCAGTAGGACCTCAGTAGCTCCACCATACCATGTACTAGTGAGTAAAAACTCTCTGCATCACCCAAGAGATCTGGGCATTGCACTCCTGTGAAGTAAGCAGCAGCAATATTCGAATAATCACAGCAGGTGACGTCCAGGAATGGCTTTAGGGAAGTTTTAACAAACACTTTGCTTCACCCATCACCTTGGTGACACGCAGAATGGCTTTGTTCCCATCAAAACCCTCCTGTGACACTGAGGAGGCAAGCAAAACATTTTCTTAGAATTTTTCTCCCTGGGGCTGCTGGAGTTGCTGGCCTGTACTTTGCAATCTCAGCTGAGTGCTCCCTTGCTCACACTCTATATCCTCCCCGGGACTTCAAACCCTGCGCCAAACAGCCTCCTCCTGCTGGGACAGCCACGCAGATGAACCACTTGCAGATATTTTATGACTTCCCCCATTTTCCCAGTGAGACGTCCCTAAGCAGCATCTCATGAAAACAGCACAGCACAGCATTGCCTCTTTGCGCTGCTGGTTGGAGGGCTCTGGTGCTTGCAGCTGGGCATTGCACGTTCCTCGGTGTGCGCTGACTTAAATATGAACCTCTCTGGCTTTTGCTTACTTGATTACTGCTTTTAATAATCCCTTACTTACACAAAGTATTTCCTTTGCTTATGAGACCTACCAGCAGCAGATGACGCACGGTGCTGTGCAGTTGAATCAGCCCATTCACCCCTCACCACAAGCAGCACAAGTTTCCCCCTCTTTGCCATGCCCAGAAGGAGTGTTTCCACTACAGCCAACCCAGGACTGCTTCACACAGACTGCTCCCCATGTCACCCTCTACCTCCTCACTCCCTGTTACGCCTGGTGTATGCGTGACATCAGCAAGCTGAGCTGAACCGCTGCCAAGTGACTGTGGCCACGCTTCAACACCTGAAACCTCCCCTCCTGGCGGCAGCACAGGCCAGGTGTGGCTCGTTTTCCTTCTGTAAAACCATCTGTGAGGTCAGAGTAGGACGGGGCTGGGGAGCCTGTGGGCTGTTATTCCTAAGGGAGGACACCAACAAGCATGGGAATGCTGCCCAGGAAGGCTCAGCTCCCTCCACCACAGCTCTTTGGGAACAACATAGCCTGTATCGATCAAGAGCAGCCTTTTCTTGGGGCAGGAGAATGAACTTCTGGAGGTCTCTTCCAGCCTTGTTTGTCTATGAATTTATTTCCTACACTTCTAGGTTTCTCCTCTGTACTTCTGTTCTCAGCCTGATGTCCCCAAGCCCATGGTGGGTGGCAGTCACTGGCAGGTCCCATCCTGGGGCCAAGAGGCAAGGGGGAGGCCTGCCTGACGCTAGAGTCCTCACAGCCTTGGACTGTGCATAAAGCTGCTGAGCAGGCAGTTCAGCACTTTGTAATTGTTTCATATCTTTTAACATTTTTCCTGCTGTCTAAAGACTGACTGACTTATACAGTCAAGGTTCAGCTCTGACAGGACGTTTTGCCAAGCACTTCCAGCAATAAATCTTACCCTTCCATTTACTGCTACATATCTGTTGGACGGCTTTTGACAACCATTTTGCTGGTTACTGCCTGAGTTTTGTCAGCTCTCGAATGTTTATGAGAGAGTTTTGTGGCTGCTGAGGGTTTCTGGTGAAAAGAGCCCTTACAAGCCCCACACATGGCCACAATTTTCAGATCAAATGGGATGTTGTAACTGATGGTCTTTTCTGTTTCTCCCAGAAGTCCACTGAGATGGCTTTGCAAAATGTCCTGTCAGGAAGCTACGAGGAATTGTCTCCAAAAAGGAGATTTGTAATGTCAGGTTAACTTCAACTTTCATTTACGGTTCCAGCATCTCTTTCTTGGCAGCTCTCTGGCCCAGCTGCTGAGTCTCAGCTGGGCCGTGGGCTTTATGTTTAGCTGATGCTAAATTCTAATTCTCCACATTCCTTCCTTCCTTGTCCCTCCTCACTTATTCCTTTCCTTCAGGGGAAAAATCTGGCAAAGATGTACCCACACCATAGCTGTGGTGCCTGTGGGTCATCCCAGCTCTCCTTGTGCAATTCTGCAACCCCATCACTTATCTACAAATTACAAATTGTCTTCTTGACAGCTGTGTTTCCAGCCCATAATCAGATTAAGTGGTTGCACAGCCAGAATGAATCAGGGTTTGGCACACAAGAGCACACTGATGTAAGAAGCTGCCCAGGAGGCTGCCAGAGCCAGCAGTGCTCACCCCCCCCCCGCCCGGAGGTGCCATCGCTGGGGCAGCTGCAAAGCTCTGCCAAGCTCCCAGCCCCGAGAGCATGCTGGTTTCACGGGGTCTGCATTCACCCTTCCACACTGCATTTGTATTAGTTGACTCTTTTTTATACAAAAAGAGTCCTGCGTGATTTGATAAGAATATCGACTGTATAGCAAAAAGTTGTACAGCTCTGTGTTGTCACTGTGGGCATTTTGGGAGTCCTTTTCTGCTGTTCTTTTTGTTGTTTGTTGTTGTTGTTGGCATCCATTTAAAGAGTAGCAATAGAAAATCTGTCTTTAGAGCCCATTTCTTGCCACTGAAGTCAAAAACCAACTCCCGTTATTTCAATAGCAGGGAGAGAATTTGTATCAGTAAAGATGTGCTTAAAAAGCTATAGTAATATATTTTTATTTCTCACATAGTTCAAACTTTCATTTCTTTTAATAGTCCTGATCCCTAGGGTTCATTTTCCAGTTGCTCTGGCATGATTAAATACTCACATATCCCAACTTGTTGTGCTCTTCATCCTTCCCTCCACCCACCCTCGGCCCAGGGCTGACCACTTGGCTGTGTTGTACCCAGCAGCTGCGGATGCTCCAGTGGAGGGTGCAGTGCTGTGGCTTTTCACCACTTGCTCTGGAAGATGCTGAGATCAACGGCATCATCCTGCCCCAACACTTGGCAGCCTTGCCTGCTGCTCACTGCTGTGGGCGTCACACCTCGTAACCCCCACTGGACTGTCCCTAGGAACACCACCAAGACGTCTCTATAAGCCTTTGGGTGAGGGATTTGTGTGCCATTTGTGCTCTGCACAGCCCCCACAATTGCCAAGATAGGGTCAGGCAAAAGCTGGGAGCAGGAGACCAGGACAGTGGCACAGTGCTGCCATGTGACAGAATGGCTTCTTTGGTCCTCCGAAAAACACCAGGCTGATACCTGTGGGCAGGCTGCATTACGGTTGGTGGGACTAGCCATGGTTGCTATCCTGTGTTTTCTGGAAACCAAATAAAAGAAACCAATAGGTTTTTGGGTGTTTGCTTGAGCACGGGTATCAGCCTGCTGTGTCTTGTGACCGGTGGTTCCTTGGCTTACAGGTGGCTTGGGAACTAAGCTTTCCTACAGCCAGCATTGGTTGTTGACGTATCAGGCCTTTAAAAGCAGGTCTTCCCATGCTGCATGGGATTCCCAGCTTGGAGGCTCCCTGGCCTCCAGATAAAGGATGTTATACTCATGGATCTCCCTGTTCCAGACCTTTCCTTCAGCACTTGTTACTCAGCAAAGCAGCAAGTTACGTTCTAAGAAGTGCTACAATTCATCAGAGAGAACATAGCGAACATGATCAGAAGTGAAGCTACGCACTGAGCAGAGGAAAGCTCTGTGCGAAACGAACCTCCTTTGAGCTCTTGGCTCAAATACATTTCTGCCAAGGGACGACTGCCCGCAGGACCTGAGAAGTGTGGAGGGGAAGCCCAAGGCAGGGCAAGCAGACGGCAGAGGAACTACAGACACTTTCTGGCCGAGCAAGTTCCTGCCATGCTTCCAGCAGCACATTGCAGAATCACAGGATCACATCCATCCACACAGTGCCCCCAATAACACCTCCGGTGTCTCCTTGGCCACCATGACTGACTGCTGAACCACCCCGAACCAACCATCAGCATCAGCCATCTGTAGAGGGATTGTCTCACCTGTTTGTTAGGATCTGAAACGAGACTCCGAGTGAGAATGCTCCCAAATCAGGCAGTTTTCAACTTTACACTGTCTAAACCCAAACGTAATCTCTTCTAACATTCCATTTAGATGTAGGCAGTATGTCCTAGACAGGAAATCAGACCCAGGTCTTCAAGGTGAGATTAAATCTTTCATTTTACACTCCATGCAGATGTTATCTCCTAAATATTTGGTTCTGTCCCCTAACTGCAAACTTCCTGGCTCTTCCTTTCCCAAGTGATGAGAACAGCCCTCGTCTAGCAACACTGTATCTCCCGCACAGATCACAGCCTGTGCTTGGGCTGGCAGCCTTTGCTTCCCTGATGGAGGAAATTAAAGAAATCTCGGTGATAAGAGAAATTCAATACCTTCCTGGCCTACACAAGCAGAGTTTCTTTTTAATCGCGCAGTACTACATGCAAACAAGCCTACTTCCAGGCCTCTTATCACGGGTTCATAACACCCCCCACATTCATCACATTGACTAAACGAATAAATAGTGTACGAAAAACGCCTCCTAGCTACGGGTGGCATCCACACAGCCTTTCAGACTGAGGAAGTCTAAGGAAAGTCACTGAAGTGAGTTGTAACGCAGCTGCCATGAGAACTCACAGACCATCGGTATGAAGGGAGAGGGCTTTTGCCACCAGAAACACCACCAGGCTGCTAGGAATGCGGAGAAGGCTGTTATAACGTGTCACTGTGGGATCAGCCTTTACTGTGGGGCTGCAAAACCACCTCTGGCTGTCACTCACGTAGTCATTATGCCTTTATAACTGCATTTTAATAGCAGCATTCTCAGTGAGTGCGAGCCTCCCTTGTCTCCAGCTTCCACGCCCTCTGGGTAAAGAGGTGAGGAAATGGCAGCCTCACGTGAAACCTTCCTGGCTTGAACCTCTTCAGCCAAGCCAGGAGCTTTTGTGTATTGTTAGGCTGTAGCCTGGGGCGGTGCTGAGGAAGCACCTGCACAGAGGTGCTGCCACGTGCCGAGCCGCAGCCAGGGCAAGGCCTGCTAGCAATGACAACAGGTAACAGGCCCAGAGCGGTATCAAACCCAGTCACAAAAGAAAACGGCATTAGTGCAGTGCCTAGAGCTGCTTGTATATCCGCTGTTGGGTTTTGCTGCATGTCCATGTCCAACCATGCTGCATGTCCGTGGTTGCAGAGCTTCCCCATGGTGTGCGCACATGACTGCCAGGACTAATACAGGTGCTTTGTAAGTCATTCAGTCAGGATCCTACGCACCCTCCTAATGAGAAAAGTACTGATTATAGATAGCACTGTGGCAGTTTCCTTGATGATGTGGGTTTTTTTGTGTCCTTCAAAAAATCTCCTCTTCTGGTAGTTCTCTTAAACTAGCTATGTCACATAGCCATCTCAACTTTCTTACACAACCAGAACTGCCTCTCTGCCTCCTGCCACCTGAAGTGCACATGGAAGGAGTTATTTGGCCTCAGTTTGAGTTACATGAGTGAATCACAGGATCACAGAATGTTTTGGGTTGGAAGGGACCTTAAAGCCCCAACTCTCTGCTGTGGGCAGGGCTGCCACCCACCAGATTCCCTGGGCTGGTGTAATCCTGGCACTCTGTAAGACCATTTCAAATTGCAAAGTAAGATGAAAGGATTGAAATGGGATCTGCTGCTTGGTATTTCTATTACTGAGAAATACCATTGAAAATTGCATTTTTTCCCGAACAGAGTCAGAGTGTCACTGCATGGAGATCAGATCATGTTGGCTTAGCCTCTTTCGTGACAGCTTTTGGATTGAGTAGTCTCAGCTTTTCACTTACAGACTGTGAGAATCCAAAGGGCTTTTTACATTGTTCTGGTTGAAATAAAATCTTGTCCTTGCTGAAAATTAATTATTGAGCATTCTGCTGCTTTATAATTTATTTATGTGCTCCTGGGGACCTCTCTCTTTTAGAGAACAGGAAGCACCATCTTAAACACAGCTCAGGCAAGAGAAGCGCTCAGCTCTGCTCCGTGGTGCCTTCCTTCAAGGTAGCTCAGGACATAATGCTATCCACAGACAGTGCTTGGCTTTGACCGAGGGTGAGGTGGAGGTGAAGGAACACGAGAGCATAGGCTAAAAGCTCAGCATATTGCTATTGCAGTAGCTCTCTGGAGAAGGAACAGCAACTAAGAAAGTAAACCCCACAAATTCACAGGGCTGGGTCAGTCCTTCAATTGCTGTTGCACTGTTAACATATTTTGTGGTCCTCCTACACTGAGTTACTCTCTTCTTATAGATAGCTTTGACCACTAAGGAAAGAAAGCCTGGCAACGTCCAATTTGGTGGTTCATTCCACAAGTTACTGCAGCTTCCAAAACACAATGTACTGCAGTGGCTTAATTGCAGGTTTATTGCCTGCCTCAAGGGCTTGGTTTTGGACTTGGAAATGGAAACAGCCTTACCCAGGTGTATGTAGAGAGCTGGGCCTGCATTGGGCTGTTGACCTAACTCCTAAAGTACGTGAGTGTTCTTCGGGGTTTTATGAAAATCTTAGCAACATTTGCCTTGAGCTGATCAGTCACAAGGCTGCAGACCCAGTGCAGGGTTAAGTGGGCAATCTGGGAAGAGGTGTTCGGGTGAGTTGGTATCATGCATCTTCCCAGCCATGTGGAGCCAGAAAAGTCAGACTGACAGTCACATGAGGCACTGAGATGGTGAATCTCAATAAGTGTCAAGAAATGAAGAGAAAAACCCAGTGAAAATTTCAGTTTCCTAAAACCTTGTGTGAGGAAGCTATCAGGCATTCTGCTGCTGCCTCCAGCTTTCCTCCCATCCCACTGACATCCTCCCCACACTGCCATGCTCTGCCTCATCTGCTCACCCTGTCAGCTGTCAGTTCAAAGGACAAACTTTTGGAGTGGAAATAACATCGCTTGGGTACTATGAAAAAAAATATATATATATATATACACTATCCTTTCCTTTAAGGAAGGAAAACACAGCAAAAGCTTGGATTCACTTGATTCTCTCTTCAAGATACAGGTTCTGCCTGCCAGTTCAAGAGCATACCTGGGCTGGGTTTTTGGGCATCTACCTATGTCTGGAGGTGTTTCAGGGAGGCTTTGCCCATCTGTCCCACATGCAAATCCTACATGGGGCCACATCTCACACAGCAGCCCCCTGCCTCGCCAACACAGTGTCTCATGCACACCCGGTCACACCTGGAAACCCCAGCATGAATTTGTCTGACCCACATCTTTCTTTAGCTTCCTCTCAGACTTACATTTACCCAAAAATTTGCCAGCAAGATCCAGAGATCAGATTGAAAGCAATGTAAAACTTGGCCGATGAAGAAAGGCTCAGCAGTGCTGGTGCTGCACTGGATATGTCACCAGCTGCCTTTCTTCCCTGCTCCGTTCTGCTCCAAAGACAAGCGACTTCAAACAGAAACGTTTTCCACATTTCTCAGGTGTTTCTGAGCAACCTAGTTTCAGTGATGCACAGCCTGGAGCTCAGC
This sequence comes from Penelope pileata, assembly GCA_013396635.1. Lineage (NCBI taxonomy): Eukaryota > Metazoa > Chordata > Aves > Galliformes > Cracidae > Penelope > Penelope pileata. The sequence continues at coordinate 560,530 of WBMW01003134.1, read as the reverse complement.
CTGGCAGCTTCCCTCGGGGGCTGAGGGAAGAAGGAATAACACCCCTGGCGATCAGCGCAACCACGGCTTCTTTCACTTCTCCCGCACAAAATGCATGCTGCCAGGTACAGCCGCACTTCTTCTTGTGCAGCACTCCTTTGATGGAGCCCACAGATGTCTTAAACATCCCACTAGTGAGGGAGAACCCTGCTGCCTCAGGCAAACCCCCAGAGCCAGGCCTAGTCTTGATGGCTGTGACCACTCACGGTTGGATTCCCCATGGACTGGCCTTCTCCAGCTGGTTGCTTTAACGCCGTACCACTCCTTACCCATTGGAGGCCTGGAGACAGCAGTGCACAGGGATAGAGCTTTGGTTGGTTTGAGACCCTCTGGGCAACAACTGCCATTACAAAAGCAGGCAGTTTGGGGCAGTAACCAAAGCTGCTGTGGAGGCAGGTCTCCACAGAGAGGGGAAAGACTCAGAAACTGCTCTCAGTCAGCTTGGTCCATATGGTGCAAACCCTTGCAAAAAGGCAACAGACTTCATGCGTCCCAGTTTTGACACCGCCATCCTGTTTCCTGCCTGCATTTCATTGTGCTAATTGCTTGGAATGGGGTGTTGGGAGGGGGGAGAAGATCTTATGCTCAGCTCTTCATGTAGGTGCTGTTGCTAAGAAGCAGGATAAAAAAGAAATTAACCTCTTTTCCTTTCTGGAGGAAGGGTTGTAGGAGAAGGACAGGGCAGAGCAATCCATGCAGCCTTTATGTGAGGGGGATGCTATTGCACACAAGGTAGTGGGGTGAAATGAGCCCTCCAGCCTTCTTGCAGACAACAGCTGCCCCTTACTGTCCTGCATTGGATGGCACTGCAGTGTGGAAGAAGGCAGCAGCCTCAGCAATGAGGAAGGGGTGGTTGGCCTGCAGGCAGGCTGGCTGCAGAGGGTGTAGCTCCTGTGGCCAAAGTGGGGAGTCCTCCAGGTGCCTCTGCCTGGCACAGGTCCCAGCCAAGAGGCTGCAAGGGCATGCTGAGAGCATGGCTCTGGGACTCCCAGGCCCAAGTCAGCACCAGCACCCAGGCTCCTCTGTCCCTACAGCACTCCCCAGGCTGAGACCTGCATTTCCCTGAGGGGTGGGCAGCATGAAGTCAAACAGAGATGCAATATCTTCTTCCCCCTGCCACCCCCTGGAGCTGTTTCGCTGACTGCCGAGCTCTCTGTGCACAGAGCACTAAGTAGGGCATGCTGGTGCATATCCCACAATGGCTGTTTTGTCATTTGCTGGAAGTCGCTACTTCGCTGTCACCAATGTCTTGTTTGTTCTGCAACACTGAAGCCTATACCAAGGTTGTCAGATCAGCCACAGTGCTGTCCTGTGCTGGAACAAAGAGTCTGCCTATGGGGATGAGCCAGTTTGTTTCTGATTTTCCTTCTGGCCCACTTATGTCATTTTCTGTCCGTCATGAGTATTATTGCTGAGCTGCCTTGTATAAAACACTAACACCTGTTAACTCTTGTACTTCAGGCTCAGCTATTTTTTATTCACTTCGAGAAGCCAACTCCATGCTCCTCCACTATTTGGGAGACCCCTCCCTAGCCTAAATATTCGGGGGGGNNNGCATCTATGCAAGGGTTAAACTGATTAGAAAAAGAAAATTCAGGAGATGAAAACAGGAAAAAAATAATAGCATGGAATGCCACATTTTGCTGAAACTCATGTTGCTATTTTTACTCTTGTGTTGTTAGGCTCTCTCTGAAGTAGCTCTCTCAGCAAACAAGGCCAGGATGAAAGATAGACTGATTAACAAAACCAAGTTTGATGAAGAAACGCTGATGCGGTGGGCGGTGATCTTATTCAGAGACAGCTAAGTATTTGTGCAGCAGCCACAGAATCACAGAATCATAAAGGTTGGAAGGGACCTCTGGGGACCATCTAGGCCAACCCCCCTTCTAAAGCAGGTTCCCTACTGTAGGTTGCACAGGAGGATACCAAACTCCTAGTCACGTGCCACCAGTGGAAAGCTTCAAGTGCATTTAACAAGTGAGATTTGATCAGCACATCACGGTCAACAGAAGTCAGTCGTATGTGCTAATCCATCACGTCCCATCTTAAACTACTATACCTCTGTGGGGTCTGGAATTGTAGATGCATGCACATTCTCAGGGGTTCCTCATTCTAAGATTCTCTATTATCATTGCTCATCCACTCAGATGCCAGCATTTCTTACCAGAAGATAATGGATGTGGGTCTTCACTTATAGAATCTAAGAATCATTAAAGTTGGAAAAGACCTTTAGGATCACCCAGTCCAATCATCAGCCCATCCCCACCACACCACTGAACCATGCCCCTCAGTGCCACATCTCCACGTTCCTTGAACACCTCCAGGGACGGTGACTCCACCATCCCCCTGGGCAGCCTGTGCCAGTGCCTGAACACTCCTTCTGAGGTGAAATTTTTCCTAATATCCAACCTCCCCTGGCACAACTTGAGGCCATTCCCTCTCATTCTATCTCTGTTGCCCAGGAGAAGAAGCCGACCCTCACCTCACCACAACCTCTTTTTGGGTAGTTCACTTCTTTCTTTGATGGTCACAAGATCCATTGGGTCTATTGACCCTTCATGCTTGGAAGGAAAGTTAGAAAAGAAACCAAAAACACAAATGTCAGATCAGCCTGCTGTGGTCATTACACCACTTCTGAGCTGCAAATCAGTTCAGCAAATTGCAAAAGTGAGACACTGCGCTGAAAAAATTACAGATTCCTGTTTTCTGTCCTACTTAGTAGGAGTACAAACGAAGCAGTCCCTCCAGGAGAGCTGCATAGAGCCCCGTGCAGATGCAGCTGTGCACGGCGCACCCAAGGAGGAAGGCAGGCAGGGCGGGGATGCCTTGCGGTGAGCTTTCCTTTACCGCAGGTTCCGTTCTCAGCTGTGCTTTTACTCTAGGGCTGCAGAAGAAAGAGAAGTAAATCCTGCTGTTGCAATTATTCACAGAACTCAATCCCAGAGTGGCACCAGTGTACCAAGAGGTTGTGAGTACAAAGCAGGGTCATTTTTCAGAAAAAGTTCTCAAGAAGCAGACTGAAAGCCAGGACAGAACATCCCCATTTCAACTCCTCATACTTAACAAAAAGTTCTCCTTCACTATCACAGTCAGAACAGGCAACATAGGAGTGCTTCTCCATTCTTCACAGACAGGTGTTTATTTTTCTAAAGTCAAGAGAAATTCCTTGGTCTGGCTTTAACACAGTCCCACAGCTATCTGTGCCATGGTTGCCTGCAATGCACAGGGGGGGACAAGCACCTGAGGAAGGAAAAACTGCTTTTATGTTGGCTTTGGAATTCAATGCTCAGACCCTCTGGGACCCTGGTATCAGGTGCGAGTGGTACATGGCCTGGAAGGAAGCACCTAAGCCAGGTTCCACAGAAACCAGCAGCAATTCCTTATGTCTGCCAGGCAGAGAACCACTAGGGTGGTGAGGAACCATCTCACCACAGCAGAATGAATACTGTGCGGTTGGAGCTAAAACAAGTAGAGAAGAGTGAGGGAGAAGGCCATCTCCTGAACTCTTTCCAATGGCTGGAGAAACTGGAAATGGGTCATACACAATGAAGAGCAGGAAAGGCTGTAGAGCTGAATTAATGTGATGGAGAAGCATTCATCTATAGACACTATTTGTCTGACAGTGTGACCTAAGGGTCTAAAATATAAGTGGCCCAGAGCTTTGACTCAATCTCCTAGTTTACCTGGAGAGAGAGAAAAATAACCTATATCTTTGTGGAAATATTAGCAAAACATTGCTGTGAATCAACTTGGAATTTACCTTACCCGAGATGGAAGACATATAGCTTAAAAACAAGATGAGTTTTTCCCCTGTATTTCCTTCAAGACCTAAGAAAATTATTGTTTGGCAAAATTGTTTGATTAAAAAATGCTACAATAGAGAGAGTTGGGAAAGTGTTGTGGATTTGGCAATAGAATTACAGTATGGTATAGAACTCTCTGGTCAGTTTTAGAGTTTGTTCAAGTTGGTAAAAGGATTACATGATTGATGTGTAACCCTTAGTGAGACATAAGGTTTTAATGCTTACAGGGATTGAGAATATCTATTGGTTTTGTTGGGGATAGCATCAGATAGTTTGAATGTTATTATTGTATGCAGATTGCTTCTCTTCCACAATCTATGGAAACAATCTGAAATAATTCTGAGAGAAGCCCGTGGGATTTAAACATCAAAGGATGAAAAAATACATCATCCATTCTTTGTTGATGAAAATGACCTCAACGGATCACAGAGGAATAGGTGTGAAAATAACTAAAAGGAAAGAATGAAGGCCAAAGCAACCAGATGTGAAGAGTTCTTAGAGAAGGGCAAAGACTATAGGGATACTTATATTATTTGAAACAGCAAAGATATTCCCATGCCAACTGAGAGCCACTGGAATGTGTTGAACCCTTCAAGCAGTGGGACAACACAGCTCTCAACCAAGTGTCCCTGAGAAAGAAAGCCAACAAGGAGAAACACAGCATTACTCAATAGCTGCTCTATCCAAATAGCACTGCCTGTAACCTCAAGAGATTCCCTACTCCTACTGCCCTTCCCTAAGGCAGAACATAAGAACTGTTCTTTTGTTATTCCCAACAGCCACTTGTCTACTCTGTTCTTCAAAGCCCTATAGATGCTTTCTAAGTTGAAAGCAGCCCCAATTCACTCAACACTGACTCACTCATGGACTGCTTTGCTGCTTCACTGCCTTTACTGCTAGATTTTTTCCAAACTTGTTTCTTCCTTGTTTCTGCTAGTTTCCTGCCTAATTTACATCTTTTCTTCTGCAGCTTAAATTCATGACTCTTTGTGCACCATGGAGGTCAGGAAGTGGGCTTCAGGACTGCTTTTATATTCTGTCTTGGTCTTCTCCAGTTTATTCCAGTTCCTCCTATCTTTTCCTTAATTTACAGTTTTCTATTCTTCTGATCAGACCTGTTGCTCTTCACAAGACCATCACCAAAGTCTCTCTTCTTGTACAGAGATGCCTGAATGTGGCATCCTACCTTGTCAAAGGCCTTGCTCACCCCGACCACAGTGAGAGAACTACTTCATGCCTCTGTTTTTGATCACATCTGGTGGCACATTGTCTGTTGTTTTCAGGTGTTGTTGCTGACTCACATTTGGTTGCCCCCAGCCTCTTTTCTGAAAAATGGTCCTTAAACAATCATCCATCAGCCTGCATATATGAGGTTAATTATTCTTGCCTGAGCACAGTACTTCACAGCTCTCTCCCTTGGATTGCATTTAATTCTTTCCAGACCACTTCTCCAGTCTGTCAAGATTTGTTTGAATTTTTATTCTGTCCTGCAATGTATGTGCACTCAGGGGAAGCGAGGCAAATGTAACGAGTGTTATCATATCCATTCCATTCATCTGCAGGATTAAAGGATATATTGAACAATACCAGATCCAAGGCTGAGCCCTGCAAAATCACACTTGATCATGTTCTTCTCTTTCAATGATGAACCACTGGGAACTACTTACTGTGAACAATTTTCCAGGTTATGCTCATTCCGTTGGGGTTTCATCCAGGCTGTCTTGCTTCCTCCCTTTGAACTGAGATAGTATTTTGCCATGAGAAGGTAATGACTTACTTTAATAGGCCAAGTGATATTTGAATGAAAAATGGGGTAAGAGAGCAGCAGGAGAAAACCACTGTTATCTTTGATGAGCCTGGTGGGATGAGGCAGGTGCTGTGAATGGCAGTGACACACCTAAATGCACACACATACAAGTGACCTCCAGGGCACATGATGGGTTCGCTGTACCCAACATGGGGGGCACATGAATATCCCCATTTAAAAATGATTTTAAAAAATTAATTAAAAAGTACAAAAAGTTTCAAGAGTTTGGCAAAGAGAAAATCAGACTAAGCTCAGTCAGTCACCGGCACAGACTGCCTAAATATAATCTAAGTCCCTGGAGACCCTGTAACTTGCAAATGAGTTAACAACCAGACACGATATTGTAATTCAGCCCTTGAGGTTTCTACAGAGGGTGTTCACCAGGAGAACTGACACTGCAGCAACATCCAGAGCAGAATTTATACAGGTACTCTAATTAAATGCGAGCACTCCCTCTCACCAATTGGCCTCAATCACCTTCCTACTTCCCTTTCCTACCTTAGGGTCACCTGTCCTCCTTTCTCATCCACCTTCTCCCTGTTTTTAATCCTTGCTTGCTGTGTAGTTACCCTTCCAAGGCAATTTCACCCCGCAGACAGCTCCAGAACGACACAGGGCACCAACAAACCCCGGAGGCAGGATTTGGTTGTGTGTTGGGTGCTGGAGCAGAAGCGGATGGAGTAGGGCAGGCACTGTTTCAGACCCCTCCCTTCTGCACCAGCACAGCGGGTTAGAAATAGGCCAGTTTCCCTCTCCTGCTGCTCATGGACATCTTGGCAATTTCAGGTAGGGATGATCTAAAACAACCCCATCCAGCACTGCCAAATGGCACACTTTTAGATCTTTTTGAAATTAAAATCATCTTGGCTTTCAGACTTGCATTTGCAAATAAAATGACAGAATATTGGATTTTTCTCCTGGGTCAGAAATTCATATTTTCACTCAGCTTTACTATAGGATACAGGTTTGGTATTGTATCTCAGACTTGTCATAGAATATACAAACAAGCAAGTAAATCCCACAAAAACTAAGCATTTTCTTTCCCTGGTGAGGCACATACCTTCCTCAGGAAGACCACCTACAACACGGTGGAAATGCTGCCCAAGGACCCAGCCCTTTACCACTGAAGGCAATTTTCCCATCTACACTTGTGGCACTGAGCATAATTCCACTTTCTTGGGCTGCAAGCTAACCACGAAGCAACTAACTGTCCCCTTTGCAAGTGCCAAATAATTATTTTTATCCCACATTTAGCACATGACTAATGCACCCCGCTTGGAGCCGGTGTGCTTTCCTGAGGACGCCGATGAGACCCAGCAGGCTGCTCTGGACAGGACACAGCTCTCGGAGCAGCAGACACACAGGTTGGAGCTACATGCAACCCAGGTTGGCCACAGCTGGATGGCAGGGCAGGCTGCTGAGACAGGAATTGCTTCAGGTAATTGGCAGGGAAAGAGGAGCAGGGCTAGAGAGATTTGAAAGGAGTTGTTCTAAAAGCTGCCTGCTCTTGCTTGATCCACCCTTGTTTTTGACACTGCCCTTGTCCCCCCTCACGCTTTGTTGACCATTTCTTAGACAATGGGCGGTGGCTTTTTTCGATAGCAGCATCAGATGTGGTTACGTGAAAAGCACATGCACTAGAGCTGTGCAGTGACCGCAGGGTGGATTTTGTTGTTTTTCTTTTTTTGGCGCGGAGTGTGGCTTCACTAGCCAACAGGTGAGAAGAAGTTACTGGGGTTTGAAACAGCTCAACAAGAATGAGGCAGAGTACTTCTTGTGTGTACAGAGGGCAGAGGAGAGGCTGAGGCGAAACAAAATACAGCCGGGAGGAAGCCACTTTGTATGGCTGAGATCCGTGAACAGCAGAGACACAGGCACGCAAACCAGTGGGGCAAAATTACAGCTCCCCAAACACAGAGGTGGGCAGGGACCCCAGTGGCATTCTGTCCATGTTGAACCATCCCGCCTCAAGGGAAGGGCACAGCAGTCACCTCTGGGCCTGGGGGAACGCCGTGTGCTGAGGGGATGAAGGTGAGGCTGGAATCATGAGACGGTGTGGCAAATGGGAACGAATCAAAGCGACGCGTCTTTGTGCATTTGCAGTGGGGGCTGAGTCATTACCATTCATCACCAGCTCGGCTGGTGTGTTCACGCCAGTGACAGCTGTTTTCGGGAGAGAGGACAGCTTTTGATGCCTTTTAATTCCCAAAACTAAAAGAAAAAAGGGCTGTCAAGGTAACAGGCATTCGGAGAGGCCGACTGAAAACAGCGGGTAAGGAAATAACTTTAAGTCCCAGGGAAATGCAGCACAAAAGAGAACTGCCACAATGACCAGGATAGAGTGGCTTGCTCCTTCATCTTACTGAAGGAAGTGGTAAATGGTGGAAACTTCCCGTGATCAACTTACAAACGAGCTCCTGTTGCAGGATAACACAGCAGAGTTAGCACTTCTGTTGCAGGGCATTTTCCCCACATTTCTTCTTGCAAGGCTGGATGCATGGTTTGAGCAATTCTTACCTGTATGTGCAGCATCACTAACCTTAAAACGTATCTGAATTGAGCTCCAAAACACTCAGTAGGATCAGCAAAGCCTCTTCTGGCCCTCACTAGTCCTCAAAGGCTCCTCTGCCCAGAGAGCTGTGGGTGCCCCATCACTGGAGGTGCGCAGGGCCATGTTGGACGGGCCCTGGGCAGCCTGATCTGGTGGGGGGCACCGACCACGGCATGGAGTGGGACTGGGGGGGCTTTGAGTTTCCTTCCAATCCCACCCATTCTGTGCACCTCATGGTTTTACAGGACCTTGAGTTTCTCCCACCCGCCTCATGCCATTTCAGGGAAGTGACAGGGCAGTGGCCGCCCATTGCTGGGAGCAGTTCTTGCCAGGAAGTGCTTTAATGCAAGGTACATCCTGTGGCTGCCCTTCCCTCTGCACTTCTCCTTTCCTTGACCCCCTGCAGCCTTCTCATGGCTTGGTCCCACCACCCTGCAGGCTCAGCACTTCCCCTGAGGGAGTGCCCAGGGAGGTGCCATCCCTCCTTTCAGACCAATGCTTCTCCATCTCTCTCCTCTCTCCTACTGATCCCTTCTTCTGCTCCATTTCCTCTTAGCATCCCATGGCGGTGCTTCTCTCTTTTTAGCACTGTCTTCATTTACTCGCCAGCACTCTAAGGGCGGGAGAGCCTTCCTGAGGCAGAGGGGTGCTCCCATGGAGCGCAATAGGCTGCAGCATCCAGACCTTGTCAGGGATGGACCTCACCGGGAGAAATCGCTTCAAGAAACAGGAGAAGACAAAGGCCGAAGGGGAGGAGTTTACAAAGGAGAAGTGTTTTCCCGAAGCCTGCCCAGCAGGGCCACAGTCTTCCCCCACACACACTAGGCAAAGCTCCCTTATTTTCTCTGTGGAGACTTGAACAAGTATGATGGTAAAGCAAAGCCAAACAAGAGAGGCCTGGGACCTGAATTCCTCAGGGAGGCTTGCTGCCTGGAACAAGCAGGCAGTTACACCAAAATTCAGCCCTCGGAGGTTCTTGGTCTCTGCCCCACCCAGCTGGGCAATGCAGTTCCCTCCCTCGGCAAGGCAGCAGCAGGGAGCTCGGCCAAGCACCCAGCGAGAAAGCAGGGCAGAGGAGGAGGCACCTTCCAGGGAGCAGGGAAACAGTGTGGTCAAGCTGGGAAGGGGATTTGGGCTTTGCTATGTCATCAAAAGGGCTGCCTATAGGACAGGTGAGCATGGTTCTGAGGCCTGGCTTGGGGTTAGGTTAGGTGTCCCAACGGGACTTGTCCTGTCTTCTGTCTCATCATCTTCTGGGCTTGTTTAAGCTGTGTGCTGCTGAGGAGGCTGGCTGTCTCCATTTCCAGCCCAGCAGAAACCCAGTGGCAGAGCTTTCAAAAAGATAAAAAAACCATACTAATTAGGGATGAGCTCATATCTGGTTGTGACTCATCCACTGGAAGCTGCAGCAACCACTGCTGTGCTGGGAGTTCCACTTGCGAGGGCGTGGAGGCACATGCGATTAGGAGACTGGGCCGTCAGTGCTCAGCACAGGTCTGCTGCCCTCATGCTGAGAGCAGAGATGGGGCAGGCTACCAGCCTCAGGCCCCACACCTGCGTGTGCACCCCCATGCATGCAAATGCCTGTGAGTGGCCTAACAAAACCAGTGGGGCCATCCAAGGCTCAGGCATCACCTGAAGCCCAAGTGTATCTTTGTGCAAGCCTAGAGTAAGCTTCTGGGCATGGTCCTCTCATAAACTGAGAGGCAGGAGGGAGTCCACCTGCTTTATAAAATTCAGAAAGCACAGCCAGTGGAAGNCCTCTCCCTCTCCCTCTCCCAGTAAGAACGTGGGGCATTTACCCGTATGAATGAGCCTGTTTTCACAAGGGCAGATGCGGAAGCTGTCGCAACCACGATGTTTAGGAAACCGGTGAAAGGAAACAGCCTCTCAGTAGCATAGGAGCCGGTGCGCGCATTCAGCTCTGGCTGCTGCCCTGAGCTGCGCCCTCATCGCCATGCAGAACGCCCAAGAAGACCTGGCTGCATCTGGGGAAGAAGATGATGCCTTTGAGGAAGGTAAAGCCATCTTTTATTCAACTAACCCTTCTCCTGTGCAGACGAGAGGCAGGTTCCTAGCTTGGGTGGTATTTCTTGGGTCAATCTGAAGCTCTCTGCAGATTCCAAAGTGACAGGGCAACCAGGCTTTCTTTTTTCCCAGTGAGAATGGAGAACAAAAGCAACCCCAGACACAATAAAAACAACTTTCACATCACTCAGCAGCTCGCTTCCTCAGCAAGGAGCTCACTGCAGAAGAAGAAAGCTGGGGGGGGGACACACCAAGTATGTTTTCTGCAGCAGCTGCAAAGCTGCGCGTTTGGCATTCTGAACCACAGATGCAGTTGTCCTTAAAGCATTAGGGGCTGTCTACAGGGGCTCCCAGCAAAATTAGCCCCCTCCTCTCCAGTCTCCGCAGCCCAGGGCAGAGTAGGTGCCGTGGTTTCTTATCCTTCCAACTTTAGGGCCCGCATTGTGTAATTTCTGCCTTGCTTGCAGCCCCCTGCACTTGAGCAACACGGGGGGGACATGGCTCATGCAAATATCCCGGCCTCAGCTCGGAGCAGTTTCCAAGGGAGCTGGAGGCACAAAGAGCCACCTGGACCAGCTCCAGGGACTGTGACCCTTTAAACTCACTTGCAGCACAGCTTCAGCAAACCTCGTTTAAACAAAGCTCAGCTGCGGTTGGTATGGAAAACTTAGCAGTGAGTGGTGCCAAATTGAGTTATCTGAGCCTCACTGAAAGGCAGCAGCCCAGAAAAGAAAGCAGCTTCAGTGATGTACTGTCTGTGCTCAAATACATTTCTCACGTATATATGACCCCGCTCCTTGCCCTCTGACACAGTCCTGGCTCGGAGGGGCAATGGATTTGCAGAAAGGAGAGGTTGGAGCATTTGCATTTGGGCAAAACTCCAAACAGCCCAGGGAGGAGCTGGAGCATGAGCTCCCCACAGCTCGGCCTCGCTCGGGGGAGGCTGCCTCTCACGGTGACAGCAGCCTGCTCCCATTCCATGTGGGCATCTGCAGTGGGATTTAAGCTTCACTGCTGTTTCTGAAACCTGTAGTCCATGTTCTTCACCAGGTGGGTAGGAGGGGAAGAGAGGAATGTATCTGACATTTGTATCAGGAAAGATACAGCACCTAAGAAATCCTCTCCAGCCTCCCAGCTCGGTTGTTTCTGGCAGGGCTGGCCCACAGTTAGAGCAGGCTGGCTTCTCTGGGGCAGGGACATTCCTACAACCTCTCCATGACCCTGCTGGGAGCAAGAGGTTGGACCAGGTGCCTTCTGAGGCTCGTTCCAACTTGGGTCACACCATAAACCTAGGGGCTGCTGCCCACCTCTTCCACTCACCCATGTGCAGCTGAGGACAAATGCACCCCCGCCGCTCCCTCAGCAGGGTGCTGGCTGCCAGGCTTGCCAGCTGGGAGCCCCAGCTTAACAGGGCATGGAGCTTCCCTTGCTCTTCAGCCCTCTCTCCATTCCCTGGAACAGATTAACAGGCAAACATCACGTTTTTGGCTGGTTGGGACTGGCACAGGGAAGAGCAATGCCTGTTTCAATTGTAGCATATGGGGGGAAAGAAATGGGCAATAGCAGACATAGGAACCTCTCCAGCAGCAGTCTGGGTGCAGAGGCAGAGCTGTGCTTGCCAGAACCCTGTGTGGATCCGCTGATGCTGCTGTGCTTCTGTGGTGCTTCTGCTGAGCTCTCCAAACCACACAGGTGCACCCATGCTGGGGGTGGACCTGCTATTCCTACTGGGATAAGGTGTCCATCCTCCCTGCCAGGGTTAGGAGGAGCGCAGCTCAGCAAATGAACTCCTCTAAGTATGTTAATCCTGCAGTGGGCTGTGCCAGCACCTGTGTTCTTATGCTTGCTTAGGCTGAGACTGGAAATTAAAGCGACACCGTTGTGTAACTACACAAGAAATCTATTTCTGTCAGATGCTAGCTAAATCTGGTGGCTGGGGGCTGGGTGCACCCTCCCTGGTACCTCAGAGGGAATGCGGAGCACAGCCAGCACCGCTGTGACACCCGAAACCCCAAACTGCAGAGAGCGCGCACTGGCCAAAAGCTGGTGGTGGGTTTTTGGCCAGATGGAGCTGTTTGTCAGGTGCTGAGCTGGGACTTTCAGACCGTAGCTCTGAGGGTGTGGGCTTGTTTTTTTTTTTCTGTTTTGCTTTTCTATTTTCACATCCGGCATGATTTGGAAACGGGTGATGGCAGAGCTCCCCTGTGCCTTTTAACGTTGTCCCAGAGGTTAGTTACATCACAGTTAAAAACTGCTACATCTTACTTTTGGTGTTGATTTGTCTTGGCTTTGGAGCTCGTTGCCCTGGAGAACAAAGGACTTGCTCTTGCTGTAGGTGTGTGCCTAGTACACAGACTGTACTCACACCACTCTTACCCTTGTCAAACAGACTGCTGTCAATGGCTCTTGCTGTACAAAGTGTGAGTTTTAAGGCTTATGAGCATTTGCATGGATCTTCTTTGGGCCAGCCCCTTGGAGAGGCAGACACCAGCATGGAGCAGATTGCTCCAAAGCTGTTACGCTGGGGATAAATCCAGATGTTAGATGATCTGTCACTCATACTTGTGCATGCGTGTATATATATATAAATATATTCGTGTATATGTCAGGAGCACTTCAAGGATCAGTTAAGATGCACAAGGACCACTTGAGTCCTTTGGGCCCCAGCATCACATGAGGATATCCTCCTCATCAGATTTCCCTCTATGATCCCCAACTCCTCAGCATCAAAATTTCTCAGAACACAGTCAACGCTATCCCATAACCACGGCCTTCCTCCTTCACTCACAGGTATGCCCGTATTAAACCCAGGTGAATCAGCTCGCTCCCTGAGTAGACTTTTCTCCCAGTTACCTACCACTTCCCCAGACACTGGGCCTTCTACATATTCAGCAGGCCACAATTTCAAGTTCCCTTGCAGGCCATGGGCATAAAGAGAGTTAAAACCCACAGGGGCAGAGCAAATCTGTGCCTCACAAGAAGCCAGCATCCTCGATGACTCCTCAATTGAGTTACTTCTGCCACTCAGACTTGTTTTGAATCCATCCAGCATGCCCCAAACTGACCTACACCATTTCAAGTTTCTTAGTCAAGCTCTCATGCAATGCCAGGTATTATTTCTCACAGAAGTCCAAGCACAGTATCAACACATTTCTTTCCTATAAAACCCCACTGGTTGTATTCCATCTCCTTTTATTTTGCTTACATGACTCCTCCATCAGCTATTCCGTGAGGAGGCCAGGGCCACTGCCAGGCTGTCACACCATCAGTGACGGAGCACTAACTCATACTTCTCTAGAAATCCTGCCGTACTTCAAGTGTGTTTTGAAAATCAGCAGAGAGTCCCTTGGACAGTTCTCTTCAAAGCTACTGCTTAAAATCCTCCTTAGGGATAGATACATGGAAAAAAACATTTTCACAATGATATGGACCGTAAGCTAGCACTGATATTTTCCCACTTACAAACAAAAACATTGGTAGAAAACTTCAGTGTTTTCTGCATCATTATCAATAATTTCATATTGTTTTCATCTACTTACGCTCCAATAGCATCATTTTTCCTTATTTTGCATTGAAATCTCAAGTCACTGGGCTGGGTGTGACAAAAGACACTTTCACAGAAACTCAGGCTGACTCTTGCAAGAGCTATTCGAAGCTCAAAAGTCCTCAAATAAAACCTGTTAATGAACTTGCTTGTTTTCTAATGACACCTTTACTCTTGCATCATGCTATCTCCTTCAGGGGATCTGTGCAGACCTTGCATGTGACTCTGCCTAGGCTCAGTGGAGCACAACCACATATATATGTTACACGAAAGATGAGAGAAGAAACTGTTTTGGCCTCTTGAAAGTACAGGCAGTGATGTGTTCTGTGTTTTTTATGGCCCTCGCCACTATGCTAACTCAAGGCAAGGGACTTCAGTGAAGCCTTACAGTCAGTACACATGGTTTCAGGAAAATGTTTTTTAAATTTTGGTAAATCTAAGTGCCTGAGATTTTGAAGGTATATTTCTTGAAAAATAAATCCCTTCCTGTAGCACCATGCTTCCCCTCATCACAGCCTGGAACGGGGGCAGGGGGTTTGGCACAGCCAGAGCTCATGGGTCAATGCAGAGGAATCAATGCACAGAGTTTGTTAGTCCTCAGCTCAGCACTGCAAGCGTATGGGCCCAGGCATTTTCTTAGCAGTGGTCAACATATGTAAACTGGGAGTGCACAGGAGAAACAGCAATTAGACTGTGATTTGCTACAGATCTTTTCATACTGCTGCTCCAGCCTTGCCTCTCCTCACATCTCCTGTCTGTGTCCTCTGGTTGCACCCAAGGTAGCTGACCTGCCTCCCAGGCCAAAGCCGGCACAAAACCCCATCAGGGTTTCTAATGAATGGGGAAAAAAGTAATGCTGACTTTTTCCATAATGTCCAGTAATTAAGTGCCCAGGTTCAGTGGATAAGAGACCTGTTTTCAGCGGTGTCAGCCCCAGGGCCTCTCCATGCCCAGGACTGGTGTGCTATTGGGGCACACAGGTGCTCTCCAGCACTGCTGCTCATCAGGGCTCCCCACAGAGCTGTACTTGTATCTTTGAAGGTATGCTTTGAAGGTATGCTTAAAAAATGTACAAGGTGAAGCCTGCCTGCCTGCCCTTTTTAAGAGAGAGAAGAGGTTTAGCTCTGGGATTTGGAATCAGCCTTGAGGCTTAGCTGAAATTAAACGTAGCTCCTGCTCATGGCTACGTGCACTGCCTGGTGCATTGTAACACAGCTGCCAATGTTAGAGAAAAAGGAGGATAAAGTCTTGGGTGCTATCTTGAAGCTGAGACATGTCCTTTATCTAGTAACAATTCAGGTTAGGCAACCTTTATCTCTCCCTAAAACAACACAAGTTACTATGCTTTCCGTGCAAGTACCTCTCAGGCACCATGTCTAAAGCCGCACGAGGAGATCAGTGCCACAGCTTGCCCATGGCACATGGGACCAGGCTGCTTTCCACACCATGGCCAGCCGGCCACGCTTTGGTGAGAGCCAGCCACTGCACATCCCATGGAGCCTCTCAAGCTGCCACCACCTCGAGCAAGCTGCATCCACTAAGGATGTTCCCATGTGCACAGCAGTGCTATATTCTAGCGGATGCGTACCTCAGAGGTACCCTATTATATTTTCACCCAAAACAGTGCCTGAGATGTCTCCATCTCCCAGCACACTGAGCACTCAGCACATGGGAAGCCATTAGCAAAGACTTGTATCCTGTCCAGCATGACTGCTGAGTGACCACAGATGGTTGCCCCACAGCTCCCACCAGCCCCACCAGTGCCATTGGCTCATCTCCCATGCCCAGCGATGGAACAGGCATGCAGCACGCTCGCTGCAGCGCAGAGAAGGAGACATCCTAACTTCCCATCACCAAGGCAACAGTGTTTCCTTGAGCCAGATAGATGGATTTTAATAAGAGGTGCTTGGCCTATAAACTCAGGTTTAAGTACATTTCTCCAGGAACATGGACAGACCCGCTTAGGGCAGACAAGGGCAGGGCTGCAAGGCGGCCACGTGGCACAGGGCAGCTGTGCTTGCTCCTGTCTGTGCAGAGAGCTTGGACCCCCTTCTCTGCACAGCTGCTATTCATGGTTGGGTCTGCGGGCTGTGTGGGTGGGTGCAAGCTGCTCTGGAGCGAGGGGGTGTGTGGGACACCCGTCCCCACCCCGGACATCCCACAGCTGTCCCAGGGGCAGCTGGAGTCCTATTTTTAATGGGGTGTTGCAGCAGGGATGATCAAGCCTGGAATTTAAAAATAATTGGAATCAGAGGCATGCACTGCTTTGTTGACTCTCTATTTTTTAATTGAAGATCTTTGATGTTTTTTTCCCTTTCTCCGCATCTTGAAGGCAGCTTGTTTGGTTTGTGTTTGTCGGCAATATTTCTAGATCGCTAATAATAACAGCAGTGAGGGAAAAAACAGGTCAAATAATAAACAGGTGGCATTTAACCAGAGAAAAGAAAGAGACCAACAAGCCAGAGAGAGACCACAGATGCTGGTGCCCAGGTGACCTTCTGCGCTCTCCCAACCAGCATCTCACCAAAGCCTGAAGCCAAACCGCCCTCCTTCCCACCTTTTTGCTCCCATTTTTAGACAGCCTCCTACAGAGCGCTGTGAAAGACAAGTTTTTTGCCATCCTGCCCCATTCTCAGAGCCACCAGGCGAACATGGCCTGGCTGGGGCAAGCTTATGCCCTTTAGCGATGCAAGGCACCGCTCGCTGCCTGCGGAACGCTTCTGCCCGCTCTCTGCTAAAAACAAAGGTCTGAGGCTGGTGTGCCAAGGGCGTGACACCACCACACAGCCCATCAGGAAGCGTGAGGTTAAAGGCTGTGAGTGAAAACGAGAGAAAACAGAGAAAACAGCATGAGGATGTGAGTTAGAGGGGCAGGAGGCAGCAGCCGAGCGCTTGGCAACATTGCCAAGGCACTGCAGTGCTGGGAATGGGGAGGTTTCCTCGAGGTAGGTCTTCGCATCTCACCATCGCAATGGGATGAGGGGTGCTGTCACATCTTGCAGAATTTTGAGCAACATTTCCAAAGCTTGGACCCGCCACCTAAGAGCAGTGAAATGGCTTGACTGAGGCCCCATTCACACAGCCCTTCTGGAGGGTGGGAGGCACAGCTGCACCCACAGACCTTCCGCCGAGGGTGCAGGAGAGCACTCCCTGTGTGCACAGCCACTGACAGCCCCCTGCACCTGGTGGCTGAGCAGCAGGTGGAGCAGGGCCGCCAGGAAACCATGAGCAGCACCAGGCTTGTGCTGTGTAACTTATCAATAGGGAAGAGGGTGGTGCTGGCTCACTCTGGTTTAAGTGCAAGGAGCTTAGGATTGGAAAATTCAGAGGCCCAGAGCTTGGAATTAATGCCTGGAGCTTAAATAGTCAGTAAAAAGATGGAAAGGCAAAAATTGAGGAGGAGCCTGCCTCTACTTAATAACACAGAGAAGGAAAGACACTGAAAACAGCCCAGCCCCAAACACTGAAGCCCCTCCTCAATCCAGGACCCTCAGCAAAAGGACCGCCCTGGGAAGCAAAGCCCCAAACTTCCCCAAAAGCCTGTGCCTGCCTGAGGTGCAAGCGGCATTGCACACAAGTGCTTGCAACACCTCCTGTTTCACCATGAGAGCACGGCACACAGCCTCCAGGGAGCAAACAGGGTTCTGTTCACACCCCTCTCACCCTGTGCTAGCTCGGGGCAATGGAA
The DNA here is from genome assembly GCA_013396635.1 of Penelope pileata. Lineage (NCBI taxonomy): Eukaryota > Metazoa > Chordata > Aves > Galliformes > Cracidae > Penelope > Penelope pileata. The sequence continues at coordinate 543,070 of WBMW01003134.1, read as the reverse complement.
TAGCTCTGCTGGAATGTGGATGTGACCTACATGGCACTGCGGTCATTTTAGTAAGCTTGCTGTGATTGTGTAGAAACGCAGCTTTGCTGAGAGCTCCCTGTGAGTTTCAGGATCCCACATGCTAAATTTTATCACTTGGGAAGAAAAAAGAAAAAGATGAGAGAGGACCCAGGTGATGCCATGGAGCTAACAGAGGTAGCACAAAGCAAACAAAATCTTTTTCTGCCTCAGACATCAGCTCACAACAGTTTCATAATGGTGACGATGTGCAGAACTTTCTCCAGGGAACTGCTGACTTCTGAGGTGGCATCTGGAGGAGCTGCCTTATTTATAAGTGGAATGGTTTGGGGAGTTTCGGTTACGTCAGCACTGGTGATCAGGCCGTGATGTGTGGCATTCACACGCAGCTGACAGATTTCCTTCCCAAGAGTTTCTTGCAGAGAGATTTTATGGATAGATTTGGAGCTAGACAGCATCTCTGGGATCCCGCTGCAAACATATGCAAAGAGTGCCACACTGGCAGCGCTACCACACATTTAACATTAAGGCTCTTTTTTATTAAGAGAGGGAAGGAAATGTTGAAAAGGGTCCATATCAAAATACTGTCAAAGCCAAACGAAGCTGAGGCCTCCAGCACTGCTGAGCACAGCTCTGGAGCTGGGTGGCAGTAGGTTTTTTTTAATTTTCCCATGTAAAAGCAGGCAGTTTGGACGGTCCTGAGCCGCTCTGCCTCCCCTGTTGCCCTGGGGAGCTTTCTGCCCTTTCTATTCCTGATGCCGGCCACGAGCCAAGGAAGAGTTAGCTTAATCAGCACCACCAGCCTCTGAGCAGTGCCAAGCTGTTGTCGTTAATCGCTTCAAAAATCACTGCGCTGAAAATACCACCAGGGTCAGATGTTCAAAAACTGGCTTCGTTTCCCCGGCATCGCGTAACCCTCCCAGGCCACACCCCTGGGGAAGCACTGCCTCTTTGCTCTACGGGAGGTACCACTTGTGATTGCTTTACAGCACATACCACTGGTGATCATTCATTTCGGTTCCCCTTGCAGCCCCCGTGGCAGGGCACAAGGAGCTGCCCTTCACTTTCTCTGGAAAACCAGCTCCTGCACATGCAGGACAGGCTGGACCACAGGCAATCTGCATCCTCCCCAAGAGACACCCCTTAAAGATGCTCCCAGCACCAGCCTGAAGGCTTGGTCAGCATAGAAGACCCCTCTCTGCTTTGGCATCTCAGCCCAAATATTTGGCAGGTGCTCTTTGGGCTCCTTATGTTACGGAGGCAGCGTGTTTAGCGCGCTCCCCCGAATGGCATTTCACGTGCGCTGCACTTGTTTTGTATCTCCTATATTTAAGCCACAGAAATATGCGGTGATGAGGAAAAGAGGGCTGTGGGGTATCTCAGAGGTATCTTGTGCTGGGGACCCGGCATGGCTCACCACGCTGCTGTCTGTCTGGGAGAGGTCTCAGGGCAGCTCTGTACGCTGAGGATGCAAACTGCCTGGAGCCTCTGCCCCAAAGGACTCCTCTTGGGTTTCTGTTATGAAACCATCAGATCAGGGACAGGCAGGATTCCCAGCACTGCCACCTTCACAGGCAGCACTTGATTCTGGAATTGCCTGCCTTCTTCCCCTCTGTCCTGGCCTCTGCATCCTTCTGACCTGACCGTCATTTCCCCCAGATCACGCTCTTCATCTCTGCAGTTTCTCCTCTTCCTGCCATAACCTGTAGGATATGCAGAGGCTGCTGCTGTAGGGCACAGCAAGACAGGCCGAAGTCCTGACCAAGGAGCCCTTCAGTGTTTGCTGACATGCCCCACAGTGCCTCACCCCAGATAACAACTGTCCTTCGTGACCTTCTGGGCCTGGTGCCCACTTGGTAACACAGGGTGGGTGTGTATGGGGCTGGTCCAGCCAGCTCAGGGCAGTCTGCATGTAGACACAGGTTGGGCCCACATTTAAACTGCAGTCCTGCTGCACCAGCAGGTTTTGGAAGCAGCTGTTACTGGTGGAGATGGCACCTGTCCCTATGAGACCCCCAGACTTGGCGGGAGCTTGGCCTGCTGCAAGGACAGAAGGTGAGGTTTGGGGCAGGCAGCACCCAAGAGCCAAGAAGCAGGAAGGAGCCCAGAAAGGACTTAAAAATTCAAGAGGATCCCAGCAGGAAGGCTGGGATCATCCTTCTGTCCACAAGGAAGAATCCTGTCCTGGAGGCCGTCTGACAGGGCCCTTTCCACCCCGCTCTGGGAAGGCACCTGACCTGCACGGCAGCCGCAGGCCCATATCTCCTGCTCCATAGGAGCCCCCCACTCTCCTCACCCCTCTGGGCAAGGCGGAAGCGAGGTTTAGAGGCCATCCAGCATGGAGGAGGCTATCTGACAGCCATGATCCCAAAAATAAGCCTAACAGCATCACACCTTTAGGTCTCTGATCACTATGGTGTCTTTGATCATCACATTACGTCGCTGACTTCCAGCTGTCTGGGAAAGCAAAACAAACTTCCAGCAGATCTTCGCGAACCTTAATTAGAAAACAACGCATTTTGAAAACAACGGGGGCACAAAGCTCAGAGCAGAGCTGCAGCAATAGACATGCCGTCCACACACTTGGCGTGCACAAGAGCAGCTCGGCCGGCCCTGGTTGCTAAGCAGGCTGAGAAGCTGGAATGTGCTGCTCCCTCCAGCCCCTCAGCTCCTTGCCAAGGCCACCAAAAGCTGCCCAGGAGAGGGGCTGCTGCCCACCAGACTGATTCTGAAGGGAGATGGTTCTGGGGGGAATAATAGTATCGTCAGTGGCTCCTTCCTCCTGTTCCCCTAGGTATGTATGCGAGGGCAGGTAGAGTGTAGGCTTGAGAACATGCCCCCCTGGAAAGGACTTTTTATCTTCAGATGCTCATGTCAGCATTCTTGCTCTGAGAGCAGCTATCTCATACCACCATGAATGTAGAAGGGTGTGATGAAGAAATAAAATAAGGACCATTTCTGGAAAGCGTTTTCTTGTGGTGCATTAAAAGTTAAAGGCAGCTTCTCTTTCTGTCGCAGATCCTCTCCCCCCACACCTATATCTACCTTTTCCTTTTCCTAAGTGTGTCCTAAGCACCCTGCACAGGGCACACCCACTGCATTATAGGCACTTCAATCATTACCAAAGATCCAGCTGTGCTGAGCACCTGGCCAGGGGTCCCAAGAGGTTGAATCTGTTTCCAAATCACCACAGAACATCAGCTGAAGTGACCTTTTCTTTTTTTTCCCATGAAGGGCCCTGAGAGCTGCAGGTGGAATGTTTTGCAAAAGCAACAAGAGTGTAAAATGGGGAAATTGAGGGTGGAGGAGTCACACAGTGACGGGAAGTAAAAGGGGGAAATGGTTGCACAGTGGTTAGAGGATGTGAGCAGTGAAAAACAAGTGGGTACCAGAAGCTTGTAGAAGGCAAGCAAGAAGTGCTATGGTAGGATGGTGAGCATGAGCCAGAGGTACCGAGCAGGCCCATCTGACAGAGAGAGTAGAAATATGGGAATGGAGTCAACCCAAGGAGCAGCAGGTTTAGCTGAGGAAAGTAATGGCCAATTTGTTTACAGCCAGCCTTGCCCAGGTTGCTCATGACAGAGGTCAGGCCCTTGGCTTTTACCTCTCCAGCAAAGGCCTTTTTAAGTGGAAGCACCTGCCATGCTCCCCACTCCCAAGCCTGATGGGTCACTCCTTTTTGGACAGAGGAGACATCCAAAGCCCCAGGCCGCTGTCTGGCGGCCACTTCCTCTGGCCTCTCACTGATCCGAATGTGCTGACGAGAGATGTCCATGCAAATTGACATCTGCACGCTCTGCCGAGCACTGCACCAAGCTGTCTGTCACCCTCAGCCCCCAGCTTCCAGGTGTCTGAAGTCACCCATGACACACATCATGACACACGTCCCTGTGGTACAACAGGGAAGGTACAGCAATATCCCACACTCTCTGTGATCCTCACAGGGTCCTCCCCCAGAGTACTTTACAGGGGGAGAGGGTCTCCCCAAGTGGGAGGGTCTCCCCAAGCCTCCATCTTTCCAGGTTTCTCTAGAGGACAGCAGCAGTGGGCCTGAAGGCCACCGCTTTGGTCCTCTTGCTCTGCTGCTTCAGGGCAACGGCAAAACTGAAGTACTTCTCATTATATTCACCACCCAGAGTGGTGTGTAATGCAAAGGGGGCCAGTACCTACAGGGGCCTACAGGAGAGACAGGGAGGGGTTCTTTATCAGGGATTGTTGTGACAGGACAAGGGGCGATAGCTTTAAACTAAAAGAGGGGAGATTTAGATTAGATATTGGAAAGAAAATCTTCACTCAGAGGGCGGTGAGGCCCTGGCCCAGCTGCCCAGAGAGCTGTGGGTGCCCCATCCCTGGAGGCGCTCAAGGCCAGGTTGGATGGGCCCTGGGCAGCCTGAGCTGGTGGGGGGCACTGCCCATGTCAGGAGGTGGGGCTGGGTGGGCTTTGAGGTCCCTTCCAACCCAACCATTCTGTGATTCTGTGATTCTGTGATGTGTATCAGCCAGAAAATCCTGCTCAGCCCTTTCAAGAAGCCTTCCAGGTGTCTGGGAGGAGCACAGCATTTAGGTATGCTCTAATCTCTTCCCTGGTAATCCTGATTTGCTCTTTGGCCTGGCTAATAGAAAGCAAAGCGCTCCTGTAAAGCCCGGCAGGTAATTTAAGAACTCAGGCTTAGATCTCTCAAGTATAGTGTGGGGCTGCCACTGCTGGGAAGTGTTTGTGAAGGTGCACAGAAGCTGGCAGGGAGATGTAAGTGCAGCACCACCGGCAAGTGCTGTTTTGCAGAGGTCACTGTTTTCTGGAGACAAAGCTTGAATCGGTTTTGCTGTTGTCACTTAGAAATTACACTGAGGATGTTCGTGCTGACCTATTTTTAACATAACAGCAGATTACACTGCAATCCAGTGAATAATTTATAGGGGTAGTAGCATGACCACAGTCACAACACAATGGCAGCTTCGGGTCCTGCCTAGTGACGGAGGGAGGCAGAGCTCTCTGGCATTTTCCACTGAATTAGCAAAACAAGACACACGTGGAATGACTGACCCGATCCTTTCAAAAGCATGTGTGTCATAGCAAACGCGTGCTCAGATGTGGGGCAAAGGCTTTATCTAGAGCATCCTCAAACCTGCTCAGCTGGCAAGCAGCAGCCCTGGGAGCAGGGAAGTGGGAGTGTGTATAGGGCTGCGGGTGACAGAGAGGAGGGAATTAGATTTCCACGTTTGCTATGCAAAACTGTATTGACAAGCCAAGAGAAACAGCTCATACTTGCCTCAGCACATGTATTTGCATAGGATGGAGAATATTTCCTTGAAAGAGGAGGCTGCAAATGAAGGAGGTATTTGCATCTGCAACCTAAGGTTGAAAAATATTCTGAAAGAGAAAACTGTCAGGGCCAGAAGGAGTTTGCAACATGGGGCACACAGAGTAATTGCCAGGAACTACCGTAGGAGGCTCAAGGTTGAAGTCAGATGCTGCAATTAGTAGATAGCACTGAAAACCTTTAACAAATTAGCCAGACTTCCACAGCGAGAGCTGCCACCCCCTAAAAGGCTGAAATGGACTCAAAAGCATATTAAGTATGCATGATGAGACATTTATAGCTTTCAGCATCGCCACAAATATTCCCTCTCCTCTTCCTCTGACATTCCACAGCCCAAAGCATGCAGCTGCTTTTTTCCAGAAAGCAACTTACTCGCCTTGCCCTCCCCGCTCACGTCCTGTGTGAAGCATGTGGAGCTGTTTGGGGCAGAAACATGCAGGGACAACCCCAAAAATGTGCCCTGGACCCTACAGCAGCACCATGGTGCCAGCAGCGGGCCCTACACTCCCCCCAATGGAGAAGTGGGTGCCCCTGGAAGTGCCCCCCCAGCACTGCTGCTGAGCCCATCAGAGCTCAGCAACCTTGGAGTCAGCCCCAGAGGTCTGCACACCCCGCATCCATGTATGCTTTTAGTGAATCTGGAGTCGTTGTCTCTCGTGTCTACTTCTGAAGGCTACAGGGTGCTGTTTATTTTCAGCACACAATATAAATACCACATGTTCATTATTTCTGCTGAAAATTACTTAAGATTATAGGTCAACTGGATTGGCAGGTGGGATTTTTTTTTTAATTCAGCGAGGCTATTTTTCTCCAAGCACAATGCTTTGTGGAAGCCAAACCCTTATTTTCTGTCGTCATTTCACAAACTTCTCCACACAGCATCATCCTGCGTGCCAGGTCTGTGTGCTCCATTGACAGCATCAGCATTTAGAAGGGTGAACGTGACCCCAGTGGGGCAAGATCCAGGCGTAAAGGAGAGTACCAGTAGGGAGTCCTCAAGCCACCACCTGAATTGTGCTGACTTACCAAACCCACAGCCTGCCCCAGAATCATAGAATCATTAAGGTTGGAAAAGACTTCCAACCTTGATGTCCAATTGCCAGCTCACCCCCGCCATGCCCAGTCACTGTCCCCATAGGACGTCGGCCAGGAGGTCACCACACCTTGCAGCACTGTTGCCTATTTCCAAGACAGGAGGAAGAGCTTGTTGAAGGGCTCTGCAGCAGCTTGAACCGTTGGAGGAGGGACAGCAAATCCTATAGAAAACAGGGCATGGGTGTTTGGTGCTTCTGTTGGGTGATGGCTGAAGGGCTGTGGAAAAGGACAAAGTCCTAAGGCCAGCAACGGGTGTATTCGGAACCCTCACCTCTATGGTGATGCATTTATGGTAACAAGGACCATATATTTTGGATGGAAGATGCATTTACAGTAGCTAGGACTATCTTCTTTGGATGAAAGACTGATATTGAAGAAAATACCCTACAATCTCTGGGAAAACGCTGCATCCCTGCCTTTTCCTCTTCCTCAGCGGGACGCAGCAAAGAGGGCTCAGAGGAAGAACTGTCAGCCCTCTTCTTCTCTCTACAATGTCCTCTGGCTGTTGCCTCCAGCCCTTGCGACACCCCGTTGCAGGGCCTGACCGTGTGCACATTGCTGCATGCAAGGGAGGGGACAGCAAGGAGAGAACGGACGGGGAAGGGGCAGCCGCCCCCTGCCCCTCTCCTGTTGCTAAAATAAATAATAAAGAGGAAAAGCCAAAAGTACTGGGGCAGCAGGGAGATCGTTCTTCCAAAGAAAGGTGCAGCGCTGGGGACGCGCCGGGGCCCCGCACCGCCCGCGGGGGCGGGCAGCGCCGCGCCTCCTCCTCCTCCTCTTCCTCCTCCTCCTGCAGCTCCGCGAGGAAAAGCCGGCAGCGGCTGCGCCGGCTGCCAGAGCGGCGAGGCAGGGCGAGAGGAGACAGGCTGCTCCCTCTCCTCTTTCTTAACAAAATTATTATTATTTTTACCCCCCTCCCCCTCACAAAAAAAAAATTATTCTGAATTCTTTCCGGGGATGGGGCGCCGCTGTGCCCGAGGAGCCCGGCGCTGCGGAGGCAGCGGGAGAGCGATGTCCCGGGGCGGGCTGTGAGCCGCGGGCGGCCCGGCGACGGCAGCAGGTACCGGGGCAGCGGGTACCGGGGTCGGCAGTCGGGGGGCGCGGAGCTTCCCCCCCCTCCGGGGCTGCGGGGCTGGAGGCAGCGTGGGAGCGGGCGCCCGAGGAGGGGAAACGGGGCGTCCGCGGGCTTCAGAGGGTGGAAGCATGGTAGCATCACTGGGGTGCTCATAGGGGTAGGGAGAGCTGTCACCGTATTGTCACGAAGTGCTTAGCCTTGTTTCCATCCGAAAAAATGTCTCAGCGTTTCCTCGGGTGCTGTCTTTCTATTTCCAGTGGGCTTTTATGGTATTACAGGTTTGAGGAAAGCTCAGACCCTCTTAAGTTCTCCTTTTGGTCCCTGGCTCATTCCCAAGGGCTGATGCAAACACATTACACCCTGGCACTGCTCCTCGGTTTGCCTCTGAACGCCCTGGTTACAAAAGGTCGCCCTCATCCCATGGCCGAACCTCCCACCGCTGGGCAGCTGGGCACTCGGCTGTCCTCATTCAAAGTTTTGCAAAGCTTTCTGGAAACTCTGTGTGTGTGTGTGGGTGGGTGGGTGGTTGTGGGTGTGTGTGGCCATTCCGCCTGTGTGCCCTTTCATCCGTCCCTCCCTCTGCCAGTATCCCAGGGGACTTCCAGCCCGATCCATGCGCTCGCTAATCTGGCCGTGCACTCTGCTATGCTCACCTTAATGACAGCACTTTGGCGGCTGTCACACAGCTGGAGCTCCGGGCAGGAGCATTATCTTCGTATTCTCCAGTGGCTAATTAGGTTTCACAAGCATCACGCTCTTCCGAATAAACCCAACGTGGGAGCATACCCAGAGGGGGGCTGCAGGAAGGTGTCTGCCTGCGCGATCTCTGTGCTGCTGCCCTGCCCTCCCTGGGGTATTCCCTACATGAGCTCCTCACACAGTGGGGAGAGACGGAACAGGGTCTGGGTTGTCCTGGCCAGGCTGGAGGATGATGTCCACTGTAAATCCTTACTCAGAGGGCGATGAGGCCCTGGCCCAGCTGCCCAGAGAGCTGTGGGTGCCCCATCCCTGGAGGTGCTCAAGGCCAGGTTGGATGGGCCCTGGGCAGCCTGATCTGGCGGGGGGCACTGCCCACAGCAGGGGGATTGGAGCTAGACGATCTCTGAGGTCCCTTCCAACCCAAACCGTTCTGTGATTCTATGATAACTACAAAAGCACAGATTGCCCCACAATCTCCACGCTTCAGTAGGCATGGGTGGTTCTGTATCGGGCAGCATGAGTATAAAGGCACCAAACATACCTTTTCTTCCATAAATTCAGCATTTTCTAACTCAATCACTAAGGCAGTCACTTAAGATGGTGCCTGTGCTGCTCGTTAGTACAGGCAAGCACTTGTGTAGGGTGGACTTGGAAAATCCCAGCAGCCATAACCTGATGCTGGTTTAAATTTTGGCACCTGAGCTGCATGTCCTTGGTAGGATGAGGGTGTTCTGTTTGCTTATTTGTGTTGGTTTTGCTTTTGAGAAGCAACAGGTTGAATTTATTTCCAGATTCCTGCTTAAGGGACAGAGCAGTTGTCTTTTCCACGTCTCCTTACTGCTCTCCGGAATAACAGCGCGGTTACACGTTAGGGCCTTTCTGTGACAGAATTAGCATTCCTTAAACACTCGGGATGCGTAATGGGGGCAGTCTGTGATCTGTGCAGGAGGGATGCCCAGCATCCCTAAGTGAGCAGGATGCTCTGCCCCTTTGTGTTCTCAGGGCGCATGGCCATCTCATTCAACTCTATTTTATCAACTCAGATTTGTTTTACCAACTCTCTTTTATTCTACCACACAGCAAACACTCAGGGGGACAGCTGCACAAAGCATGGCCCCAAACCTCCCGGCAGCAGACTCACCAGCCCCACGGGGCTGCCTTGTGCTCTGTGGTGCTCCTATCCCCCAGCACGGAGCGAGGTGACTCCCAGGCAGCGCTGAGAAGAAGCGGGAGTGAGGGCGAGAGGCAGCGTTTGCCTTTCCCAAAAAAGGGCTGGCTGCTCTGGCTTCTGTCCCCATGCTGTGTGTGGCAGGGACAAGCAGCCCACAGATTTTGGAAAGGATAGCGAGCAAGGGGATGCACCAGCTCCTCCCTGCACACCCCTGGGGAAGGCAGGGGGTGGGCTGAGCATGGGGCTCACTGCTTGGGTGCTCCCCCCGCAGCGCCCTGTGCTGCTCTGCTTTTATTGCAGCGCTTCCATCTCAGCTCAGGGGGCTGCGTTCAGCTCCCTGAGTTTTGCTGTAGCTTTTAAGCATCCGTGCTGGCAGGAAGAAGAGGCCCCCGTTCCCAAGCAGGTGTGGGGTGGTGGGAAGTGCCCAGCAAGCGGCCCCGGGAGGTACTGCCCTGCTGGTGGCAGGAACAGAGCAGGGCTGCTCCCCTGGAGCTCCGCAGCTGCCTTTTGGCACCCGCAAGCACCAGCCTCGCCTCAGTCTTTGTATCCCTGCTCTGCACCCAGTGGCCTCTGTAAGGAGTAAGTCCTCTAAGCATGACGCAAGAGCTGTTTTTTTTTCTTTAAATTTGTCTTTTTCTGCTGTGCTTTCATGTTACGAGGGTATCCCCTCGTTTTTACGCCTGCCCAGCACAAAAGAAACGACAGATTAGCCCTGAGTAGGGGAGCATCTTTCTTCTCCTCAACGGGAGGCACAAATCAGAGCTGACAGTTCCCTGGAAGCAGCGCAGCCCACGAAGCAGCCACAATAGCACACTGAATCTTCCAGCCCTTTTAAAGCCTCGGCAGCACCGCGGCCGTGCGCTGCCCTCATTGCTGCTGCCTGCCCGCTCCAATGGCCCTCAGCCGGCGGAGCAACCCGGGTCAGGCAGCTGCTGGTGGGCCTCCAGCCACACCGATCGATTCCAGATAATCGCTTCTCTGGGGCACTTTTAGTTTCTAATTCAGAAAAAGCCTCACAACCACTTAGCTGCAGCTCTCAGAGATTTGTCAGACTTGATTTTGTCCTAAAAATAGCACTGATAGGAAAACTTCTACCATCCGCCAGCTCCAGAAAGGCCTGAGGAGTTGTGGCAGAGAAGAGGAGGGAAAAGACCTTTTCTATAATTAAGAAACTTGACCTCCTCTGTTTGTGTTCAAGTTAAGAATATTCGGTCTTTAAACTGTAATTGTGCTACAGAAAGAGGGCATCTCTTGCACCTTTGTGCAGTGACATCCCAGCAAGGGGCCTTTGGACGGGGCACCTTCCTGGGTGCGGAGGCACCGCCTTTGCCCACCAGATGGTTGGGTTGTGGTAGCAGCAGCCATCCCCGATGTACAGGCATGCTTGTGGGTGAGGGAGCTGTTGGAAAAACGCTGCTGCTCAGTCGAGTGTGTGATGTGTCAAGTCCTGCATGAATGGATGCCCTTTCCTTGTCTTGTTAAGTACATCCGCAAAATGCCATTTTGTTGGTTCAGAGAAGGACTTGGGTTTCTGCACAGGGCTGAATGTGGGCTCGGGAGCAATTGGCTGTGAGGTGCTCTTTGAAGCATGAGGCATTTCCCCAAATTCAGCGTAAGGCTTGCAGACCACATCTATTTAGATATACACATCTTTTTAATAAGAATAGACATCTGCCAAAGTAAACAGAGGTGACTGCCTGGTTTATCAGATATTTAGATTAATGGACTCAAGAGCTGGAAATGCTCATTAAGTCGTCCGTGCTACACAAAACCAAACTGATGCCAAATTAAGAATGGTAAGACCAGCTGATGCCATGGCTGGAGAATAATCAGCTTAAAATCCTGCTAGCAAAACCAAGGTTTTGCTTTCTTCGCAATCAGAGGGCAATGCTGCCATCCCCACCCCGGTGGCAGTGGGACCACAGAGCCTTGTTGCAGGTGCAGGCAGGTTCCTGTGCACGCAGGCACAGAACTGGAAGGGCTCACATTGCGTCTGGCTTCTGTGCCCCATGCTTCAAGCAGAAGCTGCCTGATGCTTGTTTTAAGGGTAGAGTCTTTGTATCCTTATTTTCCTGTACCAAGAATGATAGCCCATTATTACTGTTACGTGAATTGGAAAATGCAGAAATGTCAATAGAGGACAAAATGAGCAAAGAGCAGGAGGACTAAGTGTAGTGCTATTCCTGTCAAATTCTCAGTAGCCCACGGTGGCCCCAGTGGGTTTCGTCTTAAAGCAACAGAATGGGGAAAAGCAGGCCTGTTCTGAGATGCGTGCAGCCTTCATTGATGCAGTGGGAAGTTACATGAGATAATTGCCGTGTCGTTCAGCCATAATGAATGCTGTCAGATCTGCTGAATCCAGCCTTGGTTTATCCTGAATGTCTCTGTATCTAAAAAGACTTAAATGGTAAATAATGTTACAGCAAGACTGCAGTGTACGGAGTTTGAAACTCAAGATTCCTTTTGTTAATATTCACTCCAGATAAAATTTACCAGTTTAGCCCAACTAACTCTGCTTAATATATACTCAGGAGTCTCACTGGGTTTGCATTGGCCATGTCTGTAGCAGTAAACTACATCTGCTTGGTATTGTTCCCCAGCATGAACAGCAACAAGCACGGACCAGACTGCACCTGTGGTGTTGCACTGTCCTGTCCCCCAAAACAGAAACTAACCGTGGTTTCAGGACACTGGCAGCAAGAAGATCCCTTTTCCATAAAATTCTTGATATTGTCTTTGAGCAGTTTATGCAAGCACATGTGTCTGCTGCTTGTCCTGGTGGGCTGCACCTGCTGGACACACAGCAGCTGTGTGGGGACAGGAGCTGGGCTGACTGCCTCTCTGCGCTCCCCAAACAGCCACAGCCTCTCCCTCCCTGCTGACCAGACCCATTAGTGGTGCGGCTGGTCATCCAGTTCGTTCCACAATCTCTTCTCCAGTACCAGCGTCTGCAAAACAAGCTTTCCCAGCAGGGAGCCTTCACCTTGCAGACGCTCCCTTTAGCAGGTTTTCCTACATCAGACCCTTTTCATCTGCTTTTCACAGCTCCTGTGATGATCCCAGCTACAGAATACGGTGCTGGTCTGGGAGAAGCCAACACTGTTGGGTGGTATTAAATACGTGTTGTTGTCTCCCATCCCTCTGAGAGCTTTTAAAGTTCATAGAATCATAGAATGGGTTGGAGGGGACCTTAAAGCCCACCCAGTGCCCCCCAGCAGCTCAGGCTGCCCAGGGCCCATCCAACCTGGCCTTGAGCTCCTCCAGGGATGGGGCACCCACAGCTCTCTGGGCAGCTGGGCCAGGGCCTCATCGCCCTCTCAGCGAAGGATTTCCTCCTAATATCTAATCTCAATTTCCCCTCTTTTAGTTTTATTAGTTTTAAGCTGTCCTCAGGCTCTGTCCTATCGCTATCAGACCGTGTATAAAGTTCCTCTCCATCTTGTGTATAAGCTTCCTTTAAATACTGGAAGGCCACAGTGAGGTCTCCCTTCTCCAGGCTGAAGAAGCTCAGCTCTCTCAGCCTTTCTTCATAGAGTGCGGAAAAGACCACTGTCAGAAGAATAGTAACCTCTGCCATAGCTTTAAATAATAATAATTAAAAAAGTCATCTATGTCAGCTCTCTTCTAATGTAAGACTCATGTTGTCAGTGCAGATGAGCTGAAGCCAAGGAACAGGAGTTCCATCAGAGCACACGGCCTCTCTTGGTCGTGCATGGACAGTGTTCCACTGCTTGGTGTACCAGAGGGGAGCTTCAGCCATACACCACGGCCAAGTATAAATGAAGTAACACAGGACTTTTATGGCAATGCTTTGGGGACAGACACAGTTGTGAAGCATTGAAAAGATTAAATAAATATATTGCTGCAATGCTCATACCTGGGACAAGAACGCCCAGCCTGAAGGACAACAGTTCTGTCCTAAGGCATGCAGCAGTGTCTCTTCAGCAATATGTTAACGGGCAGCGTGCCACTGAGACAGTCCTGGAAACAGAACGATCATGTAAACATCCAAGGCATTTTAAGTCTCCCTAATCCCAGGTATTTAAAGAGGAGCAGCAAAGTGTTTGCATCTCATTAGTGCCTGAAAGGACTTGACAACAGCAATGTTGTACTTTCAGGGAAGGAAAGCCTGCCTGGCTTGTTTAATTTATCTCACTCCCGCTTATGTTAGCATGAACCTGGAGGGAATGCTGACTGTGGCAACTGGTTGTCTTGGCTGGAGGTAACCCAGCAATCCCTAGAGCAGCCCACCAGTTACCTGGACCATCCTACATGGAGCTTGATGCGTTTACTTTCTCACACGTGCAGAGAAATGAGGGTTATGAACAGAAGAAATACCGGTGCAAAGGAAGAAAAGAAAGCAGCACTCTTATGAGTGGCTTTATATTCAGCACCTCTGGGCCACTGCTTTTCTCTGCTGACAGTGAGAAGATTTTTATGTTCACGGTTACATGATCCGAGAAATCAGTCCACTCTCCTGCTTACACTTGACATACAGCTTTAGGTCAGTGCTTGGTGTCATCGTGGATTTTTGCCAAAAGTCACACGCCGTTACATCAGGGCTGGCTTACCCTGCTGCTTCCGGACCTCACTGATGGGCTCATCCAAACGTAGCGTTTGGGACAGCACCACCCACAGTCACCGAGAACTGCTACCTCCCTAACTCCTGCTGGCAGTGCTGGAAAAGGTGCAGGACGGATTTACCACTTTTTTTGATCTTTGCTGATAAATTGCAATTTCACCCAACGCATATGGCCAGCCATGCAGTAGTTACCTGCTTACAGTGGTAGAGGCAGAGAAGCAGCCTGACTGCCACTAGAAGTAATCCCACAGCCCATTTTGCACCCTGCTGGTTTTATTACTTCTCACAAAGTCTCACCTTTTAGTTTATCTCCCTCTACAGGGATAGATAACACCACAGCACAGTCTCCCACATTTGCTGCCCGCAGCACTGGCGAAACGTCGGTGTGATTGAGCACAGGCACGGGTCATGCTGAGCCACTGCGTGCAGCTGCAGCAAAAGCTGATTTCAAGCCCAAGAAGATCATCCTCAGCTGATTTTCAGAAATGCTTTTCTTTATGTTATTTCCTGGCACTTGAACAGCGGGGGGCTTTGCTTTTAATTAATTCTTTAATTGACGTAAAGAACAGTCGATGATGAGCAGAATTGGAGCTGACTTCTAATCAAAGATAATTCTGCGTACCAGGGTTGGTCTTAAATGAATGAACATGAAATCTAATTGGACAGGCGGGCCCTGATCTCTCAGTCGCGCTCCTATATGCTGTCCCAGAGCTGGTTCTGCCGAGCTGCGCTAATGCCGACAAGATGCGGTCGCTCTGGACTCAGACTGCTGTAAGAGAGTGGCATTAAGGATGGCCCTGGGTGCAGTTCATGCTCACAGTTGCTCCAGCTGCCAGTGCGAAACAAATGTTGGAACTGAAAAAATGAGGTCAGCCACCACTAACCCATCTGTCATGTGCGGGAGCCATTTCGTCTCAAATTTATTTTCCTTGGGTTTATGGCAGCGAAATAACTCATTTGCGTTTCCCTCGCCTCATGTTTTCAGCATGTGCTAAACCAAGGTTAAGGAAGATGCTGGAGATGTTTCTCCGAGGGGACTGAGGCAGAGGAAGGGGCAGCCCGTGGCTCCACATGCCGGGAGCTCTGCGGAGAGCAGCCACGCACAGGCTGTAATGCAGCAAGGCAGCAGCACGCTGCTTTGCCGCGGTCATTATGTGTGTGCTCGCAAAGCAATGGGAGTTACAGCAAAAGAAGTCTTTGCAGGAAGATAAAAAAGCAAGTTAAAAGTCTCCTTGTTGAATTTAGCACTGCAGTGGTGTAAGAGATTGGCGTGTGCTGAATTTGTGGAGCTGTATTGCAATAGAAGCATCAAGCACCGGGTCCCATATATATACGGGCACGGACTGTTACCAGTCTGCTGGTGCCCTGGATGACTAGCTCTCGTCTTATCACTGCTGCTATTGCTTTTTGGTTTATGTGCTTCATCCGGAGCAGAACAAACAGCATGAGCTGTTCCAGATGGTGGACAGCTTGGGTTTCTGCTCAGGGTGTCTTGTGATGAGCTAGCAGATACTGCAGCATTTCAGCTGGAAATGTCCTTACATCCAACAGAAGTAATGTTCTTACAGAAATGAAACAATAAAGTACAGACCTTGCTATTAGGATCAAGCCTTGGGAAGATAGTATTTGAAATAAAAGCTCAAATTTGGCACCGAAGCACCCAAAGCTAACATTCTCATTTATTCGAAATGGGTAACGGCGCCTTGTGCTCCCTCACAGGGTTTTCTGCAACCAAGTAAAGCTCTCAGCTACGGCTTGGGCAGGGCTAGAAAGGAGACACAAGCACTTCTCTGTGCGCTACAAAAACGGAATCCACCCAAACTGAAGGTATAAAAATACAAGTAACAAAAGAAAGTGTCCCTGCAAGCAGAGCTGTCAGCCAGCAGCGAGCCCACGCCTTAGAGCAGATTCTGCTGGTCAGGAGGAGACCCACCTCGGGCTGTGCTGCTTTCAACTCGGAGCCTTGGGGCTGCAAGAGGAGGGGCAGCAGCTTTCTCCTCATGCTGGGGCAAGCATAAGAGGCTGCCCACTGCCTTGATGCCTGCCCCAATGTCACCCAGGTGTTCCTGTATCTCCTGTTGGAAGGAGAGCGAGCCAGCTTGTAGCTCCTCTCTGTGCAATACCGTTCTCCACAGCCATGCTGGTAAGCCCACGTGGCTCTTTTTCTGTGCTAAAATTAACATTTGAAGCTCACAGATCTGCTGGCCTTTCACTGGCTGATGCAGGCTCGGGAAGAGTGCTTGTCAGTGTAGCCATATGCTGCTATTTGGGAGTATCTCAGTCTTGGACTTTGATGGAACAAATGCACATGATTTTGTTCTGGCAACCCAGAATAATTCTTCAGATGGAGCTCAGATGTCTGAACAGCTCTGGCAAATGCTACCCTGCACAAGAAGTAGCAGCCCAGTCACTGGAAGCATAAAAAATGCCCAAGTTGTAATATATGTAATCCAATGATCTTCTACAGATGCTGCCCAGGAGATGCCATTGCACAAAAATGACCCTGACACATTCAGAAATTAGGAGCCTGTGCACTAATGCATAAGAGGTCTTGTCCTAAAAATGCTAAAACTCTTGTGAAAGAGTTAATTTTCTTGTGAAAGTTTTTATAATGCTTTTGAGAGCTCTTACCCATACATTACTGTCAACCTTTTATATTAAAAATTCATCCACAAGAATGCCTAAATTGTCATCCAAGATGCATACCTCTATGCCTTCTAGGAGTCTAGGGAACATGGAAACTATAAATTCCAGGTGGTGGTTTGGGCTACTGGCCATGCTGGCCTCGTATTGCCAGGGTAATTCAATTAAGTCAGAAGGAAGATGCTGGAAAATTGATATTAAAAAAAGCTTAGATTGTAGACCACAAATGCAAGTGGCACCAGCTGAATGCACACCAAAAAAGCTTAGAATTGGACTGAGATGGAGTGCAGAACTGAATTGTGCTCTTCAGGTTTGTTCATGCAAAGCAGAAAGAACTGGCTTACAGAGGGGGGGACATGACTGCTAGGGTATCGTCGGTTTCTTCCCTTGTTGGATTAATTCTTTTGGAGGTGCATGCTACTAAATGAGATTTTATTTTTAATCCTTCCAGTACTTGAAGGAGCTTGTGGGCAGGAGGGGGACTGACTTTTGCATGGTCTANCCCATGGCAGGGGGTGGGGCTGGGGGGCTTTGAGGTCCCTTCCAACCCAAACCATTCTATGATTCTATGATTGATTCTGTGAAAGCATTTTACCTTTGTAAGTTGACCGGCTACTCTGATAAGCACACCATAATCCTTGACACAGACATGAATACATTCCTTCATTATTCAATAAGCTCCCAGTTGTTAGACATACCCCGTTGCTAAGCTTTTGGTTAAGAGATGTTCCCAGCACACACGGCTGAGTCCATTGGCTACTGCAGCAGTCTGCTCAGAGCAGGTTTGTGGACCCTCTCATCTTTCCTTACCCTAAGCAATCATCACCAATCTTAACACAGAATTTGCAGATCAGCACAGGGAACATCAGACAAAACATCTCATTATGGGGATTACATTTTCATAGATCCAGAGTGGGCCTTGAAGCGCATGGCACACAAAAAAATAAGATGGGAACAAAGGATTATCAAGGATCAGATCAGCCCTTGAATCTACCCCCACATTCCCATTTAATCAAGGATTATACTTAATCTAAAAGCATCCCCAAAGCCTCTGTGCCACGAGCCCTCAGCTGCAGCTCCCTAAAACCCTACAGCAAACCCAAGACCCAGAGCCATGGTCACAGATGCCATGAGGAGAGATCAGGAGCAACCATGGGCACCTCCACCACCTGTTTATTGCAGCGTGGTGTGTTTGCTAGCGCAGTGAAGCAAAAGCAAACAAACAGGGCCAAACAAAGTCAGTCTAGATTTAGCAAATGTGTTTCGGATGGAATTTCTCTTCTCTTAGCTTCAAAACCCACACTGTGCATCAGATATTCTGGCATTGCGGGAGGTGCAAGTCCATTCAGTGGGTGACTGAAAGAGGACAGTCCTGGGGAAGTGAGGGGCTTGGCAGTCCCTTCTCCTCTCATTAGCTCAGGCTCAGCTGTTTCGACTGAAAGGAGAGATGGGAGCGATGGGGCTTTATTTCCCCGGGGACAGAGGCACCGTCAATTATCTGCCATTCCCTGCTGCACGCTGTCACTGAGTCAGGAGGGATACTGATAGAATTTCACCTTATCCCTCGATGCTGCTGATGGGCTCATCATTCATCTGCCACGAGCTTAGCACAGACAATACTAATTGTATTAATTATGCTCACACACAGTGCATGTTTATATTAGCAGGAAGCGGACGGGTGATTTTTTAAAATGAAACATCAGTGGTTCATCAGCTATAGAGATTTCAAAAGGTAAGCCTACTGGTTGGATCCACTGCTGAGACAGAAGTCCTGAATCTCCAAAGCTTTTAATACCATTTTAGATGCACAGTATGCTTTAACATTGGGAGAAAAATGCATATTGTATCTCGAAGATGGTGGCATTATATCAGGTAACTACTAAGTGTAGACTTAGAAACTCGGTCACTACATTGGAGCATCCCCAAAATCCCCCTCAGGGTGTAAATCTATAGGGACAGCAGTCAGCTCAGTAACAGATCTGAGTAAGTCCTAGTGGACTGAGCTTCACTGAAATTACCCTAGTGCCTGTATTATATACATGCGTATCATCAGCATACCACTGTATTATTAAATTCAGAGGTAGGTTTATATAGTCAAACCACTGCTGCTAGCACAGAAGTCTATGAATGATTTAATAAGCAGGAAAATAAATGTCCCTCAACAATGCGTTTTCCCTCAACGTGACAAATGCTCATCACCCAAAGCGTATTTGCTAGATGTCGGTGTCATAAATAATGCATGGCCATGGTGCCCATGCAAATCTGGGCTAAGAGGCTGCTGCTTCTAGAGAGGGTCAGTGCAGCTGTGTGAGGTCAGCTGGAAATGTTTGAAACGTTGGCAATGTAACTTCAAACCTTAACAGCAGATTCTGTTTGTATGGCAGAGGCAACCTCCAACCCAACTAATATATATACTGAGCGCAAGCCAATCTGGGCTCTGAGTTCTGACTGTTTTATGCAAAAACAAAGCACAAGTAGCTCCAGGCAGGTCTCCAGTTTGCATGTCAATTGCACTTCATCCCTACTTCCTTTTGGTACTGTGAGCAGTCTCCACCACTAAAGCAATGCAAAGCCCCTGAGCACTTGAGCAAAATAAGTAAAATAAATCAGTAAATTCCTTTTTCAAGATTATTACATTTTTAAGCTCTGCCAGAGCAAAAGAAGTAACTGTGTTTTTATAGCCAGCGTGGCCATGACTGCACCCAGCTTCAGGTTTGCTCTTGTTCCCCTCGTGTCCTGGGGAGATGTGCACTGATGTTTGTGTGGAGGTTTAGCTTCCACCCTCACATGTCCCCAAACACTGGCTGGGCTGTGCCATCCATCCTGCTGGATACCTGAAGGCTTTCTGCTCCTCTGCATCCTGGACCCAATTTTAAAGCAAATCCTTGGATGCAAGTGAGCAGTTTCAGGTTATTTGTGAAAGCAGTGAGCTGTTCTGGGGGCTGTGATGCAGTGGTATTCTCAGAGGTGTTGGAGCTGGTTCTCAGAGGGGCTTTGCTGCATGACCCCGGCTGGCAGATGCGCAGGGTGTGAGGTTTTGCACCGAGGTTACGGCACTGGGCTGCTGGGGACAAATTCTGTGTCCCAAGGCTGACCCCAGCAGGTATCAGCACAGCTGTTGGGAGAAAGGGAGGTGGGAAGTGATGGCTGGGAGCAGGATAGGCGGTGGCTGGGGATCACATCTGCAGAGGCTCCTGTGGAGCTCAGCCATAAACCCATCACGCCTGCTTCTGCGCTCCAGGCACGAGGCCAGATGGGCTGGAATGGCCTCTGGCTATAAAAGTCTCCCAGAATGGGGTCTGGGCGCATCCAGGCTGCTTGCTGGAGTAGCCTCTGGCCCATGCCAATCCCCCAGATGTACCTGGGGATTGTTCAGGAAGGCTTTGGTTGGCACAGCCAACTCAAGAGAGACCTCAGTAGCTGTTCTTGCCCAGATATGAGGCTGGATGGAGACAGAGATCTTTCCAGGCCTCGCCAGGTACAGTGCAGCTACCTGCTGGTCATGGCAGAGGAGAAAATTTGGCTTAAACACACCTATCCCAAAGCCAAGGGTCTATCTGTGAGGGTTGCCCAGTTACAGGGATACTGATCCATTTCCAGAACTGGAAGATCAATGCTGTTTGGGTTGTGTAACGGAGAAAACTTCGCATTGCTAATAGCGTTGACAATTCCGGGGCTGGAATAAATATTTCTGGCAGAGCTCTTACAGAAATATTCCTGACAAAGCAGCTCTTCTTGGGCAATGCAATCCTCTCCAGAGAGAAGTAGTAGCTCGCCACGGTGCCGAATGCCACCTCAGGGAGTATTTGTCCAGCCTAGCATTACAAATTAAACATAACTGGACTGCACACAACATTTCCCCACATATTTGCTTTTTCCAGTGAATGTTTGCCATGGAGGCACCACGTAGCTCTGCTCCTTATCTGCAATAAATACATTTGGTTGTGAAGGCTCAGGCTGCAAACCTGTGGTCCTTACAAGTGGCTCCTTCTGGGGCACTCAGCTATGAATTGTTCTTCATCTGTGAGGATGAGAGGCTGCTTTAAGTTCACCCACTCAGTCCCATAGGCTGCAGTTACGCAAAGCATCAGCTTTGTTGTCTGCAGGCAGCTCCAGCCCTGTTACCCGGAGTCCTGCTGCAGCCCTGTCTCAGCCCCAAACCCATCCCATCTAAACAACGCATCCATGCTGGAGGAGATGCAGGGGGAAATGAGCTGGGGGTATGGGGCATGTTGAGGCTCGCTTTTAAAATAAATGGGAAAACATCTCATATTCCTTTTCTGTCAGGTTATTTTAAGCTGGCCTAGTTTCTCTATGTGTTTCCCAGCACAATGGTGTTAGTACCCTAGGAAGGAAGGAGGTAGTGAGCTGCAGGACTTGAATCATGCTGAATGAATGAATCCTTTTTTAGGAAAAACCCAAAACATATACTAACATTTAAATATACGTAATAACACTTCACAGTGATGGAGAGCACCCCTAAAAGCTCTGCACACTCCCCACGTAACCTGTGGGACACCTTGGTGTAGCAGATGGGGACGCTGGGGCTGGGAGAGAAGTGTGCCAGGCACAGCATGAATTGGGGCCACTGCTGGGATTAGCACGCTGCAGCAGCTAGTTGCCAGCCCCATGTTCAGACCCTCACTGTGCCCCCAGCACTTTTTTCATGGTCCAGGGCTGGCGTGCAGACCCTGAGCTGTAAGTCAGAAGGGGAAACAGGGCCGTTTCATTTCTGAGGCAAGACAATCTGGCAGCACAAACAAATTAGCTGGCAAAACCCTCACTATCTCTGCTGTTTTCCATGTGAATTAGACGTCCTTGTAGGCACTCTTGTGATTTCTTCTACACACCACATGATGGATACACAGCAGCTCCTGCCTCACAGCACGCCTCCTGCCCACTCCTGTCCCTGACCTTCTTTCTATTGTTTTTCAGGAATATCCTCCCGGCTTCCAGAAATCATGTCAATAGGATCACATTCATTCTCTCCAGGAGGTCCTAATGGGATTATCAGGAGCCAGTCCTTTGCTGGCTTCAGCGGTCTGCAAGAGAGACGCTCCAGGCAAGTGCCATGTTCTTTAAGCGGCGTTTCCAAATCAGGTGCTAAAGGGGCCTAGGGCTTTAGAAGGTGGAAAAGAGGTGAGAGAGGACTTCCTTCTCTCCAACTTGCAGAAATGAGGCTAAAATCTCCCTATGTATTGTCTGTGCCATTAAGCTGTTACCCTGCAGTTAAGTACCAAGTGCTTCTCCTCCACCCTTAATGCAGAGCTTCCTCACACGTCTCAGAGTTGTGAGAACATTTCAGAGAATAATTTTAATTTCCTAACTTATGCAGCAATCTTTTCACAAGTAAAATGCGCAGAAGCACGATACGCTTTCCACCACCCCCGGCTTCACAACACTGCTACCTAAACGTCAGTTTTCTCGTTGCTGCCGTGAATTCAAAGCAACCCCATTCCCTTTGCAGGGCTGCTTCAGCATCCTGCTGAGAGCAGAGCCTTTCCTTGCACGGCCCTTTGGCTAGACAGGACCTCTGGCTTTGAGCCAGGCACTTACTGAGTCAGCCAGATGCCTCCAGAGGCTACTTTCCAATTAGTTTCAAATCGTGTGAGCCCCACGAGTTCAAGACCACCAGTTCACAGTCAGGGAGGAGCGGCAGGATGAGGAGGTCACCTCCCCGTTGCCAGCAATGGCTGTTAGATGCTGACCTACAGGAGGAGAGCCAAAGAGCCACCTACATGCAGCACAGCTGTCCTCCATTTGTGGTCCACAATCAAGACCAGCAGCATGATAGAAAATCGTAGAATAACTCCAGTTAGAAAGGCCCCACAAGGATCATCAAGTCCAACTCCTGGCTCCACACAGGACCACCCGAAATTTAAATCCTATGTCTGAGAGTAGTGTCCAAACACTCTTTGAACTTGGGGGCCAATGACCTGGCTCCCTGGGGAGCCCAGCCCGACCACCCTCTGGTGAAGAACTTTTTCCTAACCCCCAACCTGACCTCCCCTGACACAGCTCCATGCCATTCCCTTGGGTCCCGTCACTGCCACCAGAGAGCAGAGCTCAGCGCTGCCCCTCTGCTCCCCTCGTGAGGAAGCTGTAGGCCGCCATGAGGCCTCCAGACACATGTGTAACTACTCCTCAGTCTTAGGAGCCCCCAGACTTTACACCTGAGATTATCTGGGCTCCCCTTTGCTTTTAGCCCTTTTATGGCTGTGGCGGAGCAACAGGAGACAGAAAATGCATGGGATAAGACAGAGAAACGTCTGATGAGCCTGGGACTTAACCTGGCTTTCATATCTGAGAAAGGCAACTGGCACATCAAAAGCTGACAGCACGCGTCCCAGACTGCTCAGACCTCTCAGCCTGTAAACAAACACATCCCTTTGACTGGCAGGCACGTAAGCAGAATGATTTCTGCTAGCAGAGATAAAATCAGGAAGATTTCTTTAAGCTATGCTTCTTTGAGATTGTTATGATTTATAGGGATTTTCTGCTCTTTAATGTTCACTTTGCAGGTGTAACTCTTTTATTGAAAATTCCTCTGCGCTCAAGAAGCCCCAAGCAAAGGTGAAGAAGATGCATAATTTGGGCCACAAAAACAGCACCACCCCCAAGGAGCCCCAGCCCAAAAGGATGGAGGAGGTCTACAGGGCCTTGAAGAATGGCCTGGAGTAAGAGCATTTATCGTACTTCTCATCTGAAGCTGTCTGTGACATTTTAGCGCCTAGAAAAACATTTCACAGGAGCAAGAATCCTTAATCATAGGATAGAAAAATGTACCTGTTGGAGTAACACTTGTGATTGGAAATACAGGTTGGGGGATCAGTTCAGAATTCTAATCCTGTTCACTTAAAATACTCCCAAGGGTGGGTATTTTAACAGTAGTAGATAGGGTTTTTTTGTCTGAATTTCCTTGAGTCATATCAGAGGCTTGTATTGTCCTTAAGATAACACTCCAGATGATAAGAGGGCTTTTACCAGCCCAATACGATAGCAGCGATTGGAAGGCACCAGCCTGTAAACTAAGCAGCAGATAGCTTACTTGAAAGTGGTTGTTCAGCATCAGGAAAACACTGAGCTGTTACAGACAGCTAAACAAGCGGCTCCTACTTATTCTCTGAAAGGCAGCAGGGAAGCTGCTTTTAGGACAGATCAATACAAATGCAGTTTTGAGGAAGGCCATTTGTTGGCACAGACTGCCTTGTACAACACTCAGCAACCAGCTCCATTAGGTGCTGCAGAGCTCACGCGCCCCTTCTCTGGTTTGTGTTTTCAGTGAGTATTTGGAAGTTCACCAGACAGAGCTGGACAAGCTGACTGCTCAGTTAAAAGATATGAGAAGAAACTCACGCCTGGTACGTGTCACACTTTTGATTGTGCAGAGGCACAATAACCATCCAGAGGTACTGGAACAGGCACAGGCTGGGAGCAGGAAGCTGGGCATTTGCATGCATGATCCTTGTCCCTTCCAGCCCTGATTTTGATTTCTGTTCACTTATAAACAGCACTTTCTCATGGTGCTCCGTCACTGTTATGTTGCAAAATAAATCACAAATTTGTCTTCTCTGTTGCAGGGGGTCCTGTACGATTTAGATAAGGTACGTTACCCTCTTTGGCACTTTTTGAAGGCAGCGTTAGTATTTGTATGACGTGTGGAGCTGGCAACTCTCTCAGCCAACTCTACTAGCCAGGCTAATGCCATTGATGCAGAAGTTACCTGCAAGCCATTGAACCAATCGCCTTGAGCAACTTTACCTTGTAGGCCCCAAGCAAGTAGAAGGCTGGTGAGGGCATGTCCTGGGTGTCTGCAGGATTCAGGCCAAGCCCAGAGGGATGAGCCAAGAGCTCAAGCAGCTGCCTTTCATTTTGGGTTATGCACCTCTGAGTGCGGGCCTCTGAGTGCTTTACAGTCTGGACATTCACAAAGAGCAAGCCAAATTCCCCAGCGAAATGATTCATATGGAGGTGGCTTGCTGGCAGCTGCCCTTGGGCTAGCTCTAGCCTGCGTGGTCACTGCTCACCCCTGTTCCTGCCAATGCCAGAGGAGAACAAGCTGAAAAATTGAAAAACAGTCTTCCCTGTGGGAGATTTTGGGTGAAAAAAAGTAAAAGCTTTCAAAAAACGTTCCTGAAATATCTGGCTTCTTTCAGTCAAAATACCAAGCTTCTTTTTGCTTTCAAAAACATTTTTTTCAGGAAAAGAATGAATTTTGAAATGCAAAAGCTCATTGGTTTTAATACAGGTTTCCAAAGTACAGAAAATAGGGTTTTTTTAAGCCAAAAAGGCTCCGATTTTTTTTTTTTTTAAATTTCAGAAGAACTAGGGGATTTGCATTAAAGAAAACCTATGCAGACTCCATCAGAAAGCTTTTTTTTTATTTTTTTTTTTTTATTTTTTTTTTTTAACCTAAAAGGCTATTAGGTACAGATGTCAATGAGCTCCATTTTTAGCAGCAGCTTAATCATAGTAAGGTGGGACAGCCTGTTCTGGATTCGCAGGCAGCAGTGCCCTACATGTATTAAGGAGCTTCTCAGACCCCTGGGGCCCTGAAGACAGAAGCAGAGCTAGCGTAGAGATGTCCTGCAGATGCGTTCAGATGTGTCTCACCCTCTGCCTCTCTGTTCCCCCCAGCAAATCAAAGCAGTCGAGCGGTACATGAGGAGGCTGGAGTTCCACATCAGCAAGGTAACCAACACCCCTAACGTCTCTTACATTATCAGGAAAACAAACCCTGGGCCTACTGCAGCCCCTCCACTCCAGGGAAGCTGATTTTACAGAACCTCTCCCAAATTTGGAATGTTTGCTGTAGTAGCTAGGTGGTCAGAGGGCTTGGGTTGGTGGCTCTTATGTCCAGCCGCTCTCCGTGTCCCTTAGCACTCACTCCCATGTCCTATAGCCATAAAGAACATAGGATCAGATGATTGCTGGGGAAAGTCTCTCTCATAGCATGCTTATTTCTAAACTATAGGTAGAAGTAGAGTTAGAGCTGAAAGTGATCTAGTTCAGCTGTCATCTCTACAGCCCACCATGGAGTTATTCCTGCTTTTGCTGCTGGTGCTTCTGCTGCGTGGTTTGGTGGGCCCGTGTTCACTTGATTACGTTGGTGAGAATGAGTCTCTCCCACCCAGTGGAGGTGCTTGTGATTGGTACACCAATACGGTTTAGAGTTGGACAATGCTCACAGCGTGTGTTTTCTCAGTTATAAACATATCTGCTAGCTATTAGTTACTTTCCTGAGCCTGACAAAAGAGGGAATTATTTTTGACAGATGAAATGTCTTTTGAGAGCCGTTTGAAAAGCGTTCATGCAGCTTGAAGTGCTCCAATTATGACAGCCCATCCAAACCTTTTAATTTTGTGTTCTCTTACTCTCAGAGCTGAAAAAAGTCATCAGGCAATAGGCTGAAATTTTGTTCCCCAAACTGCCTTCTCTCTTGCTGGCAACATGAATGGCAAAATTATTGCTTGGAGAACATTTCCATTCAAGGCCTTCCCACTCCAGCCCTCTCAGGGCTAATGGTTTCT
The DNA here is from genome assembly GCA_013396635.1 of Penelope pileata. Classification (NCBI taxonomy): domain Eukaryota; kingdom Metazoa; phylum Chordata; class Aves; order Galliformes; family Cracidae; genus Penelope; species Penelope pileata. The sequence goes on along the minus strand of WBMW01003134.1, from coordinate 516,936 downwards.
GTGCTTATAATAGGAACGAAAAGCACCAAACGCACGAGCTAATGCTGGTCAGCCGAGTGCGTTAGTTCACTTTCTGTAACCCACAGCAACAGAGGCAGGAGGAGCAGAGCTGCACTGCATTACAACTCGTGGGCTTGCTCAGGTGACGGCACAGTTTTGTTTCAGATGCCAGAGGGCTCTTTCAGCCCTGTGCTGAACAAAGGCACCCACTGTACAGGAAGCAGAGGATGGGAAAGAAACAGCGCACACAGCAGCAGACCACACTCATTTATCAGGGCAGGTGAGCACATCCTTGCTGTGCAGGACACCAGCACGGGGCCAGCGCTCCACCCTGATGGCAGGGGTCTACACCAAGTGACAGCAATTTGTAGGAGCTGTCTTTAGCATAGGGAACGGTGCAGGCTTATGAGAGAAATAGTGGTGAGTATTTCTCCAAGAAGGTTTTCCCTGCAACTCTGAAATGGCAAAATGCTTCCCTTGTTTCCATTACTTTTTGCTGTACTATTTCACTTGCAAAGCAGTTCCCACGTTAGCTGAACCCTTACTGAGGGATCTCCAACTATCAGGAATCCAAGTTAATCCAAGTTAAGTTAATCCTTCTTAAAAAAACAACAGCAACAACAACAACAACAAAATAAATGCAACATCATGCTTTGAAGTTATCAGGAAGAGCAGTCCCACTCCAAACAGATAATTGACAATGCTTTTTGCTAGAGATTAAGCAGGCCTGGAAAGCACTTGGAATGCAACAGCACACCTGGGTTGTCACATCAGGATCATTTCTAACACAGCACAGCTGTCATAGATTTAGGAATCCAAGTTGCTAGAATCTTCCACAGAGAGAAATTCTGCTATGAAAGTCCACTAGTGAGCACCAGGATGCACAGGGCAGGCACTTGATGTCAGAGAATGAAGGAAAACAGGTAGGAAAAACAAGTATCATCCCATCTTTGCAGGGACATTAGAAGCAGAAAGAAGATGCATCTTTTTCTCTCTTCCAATTCTCTCTTCCCCTTTCCAACCCTTGATAAAGTCATACTAGAAAACCTCCTGAACCTGGCAGATTAAGTTTACATAAACTAAGCCATACCACTGCAGACTGGGGGCAAAGGCAGCAACAATAGTTGAAGCCACACAGGGCAAACAGGTGAAATGCAGACAGCATCTGTTGCTGCTTTAATGACATCTTTTACAGTAGAAGATTTTTATCTTCTGGTTTGTTGGTTTTCTTCCCCAACTGTAACAGTATCACAGCTTCATTTGCTCACCTTGGATCTGTTTACCACTTATCCGTCTTTGTTTCCTTGTAACGTGGTGGTTTTACTTCATTGAGCTCCCAGTTGTATTTTTGTTTTTTTTTCCCCCCCTCCTTGATGTCCTTGTTGTTCCCTCTAGGTGGATGAGCTTTATGAAGCCTATTGTATCCAAAGACGTCTCTGTGATGGCGCCAGCAAAATGAAGCAAGCCTTCGCAATGTCTCCTGCCAGCAAAGCAGCTCGAGAGAGTTTAACCGAAATCAACAGGAGTTACAAGGAGTACACAGAGGTGCGTCCTTATCACTTTAGTCTATTGCTTCTTTAGTGTTGGAAGGCCATGGAAACCTAGCCACTAATTTCAGTGACAATTGCACCCAGATAAAAAGATTAAAAGCAAAAATCAGTGAATAATGTTTTCCTTCAAGTGAATGTCTGACATAAAGATAAGCCCAAAGAACTCCTTGAAATATTAATGGTTATGTTCCACAAGACCAGGGCTATACCCAGGAGCTACTGCACACAAAGAAGTCAACCTGCCCCGAACCTACATATGCTGCAGCTAAACGTGCCCCTTCCCACCCTGCAGACATTAGAGCGACAGGTTGGCAGGAACATGCAGACATCCCATGCTTCCCATCCTGTTTTAATTGCTGTGATCCTTATCTATTTCAATAAACAGGCAGTAAAATAAGGAGGGTCTAATAGTGCTGCAAACATCACAGCCCACAAGCTGCGGCACCCTTCCTAGATTTGAAGGAAGGACTAGGAAGGGTCCAGCACCCAGCTCCCACAGTCTTTTTTCTTAATGTAGTCCATGTTTCTTGGGAGATTAAAATCATGCTGGGAGCCACTCTGGCATCGAGCTGCTGCTGGCCTGCATCCTGGCTGGAAGGAACAGAGACAGCGACCAGGTCACACTTCAAGGGTCACAACTGCCCACTGCCAACACCAGGATTAGAGTGCAACAGAAGAGCGCGGGGTTACATTCAGCTTCGGTGCGAGCAGGCATAGCTCAGCTGCTGTTTTTAGGGCCAGATTTAGCTAAACAGCAAGTGAGGCTCTGGCATATTGATTTTGTTGCAAAATACCTTTCCTCTGCATAACAGAAGCTTTTATTTCCAAATAGACCTTAGAAAAGAAGGTTTGTCTGACCTCACTATTCTGTCTTCCAACACAGAACATGTGTACCATAGAAGCGGAGCTGGAAAACCTACTGGGGGAGTTTTGCATCAAGATGAAAGGTAATTGCCTTTTCACCTTTCCCTTCATTGAACGGCAGAAGTCAGCGTGTGCCTGTTACTGTGGGCACAGAGACACACTGGTTTTATATATAAAACATAAAACAGGCATGCTTTTCCCCCATCACACCCATTGCTGAGACTTCAAACCCTGACTTGCACCTCTGCCCCATGGAAAGGATGACAGAGCTGGGGACATCAGAGTTTGCAGAGAGATTTTTTGAAGATGATTACTTTTGTTTTCAAGAGAGATGTGCTAGTTAGGCTCCCTCAAATGGACCTCCCAAGAGCCAAAGCCATTCAGTTTGAAGGCTGCTGCACCTTCTGCTTCTATCTCCACAACTCTTAAAAAGAGTTCTGTGAACATCCATGGAGCTGAAGTTCAAAATACTTAATTTGACATCAGCTGTTTCTAAGTCCTTTACTTTTACTGAATTTCACCACTGTTTCTGAGCAGATGTAAACAAGCAAAGACCCAAGGGTAGATTACCACTGAAACACTGAGATGACTCGGTGGCACTCACCTTTCTGTTTTACCCCCATGTCTTTATAGGTTTGAATACAGTGGAATCAGTGTAATCAGTTTTACCTGAAGGCCACCCCAGTGAATCACTAGGCACTGTTAATGCTGTTATCCCTGTAAGACTAAAAGTCTTAATGAAGTGATCATGGGAGGATCTTCTTTGGATTCCATTTCCACTGGCACAAAAATAGTCTATAAAACAAAATAATGAGCTAAATGTCCACACGCTCTTAATTCTCCAAATGAAATACTGATGTCGGACTCTTCAGAGCTCACAAGTCTTGAACAGTTTTGCCTCTATCTGCCCTGTCACGAGTTAGTTGTGTCCAACAGCTGCTGCATGAGACATGATCTAGTTTAGATCAAGTTAAAATAGTTACTCCATGCTGCCATAACAGAGAAGACAAGTTCAGCAGCTTTTGTAGATCTGCCTGCATCCCACAACACCAAATCTCACATCACCATAAAGCCCCCACTCTCAGTTAATGCAGTCAAAGATGCACAGATGCAAACTTACAAGATGAGCACAGAGAGACAGAACCAAGTACTTCTATACAAAATCCCACAGCAGAAGTGCTGTGAGGACGCAGTGAAGCAAAACCAAGGCCATGCAGCGCAGAAAGGAAGTTGCATCAGGCTGTGTGCTTCCTCACTTGCTGGAAATGCAGTGTAACGAGCAGTTCAGGACAGCAGGACATGTTGCAGAAGGCATCAGGGCATCGCAAGTGACTGGGCTGAAAAGGTCCGGCCCCTTCTTGCTTGCATCCCCAAGTCTTCCAGCAAGGCTCAGGGGCTGCAGAGAAGCCAGGCACTGTGCCCAGCTGCAGGAGCAGAGAGCAAACCATAGGTTACAGCTACTTCTAAACACAGTTTTCGTTTCATGAAGAAGCCCAGATGAGAAATTAGCAGAAAGAAATGCCATATCACTAAGTATTTTCTAATTAGGACACCTAGGACTTTATCTAGGTCATTTTCACTAAGAATGGGAACCCAGCAGGACATCCATCTTTTGCTACTGGCACAGCTCAGAGCAGCACCAGCACAAAAGCCTAGAGCTCATGTAGCAAGATTCCCTCTCTCATTATATGGCAGCACATCCAGCCAACTTTAGGATCTAATGCTAAAATGAAAGTGTTCCTCTCCCCAAAGCTTACCTGTTCCTAGCCACTCCAGTAACAGTTATTTTTGTGTCCTCTGTCATTTACACTGAAAGCAAGCCAACCCACACAGCACTGTCAGGAAGTAGAGGGCCCACACTGTGTTTTTTATGATTGATTTTTATGTTTTTTTGAAAGCCTAATCATTTTTCAAAATAAAGATAATAAGCTTGCCAGAATGAGACTGCTGCTCAGGATTAATCAGCTGCTGAAACTGAACAGGAAAACCCCGCGTGGGACTGTAGAAGTCCCTGTGTGGAGGCTGCGTGCCCTGTTCTGATGCACAGGTACTCCTGTGCACAGGTGCTCCTACTCCTCTTTGAAACAGCAGCAGGTGAAACACAGCCATTTCAGAGCAATGCTCTGGTCCAGCACATGGCCCACAGCAAGCACCACAGTCCATCTGCCAGGGCTCCTGCACAGGAGCAGAGCTGTGCATGCTGCAGGAGCCTTCCGGGCCCTGAGCACCAAGGATGCCCGTGTTCTGACACCTTACACAGCCACCTAGTGGCCCTGTCTCCTCATTAACTACACTGTGCAAAGTCTCGTCCCACCTGCATCGTGAGCCCAGGGCACTGCTTTTACAAAGCTGTTTGAAACGGTACAACAGATCCACTGGCTCCTGGCATGTATTTAGGCCCCAAGAGCCACTCATGTCACCAAGCCACATGTTCCTTGTGACAGTATGTACCCGCTGTGCTCAAGTCACCGCTCAGCCCGCCATCCATGAGGCTGCAGAGACCCGAGCAGCATCAGCAGCCTCAGGACCTCGTTCCTGGATCTAGATTCCTGCCCAAGCCAGTGCCTGGCAGGGCCTGTCACCACACACAGGCCTCGGCACAGGACAGCACGCACATGGAAGCCCCAGCCATGTTCCCCCCATCCAGTGAGCAAATAAAGGGCCTTTTGTGTTTCTCAGATGCTTTCAGAGATGTGTCCCAGCAGAGATCAAATTCCTTTGTAAAAGCATGCCTAGGGAGAGAGGAGCAGCAGCAGAGTGCTAGTAAGTTTGAATTATTTATAAACAGTAAATAAATTAGACAGGAATTGGTAATATGAGCTTTGAGCAAGGGCCTCTTTGTTCTGCTAAGCAATAAGATGAGTGAAGAAAATTATTTTCTGGTCAAAGAAATGAAAGAGGATGATCAACAGATCACAGGGACAGGCCACAGCTGTGCAACGGGGATCTAGCTGGTCCCACAGCCAGCTATAGCCAACAGTAGGGCTCATCTTACTAGTGCTGATCTTAACACTCCCATATATAAATATATTATATATATTCAGCCATGGCATTTTAAGATAAATGCAGTCCAGAGATCCCATAAAATTTAATTCCTTTCTCTGCCGTGGACTCTGTGCACATCCACAGACTGGTTTCTCTGGGAGTTGCAGCTCTGCAGGCAGTTTTATGCTGACCCAGGGTTCTGAAACACATTCTGCAGCACCAAAAAGCCTGCCCCTGTGGTGGCAGTAAGACTGAGCAGCTGAGGAAAATGAAGTAACTTGTTATAGCAAAACACATACAGTAGCTACCTAACGAGGAGATCTGTGAGAAAAGAGAGATTCCCTGTGCAGAGGGTTAGGTGACTGGAAAGCAGCCAGTTGCATCCTGCAGGTCGCAAGGCTAGGAATGGGACTGTCACTTCCCTGGGACTCCAGGATGGTCACGAGCCCTAGGAAACTTTCCATTTTGTATGCGCAGTGCCAATGCAGAAATAGCATCATGACATCCTTTTAAGAAGAGCTCTCAAGGAAACATATGCTACAAGAGCTTTGCTACACTATCTCACCCCTCTGGGGAAAGACGGGATAAATCTCCTGTTACCGAGGTCAGTTGTGGTTCTTGATGTGGTTACTGCTCAAAGCCACTCAGGTGGTACAGGAGCAATCACCTTATGGATGCAGAAGGAGCCCCTCTCACTCGCTGTGTTTCCATTCAGAAGTTCCAACAAAGAGTCTGTGTCATACTGGATCGTTGGGGCTGATTTGGGTTAAGCAGCAAGCACTGCGTGGTAATCAGCAGCCCGCCGACACCTCGTGATAGTCAGGGCCTGGAGCTCAGCTTCTGAAGCCAGATGACGTCAGGAAGCTATTTCTTCTATTTTATATAGTTATTATATAAAAGAAGAATTACGCTTGGAGGAAAAAAGAGCTGGCAAATATGAATTTTTGATATGCACAAAACCACTATGCAATGAGTTTTTGTACCAAAAAAATAAGAAAAAAGCTAGGAAAAAAAAACACATGTTCCCACAGGGCGCGGGCTGGCAGGGGGCTGCTGCCCTCTCCCATCACAGCACAGCAGCCACCAGGTGGGACTGGGGCACCAAGGGGCTGAGTGTCACTCCTTGTCTCTCTCCCCAGGTCTGGCTGGCTTCGCTCGGCTCTGCCCCGGGGATCAGTATGAGGTATGTCGCGCTTGGCTTCTGGTTCGATAGAAAAAAAATTAAGTGGAGGCAGATTTCTGCCAAATTTTGCTCTGCATTGAATAAAACTTACTGACATCTCCACGCCAAGAAACGGCTGTTAGTTCTGCTGTAAGCTCTCTGAGAAGCATTGCAGATCTCTTTCTGTCTGCATGCGTTAGGACATCTGTCACAAGACCTGAAAATTATATTTGGAGCACTGGGTGATAGCTATTTCATGAACTACAAGCCTTTTTTTTTTTTTTTTTTTAAATGAAAATAAAGCTTTTTGCTTGTGTTTAAGTGTCTCCCAGAATTAGGACATGCTTCTCACCATCTTGTTCTTGACAAGCGTTTCTAATTCTTCTGGAAATAAAGCATATGCCCCATCTTATACACGTAGCCTTTGCAGATCAAACTGAAGAAGTCCTTGCAAGCATCCTTTACTGGATGCTGAGGTTTTCTTCATCAAGCAGGAGGGCACAGAATCACCACTTCTTGAGACCCCAATGCTACGTGCTTGGAGGCTGTGCCAATATCTCAGGTCACTGCAGTGACCCAGTGGAGAATATCAAGAGCAGGTTCATTACAGATAGGTTAAATTAAGAGTCTCCAGCTCTGTCCAGAGCAGAGCTACACCTACATGGAATTTGCAGCAGCTTGACAGCTGTCTTGGTCATTGATTCATTTGTCCCCACTCCGGCTCACTGTCATTAATTTCTCCCACTGCTTTCAAGCCTGCAAGCAGCAGGTGCTTCCTCTGCAGGCGTATTGCTGGTCTTACCCAGCCAGACCTACAGCCCATAGCAGCCTTGCTGCTCTTACCACCTCAAATTGTGGCATTGCACTGTAGTCATTCCACTTTCATCACCAGCCAAAGCCCTGCAGCTGCAGAGGCCTCTCACATGAGGTGGCCAAACCCCACCTAGTCCACCCCAGAAAGGCAGCACACCCATCAAGCTGTAGTAATTAGGGATGATCCCCTTTCTCCAGTTCTGTTTCTGATACTTGTGCATCAAGAGATTATTTCTCAAGATAATAAGAGGATTTTTCTTTCTCAGATTTTCATGCGTTACGGTCGCCAGCGATGGAAACTAAAAGGCAAAATAGAGGTGAACGGCAAGCAAAGCTGGGATGGAGAAGAAATGGTCTTCCTCCCTCTCATTGTTGGGCTGATCTCCATTAAGGTAAGCACACTAACTCCTCTGCCTGCAAGCAAGGCAGGAGCCAAGAGGCTGCCTTTGCAGGCAACATCAGCAAAAATACAGAAGCAGATGATTCAACTTTTTGGAAATCAATCATCACTGGCATTTCTAACACATCTGCCTGAACAAAAACTTTTGCACCTGATTTTTTGCAGCATCCCAGCAGCACAGCAGTTCCCAAGATTTCTTAATGCCTCTATTGCTCTCTGACTCCACATCCTGTCTCACTGGGAAAGGAATGAACCTCACAGCCCAGTAGGGACTTTTCCCTCCCAAAACTTTCATGAAAAAAAATAGTTTCAAAACCACCAACAAAATAATCCTAAACACCTCAGACAGTAGGTTTGCATAGAAAGTCGAGTTGCAGCACACAATGAGTCACCCCTTAGTCTATAGTTTTAAGGTGAGAGGTTCAGAGAAAATCCTTTCTTGCACTTGAGAGCTACAGACAAAAGTCCTAATATTGTTGAGGTAAATTCTCTCTCTAATATGGAGTCTGTACAAATGATTTCACAATAAAGCTTCAGGAACTTTGACTTTCAAGCAAGTCCTACCCCCCCCCCCCCCCCCCCCC